>CAWUFW010011388.1:122500-618633 GCA_963921515.1 Calotriton arnoldi
TCCGGGCCCCCAACTCCTGCCACCGTCTCCCCACTGATGACTGTGGACACCATTTCCTCCATGTCGTCCAGCTCCTCCTGTGGCGCTGGGCTCCCACCTCCAGTCTGCATTGCTGCCTTCAGGTTGTTGGCGAGTTTCTGCTTGGTTTTGCACTTGACATCAGTCCAGCACCTCTTGACCTCGTCCATTGTCCTCTTCAGCACTCTGACTGCATTCACCTTGTCCACGATGGACTGCCATAGTCCATTTTTTTTTGCCAATGACACAGTGGAGGTGACGAACAGTTGTTGATGGTGTTCTATCACCTACGTTATCAGGATCCTGTTTTCCTGCGGACTGAACCGCTTCTTCCTACTCTTCTTGTCCTTGCCCTTCCCTGACCCCGAAGTCCCAGGATGGTCCTCCTGGGGCTTGTGGGGTTCTGGTTGTCCTCTGCACTTGCTCCGGCTGCCTCCATTGTGCTTCGCTGTGGTTTGGCATTTGTTTGTGTTTTTTTTTCCGTCTTTTATGGTGCATTTTCACGCATGACACGTGGGAATTGCATGTCTGTGGCTGATTTTCGCTGATTAATGTATCGGGGTTGGCATCATCGCAGGAATTTTCACGTTGGTGTTTCGCATTTTTGCGGCGTCGCGTTGATTTTAGCGCGGTCATTGGACGCGTTATCGTGGGACTTTCGCATGGTGCCGCCTGCTTGAGAATTCCACGTTGACACAATGTTATTTTCCCGCGATGGACTGCAATGTGAAAAGTTGCGTTAAGCTACTTTTGCGGTAGTTATCACACGTTCTTGAGAATATCCCCCTATGTGTATTAAGCACCACTCATAGTAAATATTTACAGTGAAAGTACATTTGTCGTAAAAATGTACCATTGTTCACATTGCTTTTGGGGTATATTTACAAGCCCCTTGCGCCGCTGATGCGCCACTTTTTTTGACATACCGGTGACGCAGTGTGGTGCTCTATATTTACAAGGCCACGTAAAGCCACCCCACGTGGCTTTTCGTGGCCTTGTAAATATGGCCCCTTTTCACGCAGCACTTTGCATGAAAGGAGCTTGTCATGGGTGTTGCTGTGGATGTTCCCACGAAACACCCATGGATTTTACCGAATTCCCAGATTTACAACGCTTTGTAAACCTGGGAATGCGTCAGAATCCTACGCCTTCAAAGGGGAAGCATAAGGAGGTGCAACGAGGAGAAATACTTTTATTTCTCCTCGTTTTTTCCTCTTTCTATCCTTGCTGAATTCTGCAGCACACATAGGAGGAAAACACCTCTTGTGATTGTTTTTGTGCAGGAAGCTGTCCCTTCCTGCACAAAAACAATCATCCCCACAACAAAGGCACCCTTGCATCATGGTGCAATGCTACCTGCATTGGCGCATGGCAGCCAATTGGGTGCCAGCACCGGGGAGAGCTTAGGGATACGTCATATTGTTGTAAATATGACGCATCCCTGTACTTTGAAAGTGACACAGCACGGCACCGCCAAATGGCTTGCGACACCTCGCTGTGTTACTTTCTTGTAAATATGGCCATTTGTTTTTTGCACTCTTTTTTAACACAAAATGCAGTCTCACTGCAAAATTGGTGCAAGACCAAATTTCATGCTGAAATATAGCGCCAAATGATGGCTTTTTATTTCACATATTTATGCATATGCAAAAACAAATTACTTAAATTTTGCATACTCGTGGTCTTTGTGATAGTACTGCGCGTAATGCCTCATGTGAAGCATTAGCATCAATTATAAAAGGTCTACTAGTGTTCAGGTGTGATAATACTGGATCGGTAATAAATGCTTGTTTTAGTGATTCAAATGCTTTCTCAGTTTATTAAAACCGTAAGAATTATCCATCTTTTCTTAACATTTTAGTCAGTGGTGCCACTCTTGATGAAAAATTCTTTACAAATCGGGAATAGCTTGTACCGCTATTTCAGGCATTGTAATTCCTCATTTTGTTAGAATAGTCCTAAAAACTCTACTTCTTGAATGTTAAATTAACATTTGGAAAGTTTACAATACAACCCATGATGTAACGTGGTAGAAATACTGTTCTGACGTGAGAAACATGAGCGACTTCTGAACATGAATGAATCAGTATGTCATCTATTCAAACGATTACAAACTAGTCTAAATACTCTCTCAGCACATCATTCTCAAAAATTAAAATGCAGCCAGAACATTAAACAGACCAAATTGCATAACACAATGTTCAAATAAACCGTTTTAAGTTCGGAAAGCCATCTTCCACTCATCCCCTGCTGTGATTTACACCAGATGGTATAGCCTCTAAGATTTAGGGGCATATTATCTAAAAAGTGCGCTAAACATCGCAAAGCGTGTTTAGCGAGCACTTTTTTATCGCCGGCTATCGTCGGAATAATTTGCCATGCTAACGCTGTATTAGCGACATTTAGCGCTATGGCGATATTTATTCCAGCCATAGCGGTGTTTTCCATGAAACATCGCTGGTTTTCCAGCGATGTTTCATGGAAAACGGCGATAACCTTGCTGATACGACCCTGTGGTCGTATCAGCATAATCCACCCCCCCATGTTAGATATGGCTAACACCTGCTAATTGCAGGTGTTAAATAAATGGCGATGACCCCGGTTAGCGCGACTTTTCACGTCACTAACTGGGGCCATGGCCACCTTGCTAATAGGCGATAGGCCTGTTAGCGGGTGTTTCCCAGGTTTGTTCGTCGGAACGCCCACTTTGCATGTCATTAGCGATAAATATCGCTGACATGCAAAGCGGTAAAAACACGGGCGCTAATGCCCGAAAACTGTCGCTAACTGCTGTTAGAGACAGTTTGCTGATAGGGCGATAAGAATATCGCCGCTTTAGCGGCAAAAAGTGCTGCTAAAGCGGCGATAGTGCCCTTGCTAATATGCCCCTTAGTTTCATATACATTTCTGCTGAGCACACTTGAGCTAATAAGAGTGGGCTGGTCAGAAGCTGATAGCGTTTTTTACTGTGATGCCATTCAATGCTTGATAGAACACATTCACAACACTCCTCTGGAACATTTAACATTTGACAATAGGGTAAGCCCATGAAGGTTCCAGTGGCGCCTAAATCCAACTTAATGAAAACTTTCTCTGGGAACAGTTACAGCCACTTCATGGTCACATTCAAAGTTGAATGCAGTACTGCACTTTGTAGGGTATTTTCAATTTTATGTTCAGAGGAATCTAAATTCTTACTCAAAACTGATCCAATATTGAGCGTCCTTGTTGTCACCCTTTCCAAAAACGCCCTTGGGTCTAGTGGTTCTATACCCTTAACAGCTGCCCCTCTGCCGAGTGCTGAGCCCTTTTTGGGGCTATTTAGGGTAGTTTGTGCTTAGTGCTCCATAACCTTTCATCCACAAAAGCTATCCATGCCAAAATGGCATCAACGAATGGTAGTTGTGCTAAAGTCACCATCTTCCCAACTTTCAGGAACATGCAGAGCAGAATAAAAACCTATTTTTTTACCTCAGTTTTGGCATTTTTCAAAGAAATAGTCAATTTTTCATATTTTGTGTGCTCTCAACCTACTTCCAGTTTGTGGTGGAAACCAGTGTAAAACCCATGGGTGACCAGAAAAGCTATAGATTTCTGCAAAGAAGACAAAACTATAAATTCTGCATGGAGTCATATGTGTAGATCCCTCAAGGTGTTCCCAAAGAAACTAACTGTTGATATAAAGAAATACTGAAAATGAGTGGGAAAAAACTGTCATTTGTGACGTTTTCATTTGAACTTTTTGTCATAATGGCCGATTTGCAAAAGCAATATATCATTGTCTTCATTAGACCCCTCTGGTTATTGGGATATATAGGGTTTGTAAGTTCTCCAAGAACCCAAGATACCCAGAGCCAACAACTGAGCTGCACAGTACAATAGTTTTTCATTGTGTACCAATGTTAGACCTGACATCTTTTGGCATGATTTCTCCTGTCTTTTTGCTTCTGACTTCCTGTTTTTGACAGGTGTGCTGCATTTCGTTTTTGCCGGTTTTAGAACTTTGGGGATTTTAACACTGCTAACTAGTGCTAAAGTGCAAGTGCTTCCTGTGTACATTGTAGTGGTGATTGGTTTATCCATGATTGGCATATCTGATTTACAAGTAAGTCCCTATTAAAGTGCACCAGGTGTGCCCAGGCCCTTTAAATCAAATGCTACTAGTGCACCTGCAGCACTGATTGTGCCACCCACAGGATTGCCACTGCATTGTCTGTGTGTGCAGTTTTAAACTACCATTTTGGCCTGGCAAGTGCACCCACTTGCCAGGCCCAAACCTTCTCTTTTATTACATGTAAGGCACCCTTAAGGTAGGCCCATGGTAGTGAAATACTGCTAATTTCATTTCTCACTACGGAGCTGCCTTGTAACCTCTTACAAGTGTATCTTCCAATTGGGACTAAATAGAGATTTGGAGTTTGGGGTATGTGAACTCACAATTTATAAATACAACTTTTGGTGAAGTTGGTTTTTAAATTGCGTGTTTTAAAAATCCTACTTTTAGAAGGTGGCCATTTTCTTGCTTAAAAATTCTGTGCCTCTGCCTGTCCGCTGAATACACATCTGGGTTAGGATGACATTTGAGCTGTTTGTGCATTCACTCTAGACAGTCACACAAGGGGAACTGAGTTGTGCCCTGCATATCCTGATGGCCCATCACCAGATTGATGGGCATTCCTGAGCTAGAGTAGTGGGAGGGGTTGTCACTGACACCTGAATAGGGCTCAGCATGTCCTCACACACAAAGCTGTCTTCACCACCCTGTAATGTGACTGGAACCAGGTCAGGGAAAGGCAGGGTCTTGTGCACTACAAAGACTTTCCTTTGAAGTTTTCCTACTTAAAAAGCAGAAAGGGGTATAAGTATTGGACCTCTGACACCCCAAAATCAAAACACTTCTGGACTGAGGACATTCTGCCAGGAAGAAAAGCTGGATGCTGTTGGAGGGATTGCCACTCTACCTGTTGCTTTGTTATGATGGCCTTCTGCTTGCTGGTTCTGTTTTTGGAGTGAACGGACTGGACTTTGCATTCTATATCCTGTTTCTGAGGTTCTCCAAGGACTTGAGTTGAGCTTGCCTCCTGTTAAGAAGTCTCAGGGCATCAAAGACTTCACATGCCAATACCTGGGCTCTTCCATTGAGAGCTCGACTTGCCAAGTAGTGCCAAACCCAATTTCTTGGAAGTGCAATTTGGTGATTTTAAGGAGAAAATCCATGCATCAACCCCCAGCGCCTGTTTTATCACTGCAAAAGACTGATGCATCACTGCTGCCTGCCCGAAGTGTGGTTCCTGCTTGACGCATTGACCACAGCTTTCACCAAAGGCCCCAGCTTGCCATCGCAGCATGTCAGAAAAACCGTAGCAACATGAGTTTCGAGCACCGTGTCACCAATGTCCGCGGCAACCACTCCTACTCCGATGCAGCACCTGCTTTGCAGCTGTGGAATTGATGCAGGGTCTGCTTCCCTGCTGTCGCATTGATGCAGCGCATCTGGATTTTCAATACATCATCCATGGGCACCGATTCTTCATTGATACCACACCGCAGTAAGGAACCGAGGCAGAGTGTCTGGAGACCAACGCTTCATCTCCTTTGCCAGTAAGGAACCGAAACATCACCTCCCCTGCCCAGTAGTAAGGAAATGATGCATCACCTCCCCTGCCCAGCAGTAAGGAACCAACGCATCCCCTGCCCTGCCAGTACGAAACTGACGCAACACCTCCCCTATGTAGTAAGGAACCAATGCATCACTTTGCTTTTCCGGTGCCTCACCTCCCTGCGCCTCGCATTGTCTTTGATTGTTGAAGCATCTAAGGTTCTTTGTGCTAAAACCACGGCATCATTGATTTCTAAAGACTAAACTTGCTTAAACTTTTGAAAGTGATATTTTTACATAGAAGGGGGATGGGAGCACACTGCTTCACCTCCCAGCACAGTTCGCCCCTTAGCATCCTGGTAAATGCAGTTCAGTTTAAATGCTTACTTTTATTTTTGTTGAAGTGTTTCACCAAAGTTGGTGCAGGTTAGTACTGTTAATCTCTAGACACGTGTTTCTTGATATTATCCTTCATCAGTAGAGATAAAAACGAAATTCATCTGGGGTTGCTGAGAAAGCTGCCACAATCCTCTCAGGTTTCTGTACCTCTCCCTGGCACACAGGTGCATCTCCAAGAGCTCGTCAGCTCAGTGGTTCAAGGGAGCCTTTTTAAACAGAAGGGGATGGGAGCACACTGCTTCACCTCCCAGCACAGCTCGCCCCTTAGCATCCTGGTAAATGCAGTTCAGTTTAGATGCTTACTTGAATTTTTATTGAAGTGTTTCACCAACATCGGTGCAGGTTAGTGATGTTAATCTCTAGACACATGTGTTTCTGGATATTATCCTTCATCAGTAGAGATAAAAACGAAATTCATCTGGAGTTGCTGAGAAAGCTGCCACAATCCTCTCAGGTCTCTGTACCTCTCCCTGGCACACAGGTGCATCTCCAAGAGCTTGTCAGCTTAGTGGCTCAAGGGAGCCTTTTTAAACAGAAGGGGGATGGGAGCACACTGCTTCACCTTCCAGCACAGTTCGCCCCTTAGCATCCTGGTAAATGCAGTTCAGTTTAAATGCTTACTTGAATTTTTGTTGAAGTGTTTCACCAAAGTGTGTGCAGGTTAGTGTTGTTAATCTCTAGACAAATGTGTTTCTGGATATTATCCTTCATCAGTAGAGATAAAAACGAAATTCATCTGGGGTTGCTGAGAAAGCTGCCACAATCCTCTCAGGTCTCTGTACCTCTCCCTGGCACCTTGGTGCATCTCCAAGAGCTCGTCAGCTCAGTGGCTCAAGGGAGCCTTTTTAAACAGAAGGGGGATGGGAGCACACTGCTTCACCTCCCAGCACTAACCTGCACCAACTTTGGTGAAACACTTCAACAAAAATTCAAGTAAGCATTTAAACTGAACTGCATTTACCAGGATGCTAAGGGGCTGAACTGTGCTGGGAGGTGAAGCAGTGTGCTCCCATCCCCTTCTGATATTTTTACATGTGTATGTTGAATTTTTTGTCATTTTGGTCTTGTTTTATTCAGATAAATATTGGCTATTTTCTAAAATGGTGTGGATTCCTTTTGTGAAGTTTTCACTGTGTTACTGTGTGTGTACAAATACTTTACACATTGCCTCTGAGGTAAGCCTGACTGCTCGTGCCAAGCTACCAAGGGGGTGAGCAGGGGTTATCTAAGCTGTGTGACTCCCTTACCCTGACTAGAGTGAGGGTCCCTGCATCAACAGGACACAAACCTCTGCCAACTAGGGACCCCATATCTTACAACCGAGTATAGACCAATTCATGTGGTGATATATTGTAGGAAGGTGAAGTATTATCTGGTGATGCTGGTTGGGCTTCACCATGCAATACTTTCACAGTACCCCAAAGATGGTCTTTAGATTCACAATAATAAATCCTTAGCTCAGTCCTGGTAGAGTGGCAAAGAGCAGTCAGGCTTTACTAGACGAACATATGTTAAGCATTTCAGAGTAACAGAATGAGCGATAAGAATTTGACACAACTCGAAAGAAATCCAACACCTATTTATAAAAATAAAGCAGATTTTCATATAAATGTAGACACCAAAATGAAGTAAATCAGATAATTACAACCAGGGTTATGGATTTTATAAACAATAATCTATCACTGTAAATTGAACCTGCAAAAGTTTAGCATTGTGCTTAAAGCAAAAAAGCACTAGTGACGATCGGTAACTTGCAGGTCACTTTATGTGGAATCCAAGGAGGGCAAAGGTGATGCAGGTCCTGGGATCAAACCACTAAAGTCAGTCCAATTTTACCTGGCTCGAGAAGCACGTGTGCAGAGTTGTCCTGGCTGTCCGTGGTGCTGAAGCGGGAGCTGGTTATACTGCTTACATGTTACATGGTGCTGGTGAGGAAACGGGTGCAAAAATTCAATACCAATGCACTGCTGATATTGGATGGAGGTTTTGTGGTGTTCCCTTGGGTTGCAGTGTTAAGTAAAGATGGTGGTTGCCGGTCTAGCCACCAACAAGCCTTTGCAGTGGTAAGGTCAGCAAGGAGTTATTTCAACATCCGAAGATCTGGGGGGAAACGGTAGGCATCTGAAACTTGCTGGAGATCAGGACTACTTTTCCCACAATACGCTAGACCATCTACATTTGGGTGATCCTTAGGAGGGCTCGGTAGCCAGCGATTCTTTGGTTCCAGTACGCTGTTTTTACAAGCGGACTGCATGGGACTAGTGCCAGTAGTCCAGGGAAATGTGAAGTTACCTTTGGCTCTCAAATAGGTTCCTCTGTCTGGGGTAACCAGTCTTTGGTCCAGGACGAGTCACAGTTGTGCAGTTCCAGGACGGTTGCCACTGGTGCAGGGTATCACGCAATTAGTTTGTACAGCTCATGTTGATGCAGACTCAGGTCTCTTCAATGTCCGTTGTTGCAAGTCAGGTCGGAACTAAGGTTCTGGTGTCAGGGGTAGCCCTTAAATCCTAGATTTAGGAGCGTTAAGGGTGTGGGTGAAATTGGCCAATGGGCTACTGGCTCCAGCGGCTAATCCGTCCCTGAGGTGACCATATCAGAGGGTGTGTATCACCTTTTCCACACAGAACCCTCAATTCTGCCACTTTTAAAAATGGCATAAACCTTCCTTAGCTGTACAGACCAGGTAGCCCACCCTAGAGGTGTGGCTTCTGGGGGTGTACACCTCCTGAATACCAAATGTTCCCACCTGCCTGGGTTCAAATCTGCCTGGTAGCAGGGGGAAGGATGTTTCCTCTTTTGGGAGGGAGCCTAGTTGTATGTCACAGGTGGTGAAGGCTTTGAAGCTCACTCCATTGATGTGCCACTTCACTAGCCATCCTGTCAGGAGGGAGATGTGACCTCCTTCCCATACAGGCCAATGTTTCTGACTCCTGAGAGAGCTCACACCTCCTGGAAGGGGGTCAAGTTCCTGTCTTGGTGGCAGCAGCTGCCGGCAGGCAGCCAGAGCACAGGAAAGGCTGGGGCAACCTCTAAGGTAGCCACCTGGGTGCATCCCACATCATCCCCGCCACAAGAATAATGTCAGGGGTGATGAGGCACGTTGTTTGATACCAAACATGACATATTTTGGTGATACCATAATGGAGCTGGCGACCTTTAGTTTGCCCGACTGCCAGCCCATGTTATCCTACTGTGCGCTTATCACTTATAGTAGCCTTTAATAGAAAAGGCCACCATAGGGACATTTAAGCTTGCACTGATATGTCTTCAACTTTAATATAATGCACCCTGCATCCTGGGCTCAGGAGGCCTTCCTTAGTGGTGACTGGCATATATTAAAAATAGTGCATTGGCTTTGCCAAACATGGTGAGGGCAAAGTCGAGTTCGAGCAGTTTGCCCTGCTCCTGCAGTCTACAATGGCAGGCCTAGTGTCATCAGTTTACTTGGGTCAGGCAGGGTGGCACAAATGGTGCTTCAGGTCCTGGTGACCCCTTTAACACCCATTCCCTGGGTACCACTGGTTCCATATACTGGGGACTTATAAGGGAGTTAAAGTCCTTGCCAATTGGGGGTTGCCAATTCACATGTATCAGTTTTAGGGAGAGAGCACTGGCACTTGGGCCTGGGCAGAAGGCTCCAGTGCACTTTCAGGGTCATAGCCATCAGCATTGGAGCAAAACGTTGGGGGGTGACCATGTCAAAAGGGCACATTCCTACACATATGTACAGTGAAAAATGGGTATCAAGGAAACCTATGTATATCTGAAATGGGCACAAGATATAGACTTTAGGAGCAGTGGTTATCCATACATCTCTGAATTTGTGGGTATCCATACTAGCATATGATGTAGCATATGATTTACAGGGTATTTTTCAAAATGTCTTATTTCTTACACATTGGTTTACATTTGGAAGGCACATATATCAGGAAAGTCCATTTGGTAATAACAAATGTTATACTATGCAATGCTCCGACATGTGTGCCTATAAAAATGGTACCTCACTTGTGTGGGTACGACTAGTGTCCGCAACAGGAAACAGCCCAAAACCCAAAATGGACGCATCACATTTTTGTTCTGAAAACAGTCCTTTTTTGCAAAGTGGTTAACTGTGGATATTAGGCCCTAGCTCAGCTGGCACCTAGAGAAACCTAGCAAAGTAGCACATTTTTCAAAAACTAGACACATGGTGAAATCCAGGGTGGAAAGACTTGTAAGGCTTTCACCAGGTTTATTTACCCAGAATCCTTTTGTAAACCTCAAACTTTGACAAAAAACACATTTTCCTCACATTTTTGTGATGGAAAATTCTGGAATCTGTGGGGAACCACAAACTTCCTTCCACCCAGCATTCTCCATAATTCTCCCGATAAACATGGTCCCTCACTTGTGTGGGTAGACCTACTGCCCAAGACAGGAAACAGCCCAAAACGCAACATGGGTACATCACATTTTTCCACTCAAAACTTACCCTTTATTTGCAAAGTGGGTAGCTGTGAATTTTAGGCCACACCTCAGCTGGCAGCTACGAAAACCTACCAAATTGCACATTTTTAGAAACTGTTGAGAGGCCTTCTTGGGCCCACTTTGGTTCTCCATTTGAGTTTTACATTTGACATGTTTAAACAGAGGTTGTTTTAACTTTATTATTTTTTAGATATTTTTCTTGCCCAATATTATTTTTGTGAAGAAGCTGTACAAGCTGCTTGTTTTTAGAAAGCCTTTCCTGCTACATAATTTGTACACCTCGTTCAAGGCTAGAAACACAGAACCAGATATCTTAGTGTTTGCGCTGCCCGTTCAGAGACAGTTTCTAACATCTAGGCACATCAATGCATCAGAGCTGTACCTCTAACACAGTGGTTTTATTATATAAACAGTGCAGTGTCCTTTTATACCTTTCACTGCCAGGTCTCTCCCCCAGTGCCACCCCTTTTTGGCTATGTGGGGTAGTTGGCACTTTGGCCCTGTTGGGTTCTGTTTTAGAATTGATGGAAAATGGGACGCTGCGTGGTGCCAGTTTGACGTCTCACCTAAGTGGAACTTGGAATGTGACGGTTGGTCAATTGATGGCTGTAACTTGTCCTGTTCAGATCGCTCTATCTTGTGTGAGGAAAATAAAGGCTACCAACCTTCTCTGCGGCCTCCTGAACTTTTTACTGGCGACGAATGGTCAAGAACCCCACGACCGGCAGGACAGGCAATTTCCTGCAGCCACTACTCCGATATTCAACTGTGTATCCCAGGCAGTTTCAGGGAATCTCGGCACGCTATTGGCTTGTGCAACGTTGATCACCTAGTTACGTTTGTTGGCCGATTCCATGGTGATGCTGATTCGGATTTTGGGATATTGGGCTCCGGAATTATACACAATTCCAGTGATGTGCTCTCTGTCAACGCCCTTTCTGATGTGCTGCTAGGCAACCTGCCTCCGCCTTCGGTGTTACGTTTTCTCCGCTCTCTCTGAGGGCACCCTCTGCCATCAGCAACCTTATCCACATTACCTTGGAACAAGCAACAAACCCTGTGGGTTAAAGGCATAGCCTGCTCCGCCAACTTCAACTGTGGTGACAGGCACACCTTGACTGCACAAATATCAGCAGTTTTGTCAAGCAAATGCCAGCACCTACAGTGACAGGCACACCTTCTTAATATTTAACTGCGATTTTTGAGTTAAGCAGAGCCTTTGTTTTATTAAAGGGCAAGCCTGCACCCACGGTGACAGGCACACCACTTCTGCTTATTCGACTGCAGCCTTGGAAGGCATCTGCCTACAAGTTGCTGTTATTGTGTGCATTTTCATTAAAGTCTGTACCTAAGGAGACATGTGCTTTCGCTGCAGTTACGCTGTTCAGTGTGATTGAGGTGACAGGCAGACCATTTCAGCTTGTTACCCACTATTGGTTTTGGAACATTTTTTATAAAAACTGTGTTGGTAAATATTTTTGGGTACACCCTCTCTGTGTAGTTAGCTTAACTGCAGTATTGCATTTTTGCAGTGACTCTGCTTAATTAAGGTGTATCCACTTCCTTTTTATCTTCTCCAGGTCTTCCTCCTGTTGAATGGGAATTATGGATAGAAGGTTTTGAATCCTATCTAGATGCAATTGATGGGGATAATTTTTCTCAGAAGAAAAAGTTAGCTCAATTATGACATTATTTAGGCACTGAGTGTAGGAAAGTTTATAAGTATTTATCTGTGGTGGTTGTGTGCGATAAAGATGAAGAAGTTGATAAGAATGCTTCCGCCATCAAAGCTTTGGATATGAGATAGAAGAAAAAACTGAATGTTATTATGGAGGAAACAGTTACCAGGGGAATCGGTAGAAAATTTGATGAGTGATTTGAGAATCTTAGCTGCTACATGTGAGTATAAGACTTTTGAAGATGAAATGTTAAGAGATCAGTTGGTGGAAAAAACTAGCTGTAAGAAAATTCAGGAAAAGTTATTAATTACTGAAAATTTGACATTAGACAAGGCTTTGGAGATAGCCAAAGGGGTGGAAGATACCACAGCGTACATGGAGCAAATAGGCATAACATCCCAGGAACAATAACTGAGTGTGGATGCTGTACTTATGACAAAAGAAAGACGTGTTGATTCCAAACCCAAGTTGTATGAATGTTATAGGTGTGGTAGCAGGAATCATCTGGGAAATGCCATCATGTGTCCGGCTGTGGATAAAATTTGTGCCAACGGTAAAAAGAAGGGGCATTTTGCAAAAGTTTGCAAATCTAAAAATTATTTTCCTAAAATCAAACCAGTGAAATACTTGTCTGTCAACAGTGTGCTTGAAACTATGTCGGACAGTGAGGAGGAGTGTGTTTTGATGATTTCTGATTCGTTAATGGTGGATAAAGAGTACTGTAATGTTCTAAAGATTGACTAATGCACATTTAAAAAACCAATGTGTCAAGTGGATATCTGTGGAAGATCTGTACCGATGATGGCAGATTCTGGATCTTTCTTTATCTTGATAGGTCCTGATGAATGGCAGAAGTTTGACCATATTGTTTCGAAGAAATGTCAAGTTAAACCGGTAGCGTATGGAGATAAGCCTGTTGAGGTCCTTGGTGAGTTTGAAGCTACGGTGAGTTTAAAGGACACAACACCGTAGTCACTGTTTATGTGTCAAAGGATTGTGGATGTTTGTTGGGCTGGTTGGAGCAGAAGAAATTGGGGATCATTTTAGGTCCCAATAGTCCTGAACAAGTTTTGCTCAAGGAAGAATGCAAATTGATTAGGACATTAAGGGAGCAAGTTTGGGAGAGAGATTTTTCTCAAGTTTTTAATGAGAATCTTGGTGAGATTAAAGGGTTCTCGCATCGCATAGTGTTAAAGAAAGGAGTGAAACCGGTAGTGCACAAAGCGAGACGAATACTGTTGGCCGTGAGGCAGGAATTAGATGTGGAATTGAAAGCTCTGTGTGAACAGAGCATAATGGAGCCCATTGATAGTTCTGAGTGGTCATCTCCAATTGATCTTGTCCACAAGGCTAATGGTAGTCTTAGGATGTGCATTGACTTGCGTGATCTCAATGAGAGGATATGGGTGGATAGGCATCCTTTACCAGGCCTGGGTATAGATTGCGGAACTTTGCTATGCGGAACTCCGTGAAGTGACAAAAACCTCAGCGGAGTTCCACAAGTGGCGGAGTGCAGTGCAAACTGCCATTCGGACTGGTCTTCCTGCCGCTCAGGTAGAAATTTTACCCGAGCAGCAGCTCGCGCTTGCAAACTTACCGTTCACGAGTGCGAGCAGGAAAAAACTCAGCTGCACTACACGGAGCGGAGTTTTCTGCACTCTGCAAACTCTGCGGAGCGCGGAGTGCAGAAAACTTCTCAAACTCTGCGAACGGAGCGGAGTTCACCACCCAGGCCTATCCTTTACCCAACATCACAGAAATGCTGGGTTCCCTAAAGGGTGCAAAGGTCTTGACCACCTTAGATATGTCTTCTACATATCATCAGATAGGCTTGTATAAAGATAGTTATCACCTAACTTCATTTGTTACTCCGGTGGGAGCTAATAGGTTTAAAAGAAAGCCTTTCGGCCTTGCTTCAGCTTCTGCTGTTTTTATAAGAGTGGTGGAAGCCATGTTGAAGGGTCTTATCAACGTCAAATGTTTCATGGAGAATATTTTGGTTTATGGGAGCGATATGGATGATCACAATGTAACTTTAGGTAAAGTACTAACCATCTTAACAGAATATGGTGTTACTTTGAAAGCTGCTAAGTGCAATGTTGCGAAGAACTCTGTGGAGTACTTGGGTTACAAATTGTCTGCTCAAGGTATAGAACCCAAGGACGTTTGGTAAAGCTAGTAGTCATTTTCTGGTGCCACAGAATAAGGATCAACTTTGTTCTTTCTTTGGCATGTTAGAGTTTTATTCCCAGTTTATTCCTAATTGCAGTGACAAGACTTTTCACATGAGGTCCCTCATGAAAAAGAATCAGCAATTTGTGTGGACGGATAGTCAAACCCAGGAATTTGACATAATCTAGCAGGTGTTGGCCGGTGCTATTCCTTTGCAGCCGTTTGACACCTGTGATTTCTCAATTGTGGTGACAGATGCCAATTTACATGGGTTGGGCGCTGTTCTATTGTAGAAGCGTTCACTTCTAGAGCTTTACGCTGTGCGGAATCCACCTTTTCTGTAATTGAACATGAGGCATTAACATGTTGGTGGAGTGTCAATCAGTACAGGAATTATTTGTGGGGCATGCAATTTGTTATTTGCATGGATCATAAGATTTTGATGGGTTTATTTACCACATCTGGTGCCAGCAAGGCCACATCCTCGCATACCTAAATGCAATTATAGGTTGTTGGAATTCCAGTTTCAATTGGAATACATTGCTGGTGTCAAAAATGTTTTCGCTGACTATTTGCCCTGGTTGACTCTCGAGAATGATGGGACTGAGGATAATTTGGATGAAGATTTTACGGTGATGGCGGCATCGTAGGGTAGAGAATATGAGTACATTTCGGAGGTGGTATGGAAGGATGCTGTGGAAAAGGATATATTAATGCAATAAGTGGCTGGTATGTTGAGTAGCAGGTGGGTTGATGTGGGTGTTGCTGATGAGGTGAAAGCTTTCAAGCATGTATTTGCAGAATTAAGCATGCAAAATGGAGTTATGAGAAGAATGGCGTTACTGGTGGTTCCACGTGCCATGCAGAGCAAAGTATTGTTTCTAGCCCATGAGAGGCATTTGGGCATGAGAGTAATGAAAAGAAGGATTAGAGATATGTTTTGGTGGCCGGGAATGGATTGATCTGTAGAACGTTTTGTGAGGGAGTGTATGCCGTGTGCAGTGAGCGAAAAATCAGAGGTTACTATTCCCATTCCAGTGGAAGCTATTCCTGTTCCTGAGAAACCGTTGTCAAAACTTGGTTTTGAAGTTATTGAACATATGCAGGTGTTGAGTGAGAAATACAACTATGGTATGGTGCTGGTTTATTATGGAACCAGATGGTTGGAAGTCAAATTTGTAAGAGTGGCTAACAGTGAGGAAGTATCAAAAGTTTTGCAATCTATTTTTTGAGGGAAGGTGCTCCCTGCGGAATTAGTCATGGATAATGGGGTGCAATTTGTGTCCAAGGATTTTCAGAAATTCTTATGGCATTGGAGAATAAAACATATCACAGCATCTTTGAATCACCCTCTCAGCAATGGCTTAGTTGAACGCTGCAACAGAATCATAAAGGATAATATTCAATTGAGTGTGGCCAGTGGATTGGATTGGTTTGCTGAACTTAGAAATTTGATGTGGGTGTTGCGAACCACTCCCAGTGCCACCACCAATATGTCATCTTTTGCATTATTAAAAGGTAGATTGGCCTCCACCAAGTTGGCCAGACAATGGATGGGTGATCTGAAGGTGTCTGAAGTGAAACGTGATCAGGTCTAACTACATAGTGAGAATGTTCAACGTAAATATGTGAGTGAGGGTAAGACCAGAGGAAGGGGTCATGCCAATTTCGGAGTGGGCGATTAGGTAAGGGTTAGACTTCCTGGTTTAATTACAAAGGGAAAATCTAAGTTTTATGAACCTGGGTACATCAAAACTGTTAAGGACAGAGTGGTCCAACTTGAAAATGGCAAGTGGTGGAAAAAAGAAAAGTTATCCATTCAAAGTCAAATGAGGAATTCTGATGCAATTTTAGGACAAGACCTACAGTTGTCTTCTACGGAGGAGGAGAGGTTTTTGAGATCACACAGTGAGAGAAGACCTCCTTTTTGGCATAAGTATTATCTCTAAATTTTGGGTACTATTGCCCTAGTTATGAAGTATTATCAATGTTTGTATTATCTGTATTTTGGTTACAAAGTTCAATGTAACATCAAGTTGTAAGTAAACTACTTATACTCTTATTCATTTTTGTTTTGCTATTAAGGGAAAGATGTGTTGGGTTCCGTTTTAGAATTGATGTTCTAAGGGACAGTGCGGGTGCCACTTTGACGTCTCACCTAAGTGGAACCTGTAATGTGATGGTTGGTCAGTTGATGTCGAAGCGGGTTTCCAACGAGTAGCACCCTACTCCAGAACCCAAAAGGATGAGTGGTGAATTAGTATAGTGAAATATTAAATTGATTTTATTGGTGGATTTGTTAGTCTGCTATTAGGATTGAGAAGAATAGTGGAAGGATAGAAGAGGGAAAGGTGTGCATTTATATAGCGCTTGCTAACCCTGATGAGGTGTTGAAGCGCTTTTCTGAGAGTGGCACGCTACTCCGGAACCCAAACAGGATTAGTGAGGAATTAGTTAAGGAGATATAAAATGAATTTAAGCAGTGGACATGTTAGTCTGATATTTGGATTGAAAAAGAATAGTGGAGGGATAGAAGAGAGAAGGGTTTAAAATGTTATTTCTTTATTTTTTTTGGAGGTCATAGCAGTAGGAAGAGTTTGGGTTGAGTAAAGGGGAGGTGGAGGGGTAAGAGTCGGGGGGAGGGTTTAACAAGACTTGTTTGGGAGATCTGAATAGGAAAAGAGGTATGAGATGATGCAAAGAAGGGTAGAGGAGGGAATAGTCTAGAATGGGTTATTTTGGGGATCATAGTAGTGGTATGGGTTTTTGGATGAATGAGAGAGTGGAGGTAGAGGATATATTGAGAGAGGTATAGGGTGAAAAATAGGTTAGTGCATTGGAAAGAGTAGTAGAATGAGGTTTGCACGGAGGACTTGATGGACTATAGATTCCAGTAAGCCGACAGTTCTGTCACACGCTAATATTTCGACTCCTTATGTTACTAACCCTATATTCAGTATGCAATGAGAACCCAAGCAAAGTTTTATTTGACCTGTTTCAGGCTAAATTTGTCCTACCTGTTAGTATTTGATCATCAGGACTGCCATGGGTACAAAGTGGGTATTTCATGTTGTTCTAATAAAGTTTCAACTCAAAGCACATTGCACTTTATTTAATTCTGCAAATTTTACATAGGCCCACGGAAGAAATATTTACTACCAATCCTTCGGGCAGCCAAATTGAGACAGTGCCTTCGTATATTTGTTGATGGGTATTAGATTTATTAATCTCCTTTAACGTATAGAAATCTCTTAGATTCTGGTTTGCAGATGCGATTAATCCCTCCACTGGCTCTATATCAGAATTCCATACCCTAGCTTCAGTTACGCTATATAGTGCTGCCTGCAGATTCGCTATCCGTTGTAGGCCTTCTGTATTCAGGTTAGCCTTAAAGGCAATGATTCTTTCCCTCAATGTTGTCTTAAAAGCCAACCAGATACTGAACAGAGAGGCTGTTTAATCATTGATAGGAAAAAACACTAGAATAAACTGTTTTGTTTCCTTAACCCATAAAGTATTGGAGAGGAGGGATCTGTCAAACTGCCATCTTGGTCTATCCCTTTTCCTCAAATCGAGCTCAACTGCAAGAGATACCAATGAATGGTCAAAAAAGGCGTTGGCTCGAATATCCGATTGACCTCTCCTCAAGACCTTCGAGACTAACAAAAAATCAATACTTGAGGCCGTTTTAAATCTCTGTGAAAAGCATGTATATTTTTGGGTATTTGGATGGTCTTCTCTCCAAGGGTCTAGCAGCTGATAATTAGATTTAAATTCCTCTATAATTTTTTTCGTCTTTGTTTTTTTTTTTGTTTTTTTATTAGATGTGTCTTTGCCCAGGTCCTGAATTAGGTTAAAATTGCCCTCCAAAAATCAACGGCCCTACTGCCTCCAAAGCCATTTCATAGAGCTGGGTGAGAGACTCAATATCATCGCAAATTGGACCATAATAATTAATGAAATGTAAGCAAATACCTTTAATTGCAGCTATGACCCAGATCCATCTACCTTGTGAATCCCTAATAACCTCTCTAATTTCCCAATCAATACCATTAACTGATAGTATTGCAACACCCCTAATTGCCGCCTGAGCTGATGCAAAGAATGCATGGGGGTACCTGGAAGGACTAACAATTTTGGCGTGTTACTTTTAAGATGAGTCTCTTGTAGAAAAATTACCTCTGATGAAAAAGAAGTGAGACAACCTAACATACTACGATATTTTCTATTGTTTGTGAGCCTATTAACATAACATGATAAAATGTGTATCTTTTGTTTCACACGAGGTACTGACAGCTTATTAATTTGTTGCATGACACTAACCATCCATCTGTAAATCTGGTCTTGAATTTTACTGCTAAATTCTGTTCAACCTGATTCTGCTCATTTTTCCTTTTGCAAGGGTGCCCCCTCTCCACTCCCAGTGCCCCTTGAAAACCCCCCGACAGGAAAGGGAAGGCCCGCCTACTACACTTTCCCATTTTTGTGCCCCTTTGAATGACTTTGTATGGCACTGGAGGTCTCGCCTCCGGTGTTGGCCACCATAGGAAGCCGCCACATCCCTAAACAACCCTTAGAAATTGAAGCAAACCCCTTGGTGATAATTCTAACCATTGACTATATGGCTGCTCAGTCAGACCCCCAATGACAGGCTGTCACAAAATCTCTTGTGCCTGCTGAATTGAATTCAAAACATGGAACTGCCCCTTAACCAGGAATTTTAATTTTGACAGCTGCACTAAGGCAGCCTGTATTCCCTGGCCCTTGACCTGATTCAGCATTGACTTAAACTCTCGTCGTAGTCTTGCAGCCATAGCTGACATATCTGAAAAATGTTAAAATGGTATTGCTTCGATGTCTAAAAGCCTCTTGACTTGATGGCAGCTGTAATAATTGACTCCTTCATTCAAAAGTCCCCAAAATTGACAAGGAATACACGTGGATATTTGGCATTGGAGTGTTGCTGGAATGGAACTCGATGTGCCCTCATAATTGAATATACCAACATATAGGCAAGTTTTTGGCATGGTCCACCTGGACCAAAAGTGAGAAGGCTTTGATAAAATCCATTGAGGATCCTGCTACAGAGCAATTAGCAATAGATGAGGAAGAGGTTGCCAACGTGTTTCTGCAGCATTACAGAGACCCCTATCAAACACAATATAGTGTTCCAATGAGTAACATTGCACAGTACTATTCTACCATTCAGCTCCCAATCACTGTCACAGTCCCTTCTGAAGCCTAAAAGGCCTGTTGAAATCCAAGAGCTGTTAAATATAAAGCCAAAGCATGTGGAGATGACGACCTGCCCACAGAGTTTTTTAAGACTTTCTCCTGTGAACTTGTGCCATTTTTAGTAGACCTTTTTAAACGATATCAAAGAAGGAGGAGAGGCCCTTTCAACCTTTCAAGAATCTATAATTGTGTCTTTTTAAAGAAAGATAAGAACCCGTGATAGGTTCATTCGTACAGACCAATTAGTCTACTTCATACCGACTATGAACTATTGATGAAAATTGGGGCAACCGGTATAATCCAAGTAGCACAACAGCTAATCCATGAAGATCAAAGTGGCTTTGTGGCGGGCCGTCTGATGTCTGCCAATACTCAATTTTTAATTCAGGTAATAGATTATTTTTCTACGAATAATATAAAAGCACTAATTATGATGATCGATGCCGAAAAGGAATTCAATCTTGTAAATTGGGATGCCCTGTTTTATAGCTTGCACAAATTCGGGTTTCCATAGCAGTTTATTACAATGCTCTCGAATTTACATACAGGGGCTCAGGCTAAGGTGATAGTCAACTCTAAGATAGCAGGTTCAAAAGAGGTACACAAGAAGGGTGCCCCCTTTTCCCCATGTTATTTACTTTTTTATTGAGCCCCAAGTGGAACAACTTCGTAAAAACACCATAAAGGCGCATGTGGAAGGGATGTTCAGACTAAAATTATTTGCAGACAACATTATTTTGTATCTTCAGCCTGAACAGGTGAATATTAACGGCGCTATTCAGGTGATTACTGAATTTACTAGAATTGGAGGATATAAAATAAATCCAACTAAAACAGAATTATTGCTTTTTAATGTTGCGGCCTCTGAACTCCCTATTATACTACAGCCTTCTATGAGAAAGTCATCCCCAATAAGATATTTGGGGGATTAGTGACTAATGATTTCCCAAGTCTTTTCCACTTAAATTATGATAAAATGTTGCTGAAAATAAATAGAATGTTTGATAGGTGGTCACTGCTTCCCTTGACAATTATAGGGCATGTCGCAATGATCAAAATATCGGTACTACCATTGTTAATATTTCTCATGGCTAACATCCCAATAAAAATCCCGGACAGCTTCCATCGGGATTTAGACGTAGTTTTTAGAAGATTTATTTGGAACAGAAAGTCATCTAGGGTGCAGCTGGGGGTTCTAGAACTTCCAAAGCCACAGGGAGGGCTGGCGCTGCCCAGTATGTACAGGAATTATTAGGCCATTTTGTTGGATATTATCGTGAGAAATTTAAGTGGGTGCAAAGCATTAGATACGTTTTTTATTGATAAAATGGCGCAGGAATCGGAAATGAGTCTACAAGTTTTTGTAAAAGCTGCTAAATTACCGACGAGGATCAGAAATACATTTTTACAAGATATTTTAGGGCGGATGCATGGGGTCAGTAAACTGTACAAGACACCCTTTGATGGGTTGTCATTGTCGGTGCAGGAGGGTAGCTATCTGGGGCTCTCCTTACCGGATCCAGTGGTGAAATTCAGGAACTCCATAGGTTTTATGACGTATGCCGACTTCTTTGTTCTAGGCAAATACATTTTCTGGGAAGAATTAATAACGAGGAGCGATCATCAATGTATACCGCTTTTTTAGTTTTCACCAGATTAAATATTTTGTGCAAGTTAAGCTAAAAAGTGAAAGCCAAGACTTCCATCCAATTAGCAGAGCTTTGGTAAAGAGCAGGCTGTTCGAAATAGGAAATTGGTATAGATTGCTCCTCGATCTCTCTCCACCATTTGATTTAACTAGTTTTATTTCCAGGGTAGGAGAGAGAACACAATGCTATATATCAGGAAGAGATTGGAATGCTATTGCTGAGATAGGAGATAAATCTCTCCGGGCCGGGCAGCAAATTTCAAAAGAATGTCATTCCTGTCTATGGATGGCATATTATACACCGGAAAAGTTGCATAAAATGTATCCAGTGGTCTCGAATGACTGTTTTCGAGGTTGGCTTCACACGTTTTTGCCTGCCCTCATCTTGTTGATTTTTGGCAGGAGTTGTGTGAAGCAATCAGTCAGGCTATTATGATAACAATAGTCCCAGAGGCTACTCTCATATTACTTGGCGCCTCAAAAAGGACCCGTCAATTATCAAAAGGTCAACAATATTTTATTTCAATATCTATCACGAAGGCATGTTCTTTTATCCTCCAGTACTGGAAGACCGTTAAGGTCCCAACAATCCAGGGCTGGAGGGAGGCAATGTGTCGCACCAGGAAATTTGAGGAAGCATATGCAAAGCGTGTGGGGGGGGGGGGGGGGAGGGGGGCTTAAAAGGTTTAATACTATCTGGCAATATCTCAGTGATGACTGTGATTCGGGTGAAATTGCTACTTAGTTCCACGCGTCAAATATGACAAATTTGGCTTTTAGCTGGTTGATATTATTCTTGCACTTAATTGTACAGATTTTGTATGCAAATGCCCTTTATTTATAAGGCACTTATCTTCTAGAAGCAATTCATTTTTTACTGATAATTCAAAACAAATTGAGTAGTATGATGCGAAGGGGATGAGGAGTGAAGAAGAGGACAAAGAAGGCAAAAGGAAGAAACGATAGAAAGGGTAGAAACAGAAGGAAAATTAGTGCAAGATGAAATGTCGAGTAATTGGTGACACATTAATTTCTATGTGCACATGTCTTTCTAAACACTTAATATTGTTTTGTGCATGAAACAGAACAGAGACTTTTAAACCTGGGGCAGATTTACAAGAACTGGCGCATCTCTGCATATTAGCAGAGATGCGTCAGTTCATTTGCGTCCCGTAAAAAAACCTTGCGCCACCGTGGATGCGTCGCATTTACAATGCTGCGCACCGAGTCGCAAGGATAGACAGATGCGTGACGCATCTTTTGGCGTACAGGCAGCGCATTTCTGGAGTCATGTCGCAAGCACGACGCTAACGCCAACAATGGTTAGGAATGCCTATTCCTAACATGCTGCGTCACTCCTTACGCTTTAGACGCAGTGGCGTTGTAAAAGTGACTCCGTGAAATCTTGTAGATTTCACTGCCTCACTTTTACAAGGCTTGCTCACGTCGGAACGCCCACCCTGCATACATTATACCTGACGAGGTATAATGTAGCGCAGGGCTTTACAACGTGACGCATCTCCCTAGATGCATCTCGTTGTAAATATGTCGCAATGTGGCGCATTGTTTACAACGCCGCTGCATCACAGAAGTGATGCAACAGCGGCGTAAAGTTGTCGCAAAGGGGCTTGTAGATCTGCCCCTTGGTTTTTCCGTTCAATATTTCGTACGTACTTTGAAGGTTGCACGTTTCTCTATCAAAGGTAATAGTATTTCTGCAGTAGATCGGATGTTAAAATCTGGGCCATGCCGATAAATACTGCACCTCGCACTTTCAATATTACCTGTTCAATAATTAATATTTCTTAATAGGATGTTGAAACCATAATTGCTATTTGAACATGTGAATAATCTAGGTTTACAGGCTAGAACAGATGTCTTTAACCTGGTTTTACCTTTAGTATCGCACTTTACATTTTAAGTGAACATGATTAATATTTGATATCTTATTGCACTATGCTTGCTTTCTTATTTGACAACTCCACATGGTTCTCCGAAGTTGTTGATAGTGATTGCTTCTGTAGTAGGACAGATGTTATAAACTAGTCTATGCAGATAATACAGCACTTTAAATATTGATTGCATCTTGTACTGTCCTAAGCCATGAATGAAAATTCGAATATATATATCATGGTGTTTTGACGTGGATGTGATTGTAATGAAATGGAAAAGGTTCTCCTTTTCTTCTTTCTGTCTTAATACAAAAAACTACTCAATGTATTTGTGCTTTTTTCTGCTCATTAAAAAAACAAGCATTTGCAATGCAAAGTGGTCTCGCGTTTGTGAAAGTTAGAGGTATTGGTGACGTGAATGAGAATGTCTTTTACAGATGTGTTTTGGTTTGGAGTGGATATATGTGTTGTGGAGTGGGATTATGTGGTTTGGAATTGTTAGTTGTGAAATTGTGTGTGGTGGAATTGTGTGGAGTGGATTTGTGTAGTGGAATTATGTGGCATGATGTGTAATGGAAATATGTGGATAGTAATTATGTGGTATTGAGTGTACTGGAATTATGTGGAGTGGGATTGTGTGTCAGAGTGTAATTATGTGGAATGGCATTTTGTGTGGGGGAGTGGTATGTTGTAAGTTTAATTATGTGGTATGCTGTTAAATTCTGTGGCGTGATTTGGATGTATGTGGTGTATTGTGTAATTGTATGTTATCTTGAGCTCATAATCAATGATATGTAAAAGGATGATGCACTTTGAGCTCTTAGCAAGACCCTCCTAGGGAGTCACGCCCAACATGTTAGAATGAACAAATTACACACAGTGTTCAAGCTGGTGCAGCGACAGCTAGCTTCAGCAAACTGAGACATAACCAAATGCTTATTTGCTTATACGTAGGAAGTACTCAATACATACACAATGTACACAAAATTAGTAAGGCGGTCGCATGTGTAGATCTGGGAAACTTTAGCAGCAGATAAGCTAGCTCAAAGGCTTAGTGGGCCCATTGCAAATATCTGTGTGTAACATAAAGTTATATGTTCTAAAAGCAAGGCATATCAGTGAATTCATGCAGTTGCTACCGCGATCTATGTCACGTCTACGGATGGCATGCACTCAACCTTTCATCATTTCGCAAGCAATTAATTTTATTTGCGCACGGTCCATAAAATCAGTCATCTGGTTAACAGCACTAAAATGTAGCTGCAGAACTACAAAATAAAAAGATTTAACAGCAAGCACTAACTGCAACTATTATCGGTGGCGGTGTGAGTCTGCCCTTTGAAAATCACTACATATGCAAACCCACTCAGCTTTGTTAAAACGCCTGAATCCCCTCAGATCGCCTTGAAATAACTAATAATTAGTTCCCACTGTGAAAAGACTGTGCTTTAGGATGTCCCCCAAAACATCTTTAGGGCGCGTTTGGCCTTTAGGGCGCGTTTGGCCTTAGTGCAGTGTATATTAAGTGATAGTTAGCTCAGAAGTTAATACACGCCCCTCAGAGGAGAGCGAGCATATTAAGCACTAGCAATGTACCCGGTAAGACAAATTAGCTAGTAAATACCACCAAGTTGAGTTATATGAACACCTGCTATTTAAAGAGTGTTTACACTTCCGTGAGTTTGCCTTATTTAATAATCCATTATTAGTATACACATCATCAACATAGCACCGTACCTTGCAGCTGCTTGAAGCGGCCCTGTAGGACGTTGGCATACTGCGTTGCATCGACGAAGGCGGCGGGAAGAGCGCGTCCGGGCAACACCCTACTGCCCTGATTCGAACTGGAACATCTTCGATTAATAAGTTATAGCGCCTCAACGGCGAGGATAGTAGAAATAAAAAATATAATCCACTGATGCAAACAAAGCTTCTTGTCGGTGCTCAATTAAGTATGTTGTGGCTTTTCTTAATAACTTAGAAAAAGGGGTGCAATGAGGGCTCTCTTAGCAAGGTACGGGTCAAGAATTCCCCTTCAGCATCCCGAGACAGCCACTCCCCTCTTTTGGTTTTCCCTCCTAAAAAGAAAAGGAATTTGGAGAAGGAAAACAATCCCGAAATCTTGATGAATGTGGTTTCAATTCCAGACAGGCCTGTGAGGGGATCTCTCGGTTCCCCCTGAGGTGGAGGAATCCTGTGCCGGAACTGATTGAAAACAGCAGCCGGAAGGGGCGGGCCTCCACGAGGTGGACAAGAGGTATGCTGGAGTCCTCAGTACCCAGAGAAAGTGGGGTTTCCAGGGGTGTCCTCAGCATGCTAGCATGGCAGAAGGTCGGTGTCACAGGAGCCTCGGGGTAGACGGTGGTTTTCAGTGCACTTCCAGGGCAACACGAGGTGCTAAGTTGTCTTCCGGGGTAACAGGTATTCTTGGACTGCAGCAAAGGGTGGCCGGACAGCTGAGGCACGCGGAGTATGGAGGTCTCTCCAAGGGAGCGCGGAGTTCTTCCTTGGCGGTGGCCGGACGTGTGCCGAGGTCCTTCCTTGGCTAGTCGCAGGCGCGTGCCGAGGTCTTTTCCGGGCTGCAGCACCTTGATGATTGTGCACAGGGCTGCCGCCTGACTCGCTAGTAAACAGGGGAAGAGCCAGAAGATTCCGCTTGACAGGAGAGCAAGTTCAGCTAGTACAAGGTGTGTGCTCGGAGCACAGTGCTTAGCTGGGTCTCACGTCCCCTAAACTGTAGAGTCCTGGAAGGGGGATGTGGTTGCAGTCTGCAGAGCGGCAGGCAGGGTCCCACAATACCATCTGCCCTCAAGGGTCACCGGGCCCAAAGTAAATTCTAGGCAGCAGTGTGAATGCTCAGCTGCAGGAAGCACTTCCTCCGTCCCCCGCCCCGCCCGAAACTACCTGCTCACTGTGAGCTCAGCCAGCTTATCACTGAGGCCATCACATGGCTGAGCCAGGGGCTGCAGCAGAACACCGTCACCATTTACTGTGTTAAAAAAGCATTTGCAATGCAATAGGACTCGCATTTACGCGAGACCTATTGCACTGCATCACGGAAAACGGGTGGGGGTGCACGGACAACGGGAGTGCGGGCAGGGGAGGGGTGAGAAGGGGCGAGAAGGCAGGGACAAAGTAGTGCTCACAGTCTAAATAACACGTACCGTACTGTGTAACACTCGAAGTAAAGGGGCCAGTAGCCATGGGAGGGTACAAATGACGACATGGCCATAATAAGGAGGGACTAACAAGCCTTGTAATCAATCAGACGGCAGCATTTACGAAAGACAATGACACAAGCCAATAAAAACATGGACGGAGAGTGGGCGGAGCTTCCACAGAGCTTCCACTCCATACTCCATTACTGCATGCCTCGCAAAGCGAGATGCGCATGAGCACTGCCGCTATAGGCTCGACCTAAAAAGAAAAAAAGGAAAAGAAAATTGAGACAGTGCCGCCCAGCTTTGATTGTCTTACAAACATTTTCCTCACCGCTTATTGCTGTATCGATTGTGTGATTTATTCAGGCTGCTATTAAAATTTAAAACAGTTCTGTTTGCACTGTAATTTTGTAGATTTTCTGAACGTTTTTGACTATAATAAGTTTGATATTTAATTCATTTTACTGTTGTTATCTGTCTTTTATCATGTGTATGTTTTCTCATATTCATCCGCTCGGGTTGCCAAGGGAACAAAGGGCCCGATTCACAAAAGTAATCTGAGACAAAATCCTAACTTTACGACTTTCGGTAGTCACAAAAGGCATTTAGGAGTAGTAAAGTTAGGATGCCTAAGTTTACTACTCCTTAACTGAGACAAAATCCTAACTTTACGACATTCGATATTCACAAAAGGCATTTAGGAGGAGCAAAGTTAGGATTCCTAACTTTACTACTCCTAAACTGAGAAAAATCCTAACTTTACGACTTTCGGTATTCACAAAAGGCATTTAGGAGTAGCAAAGTTAGGATTCCTAACTTTACTACTCCTAAACTGAGAAAAATCCTAACTTTACGACTTTCGGTATTCACAAAAGGCATTAAGGAGTAGCAAAGTTAGGATACTTAACTTTACTACTCCTAAACTGAGAAAAATCCTAACTTTACGACTTTCGGTATTCACAAAAGGCATTTAGGAGTAGCAAAGTTAGGATTCCTAACTTTACTACTCCTAAATGCCTTTTGTGACACACCAACATAGAGTAAGTAGGTCTTTATTTATGCACTTAAGCCACCAACTGACCGCTCACGAGCTTTCAATCCCAACACATTCATCAGCTGACTTCATGGCATTCCATTACATGTCACTGTGATGTCAATCAATATGCTACACATCTCTCTTCAGTAACATGTTCCACTAAACAATTGAAAACAACTATAAAAGAAAATGAATAATATATATATAATTTACATATTCTGCCTGCCAAATAACTTGATTCAATTAACATAAATCTCAGACTGTAAGAACACAACTTAATATGAACATAAGACCATAAATGTGAATACAACAATTATGGCACTTATAGTTGGCATGTTTAAATATGAATAAATTAAATTCTGACAATTCAGTATAGTACTTGAAAGTCTGCTATGACACCTCAACATCTGATATTAATGGACCACAAAATCCAGTAAATAAGAAGGATTCTCACGTACTCTTTGACTTTGCCTTCTGAGACCCTCCACTGGGAAACCTTTTTTTCAGTTCACAGTATTTGGAACTTAACCTCTCCCTTCATTGTCATCCCCATGTTGACCATCACCATGTACCTTCCTCTGTTGAGGTAAATGTTCAACAACAATTCTACTTTTGTTTCAAATTCTGCTGTCGTGTGTCTTAACAGTGTTTTTGAAGAGTTTCTTGTTAACTTAGACCATTCAACACATCCCTTGGGCGCTCTAACTCTTACATAGTCACCTAGTTTAACTACCACAGCCTTCACTTTTTTGTTCCGATCATACACACTTTTTCTTTGTATTCTGTAGAGCACTCTCTCTTTCTCCCCATTCACCCAATGCATTGTTTCCACAACCTTTATTCCAACCCATCCATGGAAGACAAACCTTGGTAGAGGGAGATCTGCCCCTGAACAATTCAAACAGAGACTTTCCAGTTGTTGAATGTAGAGAAATATGATACCCTGCTATCCGCCTGGATAACTCCGCCTTCCTGTCAAGACCATTCACTCTTGCTATCTGTATTCCCTCTTTCAATGTTTTGATCACTCTCTCCACTGCACCATTGATTTGAGGGTGCTATAATGATGATGTGTTATGAGTTATCCCACATTCTCTCAAATATGTTTTCATCTGTGCAGAGCAAAATTGTACTCCATTATCAGATAGCAAATAATGTTGAAAACTTTCTCTCCTGAATATATTATCAAGAAATCTGATAACTGCTTTTGAAGATATATTGCTCACGCATGATACTTCAATCCATCTTGAGTATTATAATACAATACAATACAATAAAACAATTACATAAGGTGTAGAGGTGTAGCATGTACACTTCCTATGGAGTCCCAAAATGTCTAGCGTACCTCTTCCCAAAGATGACAAGGAAGGTCTCTACACACCATATGTAAATGGCTTGTTCTCAGACCCTTGTCGGACACTGTACATTCACCACACTCTCTAACCATGTGTTTGACCTCATAATCCAGTGCAGGCCACCAGAAGTCTCTAAGTAATCTCCCTTATGTCTTTACTATACCCAAATGGCCTTCATGTGCCAAATGGAACTATTTTTTTCTGCAAGCCTTGTGGTAGAACTAATTATGTGCCTCTCAATATGAAAGCTTTGTCCACTGATAATTCATGTCTTAGCATCCACCAACACCCACCACACTTCATGATTTCTTTGTCATTTTGTATTGCTTTCTTCACCAACTCCATAACTTTCTATACTTCTGAAACCATTTCTAGTTTTGACAACCATTCCTCTGCAATCACACATCCTTGAGTAACTTCACATAAATTGAGTAATTCATCAAAATTCTCCTCCACTTCCATCTCACTTGACTCCTCCACTTTCACCAATCTTGATAAGCAATCAGCAGAATAGATAATGGATCCTGGCCTATATTGTACTGAGAAATTATACTCTTGTAGACTCACCACCCATCTGCGTATCCTTGATGAGATGCAATCCAAACCTTTTTAAAAAGACCTCTTCTAAAGGTTTGTGATCACTCTCTAATAAAAACTTCAATCCCCACAAAAAATGTTTACATCTATTTATTGCCCAGAACACAGCTAATGACTCTCTCTCGAGTACTGAATAATTATATTCAGCATCTTTCAGAGCTCCAGAAACACATGCAATCTAATTTTACTGACCATTCTTTTCTTGAACCAGTAAAGCTCCTAAACCTTATGCACTTGCATCTCAAATTTCTTTGGCATTCCATTGTTACTCAAACGACTGCAGCGAAGGAGCTTGACTTAACTCCTTTTTAACTCTTTGAATTCCTCCATGAACTCTTCACTCCATTGCAATTTAACCTTCTTCTAGAGAAGACCCCTCATGTGAAATGTTTTACTGGCACATTTCTGCACTAATTTCGTATAGTATTCTACCATTCTCATATAGGATGCTAACTCTACTTTGTTAACAACGTCTTTCAAAGCCATGATAGTATTAACAAGTTCCTGCTTGGGATGAATACCTACTCCTGACAATTCTTTAACCAAGGTAATCTACCTCGGACAGACCAAATTTGCATTTTTCAGCTTTTAATGTAAGCCCCTCTGTCTGCAACCTTTTAAGAACTCCCCGGGGCCTCACATTATGCTCTTCTGTGGATGACCTAAAGACTATAATGTTGTCTTGGCAACATTTGACTCCTGGGATGCCACTAAGAATTTTTGCATGGCCCTCTGAAAAACAGCTGCCGCTAAGATGAGACCAAATGGCCTTCTTTTAAATTTGTATACCCTCACTTGAATCACAGATTCCGTCAGTTCTTGAGATGATTCCTCCAATTCTACTTGATAGCATGCTGATACCAAATCTAGAGTTGTAAAGACGTTTGCATCTGCAAATGTGGAAATCATTTCTTCTATATTAGGTAAGGGAAACCAGTCTACTACTATTTCTTTATTTAAAGCTCTTAGATCAACACAAATACAAACATCTCCATTCCCATTGCATGCTACTACAATGAGTGAAAGCCATTCATTTGCCTCTATAGATTCAATGACTCCTTCACTGCTAATTTTTTGCAACCCTTTAGCCACTGCATCTTGCATACATAATGGGACACGTCTCACTTTTGCTACAGCTGGCACTTTTGACTCTCTCACCCTGATTTTAAGGTTATATCCATCTACTTTCCCCAGTCTGTTCTCACATAATCTGCTAAATTCCTCTACAAATACATAGCTTTTTTGTGCTACTTCTTCTATCTGCACTCGGGGAATCTTATTGGGATTCAGACTGACCCCCAAATCACCTTGGGGTGCCCAACCTAACAGATTATCTCCCTCACCCAAGACATAAAGTTTTCCTTTTGTAAATTTGTTTCCAATTTCAATATTAGCTTCAAAACATCCCAACATTTTAATCTCTGAACAGCCATACCCTCCAGGTTTTATATCCATGCTGCACATTTTTTCCCATAAGGAAATTTCTCCCTCAAAGTTTCCTTCGTAGTAATGGTGATTTGTGAGCAGAAATCAAATTTCATTGAGACCATTGCCTCATCAATCATTACCATCCCTGTTGGACGTTCTGTAGAAAGAATCTTGACTTTTAGTAGTATTTCTTGTCCTACCTTAGATCTAGAGAACTTCTTGTTCTCACTTCCACAAAATGTACTAAAATGCCCTTTTATCCCACACATATTATACGTTTGGTACAATGCCAGGCATGTTCTATCGTTTGCTTTATGTTCCTGTAGACCACATCTAAAACATGACCCTTTGAATTCGGTGACACTTTACTTCTATTTTTAGTTTTAACTGCACAAACATCAGTAGTTGTGTCCTATGCATCTTTTGAAACATCTTCAGCACTGTTTACTTTCTTCCCCTTGTTTAACTCGTCAACACACTTCAGAATATGTTCTACTCTTTTTGCCAAAATAAGCACATCCTCCAATGGTGTTTTTTTAATTTTATTTTACAGAGTTTTATATAGCTCAAACTTGACCCGAATCGGGTATCAGAGCGCTTTACATAGCACCAGTTGCATTACATGAGGACACATTCATTTTTGTTAGGCACGTGGAGATTAAGTGATTTGCCCAGAATCACAGAATGTTCAGCGTCATTGCCAAGACTCGAACCCAGTTCCCCAGATTCGAGGTCAACCGCCCTAGCCGTTAGGCCAACTCCTCTCCCCTTCTCTCCATTCTTCATCCACAGTTCTTCACAAATTTTTTCACTGTTGCACCTTAATAAAAACTGATCACAAATTCTTTCTTCAAACATTCCCACAAATGTACATGTGGATGCTAACTTTCGACGGCTTGTTATAAATTCTTTTACTGTCTCGTCTTTTCTCGACTCCTAAGGCCGAAGTGATGTCTCTCTAATATCATGCTTACTCTTGGTATTTATTGCACATCCAATTTTGCTATCACTATTTCATATTCATTCAAATTTCTAGCCTCATTGAGTGGTAAATATGGCAAATTTTCAAGAATCTCTTGCTCTTCTGCTCCAAGACAATGTAACAGAACCGTATGTCACCTTTCTGCACTCAAATTTGTGCCATATATTCTGGAGTAGTTCAAAAAACTTTTTCCATTAACTTCATTTCTATAAAGGTTCTCCAGATGACTGTAGAAAAATAGGTGAACTGTTACATTTTACATCTTTCCATCCTGTTTGTTCTACTCCCAATTTCCCCAAAAACTAATTTGGCCAAATAAGTAGCATTTGTAATTTACAGTTCAAATATCCAATCTGGTAAATTATCCTCCAAGAAACCGTCAGATAAAACATAAAAACAGTACCAATGCTACTCTATTTAGTATATATTTTGTTTTTCAAGGACTGTTCTTTGTCAAAAACATCCGAAATTTATTTGGAAAACAATACTTTAAGATGGCCACCAAAAACGTTACTTATGCAGAATATATTAAATTTCAAAACGTGTTCGAACCCAGTTACATGTTCAGAATAGCATATGTGTCATCTCGGAACACCTGCCTGACCGTCCTCCAATTACTCCTTACTTGTGTATTTAGAGACCACTGCAACGTCCTCTCATCTTGCCCTTCTAGGCCTCTGGAATTATGCAAGAAACTCTAACTTTGTTAAAAAAAAAAACTTGTACTCCACAGTAAAACGCTCCTGCATCACCGCTGGTTCACCACTACCTGTCCACTTCTCCTCTTTAGGACCCAACATGCAACTGTAGGTCGCATGTGTTGAGATGCCAGATCCCATCCTTGTTGTCCAACTGTGGTGTATTCTTATAAACAAAATGACACACCAACATGGAGTAAGTAGGTCTTTGTTTATGCACCTCAGCCACCAACTGACTGTTCACCAACAGCCCCATCCCAACATTCTCACCAGCTGATATCCTGGCATTCCATTACATGTCCCTGTGATGTCAGTCAATATGCCATAGTGCCCTCACCAAGATTGGTGAATGACTCACGGAAGAGGGGGAAGTTTGAGGCCCTTTACCATGAACATCACTCATAATTCACCCTCCACCTTGCATTCATTGACCCTGATGTCCCCCAGAGCCGGTGGGCTTGATGGGGTTCTTGCACCTCGATCCACCTCATGTTCCAGGGTCTCCAACCAGGCTAGGCAAGGGAATCCTTCTAAAAGAGGGAGGTGGAGGAAAAAGAAACAGAAGGACTTGTCCTCCAAATAAACACGTTATAACTGGATATAGGTAATATTAAAGAATCTTTTCCTACTAGCCAGGTATTTTTAATTTTGTTTGCCCCCACTCACACTTCAACCAAACACATAGTACCAACTATAAGTGCTCCCTTGTACCCATAGGTCATAGCACGCCCTGGTCTGCAGCGGAACAGTAAGAACCCCACGATGAAGCATGCCACCAAGGGTAAACCCTGGTGGGTGTGGGTTATCTGAGGAAAACACATTTTCCAACAAACATCCGAGTGGAAAGAAAAAACCCTTCTTCTAACATAAGGGCTCTCTATGAATATAAATAGGCAAGAGAATCACCATAGAAGTCAGGGGACTTTAGATGCTGGGGAGCGGGCAGGCCGCCTCACCAGTTTCTGTAATGTACAAGTCATTCCTCTGCCGGGGAATCAGGCTGCAGGTCGGGGAATCCGTGGATGCTTCTGGGCCCCCAGTAATGTTCAAGCATAGATCCCACTGCAAGAGGGCCTCCAATACACTTTGTCATTGATTGAGGGCCTAGTGTCTTGTATTTTCAAGTCCGTCTCAACCCCTATTGTTCAGTGGGTGCCCACTCGGTCCAAGGGGCTGACCTGAAGTGCTGTGAGGTGTTGCCCTGGAGAGTTCAGAGCAATCCTCCTTCCACAGTATGGGTAGATGGCCCTGTGTATCCTTGCAATCTAATCTACAGACAGGCCTGGCATTGTGGCCTGCTCAGTAGGCCGCGGGCCCAGATACACAGTGATTTGGCACAAGCCTGCAGCCACCGTTCCGCTAAGTAACGTGCCTCAGAGGGGTGAAACAGTTGGAACAACGCGGGTAGAGCGACGTGTGTACCAACTTTGCAAGCGCTACCACACTTGCCTTAACCACGCATATGCCTTAACAACATATATGCATGGTTAAGGCAGTGTGTGATCTAGTTGCTGGCTGGCAGAAGCAGGAAGCATTGGGAGAGAATGCGATGTGGTGAGGTAAGTGGGGCTGGGGCCAGGTTTTGAAGGGGTTAGTTTGTATGGTTTTGGAAGGGGGTCAGGTAATTTTTAGGGCTGGGGAGTCAGGCTAGTTTTCAGGGTTGGGGAGTCGGGGTAGTTTTCAGGGCTGGGGGTAGAGGAAGTTTTCAGGGATGGGGTTCAGGGTAGTTTTCAGGGCTGGGGGGTTCGGGGTAGATTTCAGGGCTGGGGGTTCGGGCTAGTTTTCAGGTCTGGGGCGTTCAGGGTACTTTTCAGGGCTGGGGGGAATTTTCAGGGCCTTGGGGAGTGGGTTGTTTTTTAGGAGGGAGGGGGTAGTTTTAGATGTCAGGGCAGGGCCGTTTTAGGGCTCAGGGCAGGGGGCAGGGATTGTAATACTTTTTTAGGGTTTGGGGGAAGGGTAGTTTTTGGGGCTCGGGGGTCGGGGTAGTTTGTAGGGCATGGGGAGGGTGGGGTAGTTTTAGGGCAGGGGCCTTTTTAGGACTCGGGGTTAGTTTTCAGGAGGGAGGGGTAGTTTTAGGAGTCACAGCGGGGGCAGGGGTTGGGGGTTAAGACTTCCCTGTCAATTCTTAACCACGGATATGTCTTTACCATACATGCCTTAACAACGCATAATTATTCCTAAATGCGTGCGTGGTAAAGGCATATTTGTGGTTAAGACTTGCAATGTTGAGACAGCGTGGAACCAGCATGCATGGTAAACACGTACGTGGTTCCATCACACAACCCAGCGGGGTATAGTAAGGATATTTCTGTGCCACTGGCAGAGTCTGGGTTTGTGGCATGTAGTTGCAGGGGCCTGTTGTAAGTATCTCCGCTGCTCTCTGGTGTGGCATTGCAGCAAGTGCCTGCACTCATCTGGCAGGCCACAGTATCCACTCATCATAGGTTGAGGGAACCCCAAAGGCGTCAAGTCCATCAGTTAAAAGTGCACAGAGGTTGTTGATGTCTCTGTGGCACTCCTCGCAGACCAGCTCCACTCGGGCTTTGCAAATGCGCCAATGTGCTCTGCTCTTCTGTTCTCGGTGGCTGTTCCCTCATCTCAAGGTCTAGGCCTCGCTAATGATACACCTCGTGACAGCAGAGGGTGGGCACCCCCTTTGTCACCATCGAAACTCCTGAGCGAGTGCTTGGATCGTCAGGGCAGCAGGGATGAGCCTGTGCAGATGCGGGGGTCTAGCAAAGAGCTGCCATCGTGGTTGACTCTTTCCCAGTTTTAGAGAGGGTTGACAGAACACAGAGGGAGACAAGTTAGCCAGTGTTCTAGTGCAGATTTAATTAGCAGTCCCTAGAATAAAAAGAAATTAGATAACACAGGATATTGTGTGTAAAAGTTGCATTGAAGTTCTCTCAGTGCCTTATTGTCTGTGTTTTCCATGTTGGTGAATCACGTCACCGACGTCATTTTCTGCCTCTTGGATGATGTAAAATTGTAGTCCTACTTCTATGTTTGCAGAATCTCCCATTTTTTGGCTTTTGAAATCTAGTAACCCTACTTTTACCTGTTTTGTTTCCCAGTGGTCTTTTAAAGAAGTTTTCATTTTCAAAGAAATACCCAAGCAGGACATTGCTGTTTATTTTGTGTAGTAACTATTGTGTTCCCTTGTATTTAGATTGATGCCCCTATCCACCTTTTGGAATAAGACTTGAATTGTTGACCACAGTTACCACTGGAGACAAAGGAAAATGAAGGGAGTGTTGATTAAGTTTTGCAATACAAGTCTGTAGGACAGCTGGGAGAAAAGACAGTACAAATACTGGCACTGCCCAGTACTCCCCAACTGTCTTTGTCCTAGAGGACCTCACACTCTATCTACATGTTCTTCTGTCACCCCTCCCCTCTTTGCCTGTAGGTGGTATCCTGTCACACAAAGTGTCTTCCATGTTACCCTTTCTTGTGCTGATACCCCAAAACCTGTCCCAGGATGCTTGTTTCCGGTCCAGGAAGGAACTGGCCTGGCAATTCGGGCTGGACTGTTTCCGTGGGACCAGGGTCAAGGCTGAGTTGCATATGGCTGTGTTTAAACTAGAATGGCATGGGAAGCAAAAAAATGATGTATTTAGGCCCGATCTCTGTACTAAGGAGAATGTTTGACATTGTTCAGCATTCTTTCCATCATTTGTTCTTTTTGCATTTGTCACCTTGAGTAGTACGAATATGTCCATACTTGGGTCCCATGCTCTCCATGCCACTGGAGTAAAGCTAGCCTGGCTGATGAGGGGTGATACCCCAAAACCTGTCCCAGTATGCTTTTTCTGGTTCAAGGAGGACCTACCTGGCTTGGCAGTTCAGGCTGGACTGTTCCCATGGGGAGCAGGGTCAAGACTGATTTGCATATGGCTCAGTTTAAACCGGAATGGCAAGGGGAGCAAAAAAATGATGGATTTAGGCCCATATCTCTATACTGGTGTGAATGTGTGACATTGTTCAGCATTCTGTCCATCAATTGTTCTTTTTGAATTTGTCACTCCGAGTGGGATGGGTCTACCAGATGTGGGTTTGTGCTCTCCATGCCACTGGAGTTAAGCTAGCCTGGCTGATGAGGGCTGATATACTGAAACAGGTCCCAAGATGCTTGTTTCCAGTCCAGAGAGGACCTGTCCTGGCAGTTTGGGATGGAGTGTCACCATGGGGAGCAGGGTCAAGACTAACTTGCATATGGGTAAGTTTAAACTGAAATGGCATGTGGAACAAAAGAAACAATGGATTTTGGCCCAGATCTCTGTACTGGGGTGAATGTTTGACATTGTTCAGCACTCTGTCCATCGATTGTTCTTTTTGCATGTGACCACACCTCAAGCATGGGTGTAACATAGGCCTCTACAGCCCCTGCAGTGCAGGGCACCCGTTAGAGGGCCTCTATTTAGCCCAAGACCCATGAATATCTCTGAGATATGAAACTCTCAGGGGTCCCTTACTGCAGAAGGGCCTCATCATTTTGCCTTAAGCCACTGGCTTCACTGGCCCAGGCTACATTCTTTAACACAGGTGCGGTCACTCATGCGTGTTTTGGTGCTACGTCTGACTTCAGGTGCGCAGGAACAGAGAAGGCCATCCTTGGCCCTGGGCACCAGTTCCAGGCCTCTTTCTGGGTACATTCCTGGCTGTTTGGATACTTTATGACCGTGCACTCGGCTCGGAGCTAACTAACGCTGTAATTTCTGAGACAGGCCGAACTGATTCTGTCGCGACGCACGTCATCCTTTGAGCTTTAGAGCAGCCGTGCCTTTAATCGCTGGAAATATTTCCCTGGGCTCATTTGTTTTTCAGCTCAGGCCTGGTAATGATATAGTCTCCAACTCAGTGCTCGAGAAAGTCGACAGAAATCCGCTCTTACGAGGGCCCCTAATTAAGGGGTTCGTGTCTGACAGATGTAGGAGGTGAGGCTAGAACTCCTTCAGCTGGGGGTGTCCCAGGGGGACAGCTCTTTCCATGAAGGGTGAGAAACTACTCCCTTTACCCTCCCGCACTGGCCTTAATTACATAGTGAGGTGTTCTCGCGGGTTCACTTTGGTTACTCGTCCATCCTAACCTGCACCACCCTGAGGAAACCTCCAGGGCAGAGATGAGGTTGGGAGAGGAGCCATGACATGTCAGTGAGGTAGAAGCCTGCTGTTGAGGAGTATCGTCTCTTAGCATTGGCAGTGGCGTAACGAAATTTGAGATGGCCCCCTGCAAGGTGCTTGGAGGGGCCCCGCTCCGGATTTTATCAGGAGCTCTGGAACGAGAGTACTGTGCTGAGGGGCCCCTGCGGGGGGTGCGGGGGCCTGTGTTACGCCCCTGAGCATTGGATAGCCAGAGGTGAAGGGACTCATATCTGTTCAGTGGGTTAAATGAGTTCATGGATGTTGTCCGGGCCCAACAGCGGTCAGTGGTGTCTCCAAAGAAACAGTCATGTGAATGGATTGAAGTGAGGGGCAGTGAGAGAAGCGGGTCTGAAAGGAAGTTGGAAATCAGAGGGCAGGAGGAAAGGTGTCATGTCTGACAGTAAGATGGAATTTGCACACTGTGAGAGAGGGATCAGCGTTTGACCGACTCGAAGGGGCCTGCCCTGGGGCGGGCTAAATATCCTACACTTCATGGCTAACTATAGTCGCTGTTTACCTTGTACTGGCCTTGCCTTTCAAGATAACCGTTCTTTCAGGGGTGGGGATGACTACGTCTTCAGTGGGCTTTCCCGAGTAAACTAGGCACCGAATGGCCAAGGCATAGGTGACAAAAAAATCAGTTAAACCCCACCCCCATCCCTAAATTAATCACACTGGTTCTCCGCTGAAACCCGGATAATCTTCCAAGCTCTCTGACAACTTCACCAATGCATCCATAGGAGAGCGTATAAGTAGTGGCACAGCATGGTTACCTCACTAAGACAACTTTTCCCCTGTCTTTTGGTTTCCTTTTATAACCATTGATGTTGTGGACACCAAGGTGCAGGGCTGCAAGATGTTTGCCAAAGGATGAGGCTCTGAGGGCCGGTTCTGGAAGCCGACATGTAAGCCACTCAAAACGCACCCATAATATCCTTTGCCCCACAGATCGCTAGTTTGTAAGCACTGGGACACTTGGAGATGCCTATTTTGTGAGCCTGCGGGCGTACAAAGATGAAAGCATGTGTTGTGGAGGTGAGGCCTGGTCCTAAGGGCTATTCCAGCTGCCGCCATGTGCTATATAGTACTGGTCCGCCTGCTGATTGCACAGGAGAGCACCTGCGACCTGAGGAGTGTGCCAACCAAAGAAGAAATCTTCTACGGAGACAGGAAGTTGGGCAGCAGCAGGCTGCTGTAAAGATCTCTCTGGCATGTCGCATTGGTGCATGCATGGCCGAGTGTCTGCTGGTGCCGGCCTGGTCAGTGCGCTAGGAAGCAATCCTTATCAATGGCCCTCTACGGGGCTGTGGGGCCCGGAGGTGAGTAGAGGGGTTCGCAGTCCCTGCAGGCAGGCGCGCAACGCCCATTGGGCTCAAAGGGCTTCAGCCCCCACCCCCCCCCCTCCCCTCGTGTGTGTCAGCCCGGCTGAGACAGCTTCCCGGGCTCACACCCGAGTACTTCACAAGTCTTTAAAAGACCAACTTGCTAACGAGGCTTTGTTGTGTTTTCACCCCTTCATAGAGCCCCTGCATCTCCACTCTGCACATTGCTGTAAGAATCAGCCCCCCCGAAATTTTTGGTAGCCCCCCGAAATCTGGCTCTAGTTGCGCCTCTGCCTGCAGGGGTGTTACAACTTCATGAGTGGGCTGTGCTGCTGTGGGGTAGCGTGCAGTGTGGGTCCACTCTCCCTGGTAACTAAAGTGCTCTGCTTATATCTGCAGCCACCGTGTGCAGCACACGTAGTACCGAGGTTCTGGGGAGGAGGACTTGTGTGAGTGCAGTGCTCCCTGGTTGCCTTCATTCCACACTGGATCTAGGGGGCAGATATAAGCCCTATGTTTGGATAGGATTGAAATCTGATTCCATTTGATGTGACAGCTCTGCTCGTGCCTCCTACCTATTCGCAGTTGTGACTAAGGTGATAGGGTGTGGTGGGACCGATGGAACCCCAGACTAGTAATAGCTTCCTGTAACAATGCACCTTGTGCCTCTGGACCCCTTCTTGTGGGTGCCATCAGGATGTAGTATAATGTGGTCCCTTGCGAATTATAGGGCAAAACAGTTGGAGGCCAACCCTCAACATTTTAACTTTTCCTAAGCTACAACCAGCGGTACTAAGGGCTCTCCCACAATCTGATTTTGGACACCCCAGTGGACTTGACTATCCAAATTGGGAAAACATGAAAATGAACAACCCAAGCTGTCTTTTCGTAACTGATACCCCCAAACTGATCGCACATGATTCTCTGCCTTTCGATGCACAAATGCCGCAGCAGTGGACTAATTGGCAGATCACGATCTCCGCAGCTTGCTGATGGAAATGAAAACAGGTTTAAGCACTGTAGACGCCAAAATTCACACTATCAGAAATGATGTAGATAAGAGGAAAGACTGCATAGATAAGCATGAAGTATGACTAGATACTATTTAGTAAGATATATCGGATATGGAGAATGACACTGCTGGCCACAGTGAAAAGCTGTTGCATCAATGAATCAATCAGGATTTATAAAGCGTGGCTATGCACCCGATAGGGTATACAGGCCCCGGAGGCTTATTCAAACAGCCAGGTCTTAAGGGCCATTCGGAATTCTGGAAGTGAGGTGATGGTCGGGAGGTGCGTGGGGAGGCCGTTCCAGGTCTTTGCTGCAATGTGGGAGGAGCGGCCTCCACTTCTGCTTCGATAGATGCGGAGAGTATTGGCAAGTGAAAGGGAGGCAGAGCATAGTCTTGTCGATGGTTCTTGGAAGTTCAGGTGGTGGTTAATGTAGGCACGTCCTTGGTTGTGTAGATCCTTGTGTGCGTGGGTCAGTAGCTATAATTGGCATCTCTTCTGTACGGGTAGCAGTGGAGTTTTCTGAAGTGGGGTGTGATGTGGGCTTATCAGGGAAGGCCGAGGATGAGTCTGACTGAGGCGTTCTGCATTGTCTGAAGTTTCTGTAGAAAGTGTGCAGTGATTCTTACGTAGAGGGCATTGCCATAGTCCAGTCGGCTGGTGATGAGGGCTTGTGTTCCAGTCCGTCTCATGTGTAGGGGTAGCCCCTTGAAGATCTTACGTAGCATGCGCAGAGTGAGGAAGCAGGTGGATGAGACGGTGTTGATCTGTGATTTCATGATGAGCTTGATGTCAAGGATGATTCTGAGGTTTCTGGCATGGTTGGGGAAAGTGGGTGCAGGTCCTAGGTCTGATGGCCACCAGGCTCATTCCATGTGTTGCTGCTGTTGCCAAAGATCAGTAGTTCCGTCTTGTCTGTGTTCAGCTGCAGGCAGTTGTTCTCCATCCTGTTGGTGACATTTGTTATCCTTCTGTGAAAGTTTGTTCTGGTGGTGGTGGGATCATCGGTGAGTGAGAGGATGAGTTGGGTGTCGTCTGCAAAGGAAAATATGTTGAGACCATGGGATCTGACGATGTTGGCCAGTGGGGTCTTATATGCATTGTAGTGCTTGGGGGTCAATGGATGAGCCCTGTGGGACGTGATCTCCTTGGGTTCAGAGGTGAAAGGTGGATCCTCTGGGTCCTTCTGGTGAGGAAGGAGGTGATCCATCTAAGTGCATCCCCTTGGATGCTGATGTGGTGGAGTCTTTCGATCAGTGTGTGGTGGTATACAGTGTTGAAGGCTGCCGAGAGTTCGAGGAGGATCAAGGCTGCTGTTTCTCCTCAGTTGAGGAGGGTTCGGATGTCGTCGGTGGCTGCAATCAGGGCAGTTTCGGTGCTGTGATTACTGCGGAAGCTGGATTGGGAGGGGTCAAATAGCTGGTTTTTGCTCCAGGTGTGTCATGAGTTGATTGTTGATGATCTGTTCCAGTATCTTCACTGAGAATTGGAGCAGAGAGATTGGCCGGTAGTTTTTGAGTTCGCTGGGGTAAGCGTAGGGTATTTTGAGAAGCGGTCTGACTTCGGTATGCTTCCAGGTGTCGGGAAAATGTTGTAGTGGTGATAGAGCTGTTGAGTAGGGTGGTGAGTTCCTGGCCGATTTTTTGGTTTCCGAGGTTGAAGATGTGGTGCAGGCGTGGGTCTTTGGGAACTCCATAGTGGATGGATTTCATGGTGGAGGTGGTGTCCTAGGTGGAGAGGATGTTCCATGTGGTAAGTGTGTGGTGTGTGTTGGTTACGGTGGTGGCTCATCTGTCGAAGTCTGTAGATGTAGGTTGGAGTTCAAAGTTTCTGTATATGGTTGCAATCGTGTCGTGGAAGAAGTGGGCAAGGTTGTCCACAGCTCCTGTGAGGCGTGATGTTGTTTTCGATGGCAGCCGTGTTGGAGAATTCCGTAACGATGTTGAAATGTTCTTTGGTGTTGTTGGCACTGGTTTCAATGTGTGCAGCAAGGGCTGTCTTCTTTGTTGCCCCCAGCAGGTGGTGGTAGAGGTTGAGGGAGGTCTTGAAGGCTGCGCTGTCGGAGGTGTCCTTACTGGTGCGCCATCTCCACCCCAACTGTTTGCTGTCTCGTTTCGCTGTTCTGACTTTTTGGAGGTCTTTCTATGGATGTTGCTCTTGATGGGGATGATACTGTCTGTGCAATTGGTGATCAAGGCATTGAAGTTTTTCACTCCCTGTTTGAGGTTGTTGGTGGTAGCAGGGTTAGAGGTGTTCCCACAGCTGGTCTCTGAGATTTTGTTCCACCTCCGGTGGGAGGCGTTGGTCACCTTGGGGGTGGCAGTGCAGGGGCTGGAGATGCTGAAGTGGATGATGGAGTGATCGGTCCATGTGAGTACTGTGACATGGCTGTATTTGACACAGTTGCTTAGGTGAAAATTGGGCCCAGCATGTGTCTTGTGATGTGTTTAGGGTCATGGACGATTTGGATCAATCCAAAACTGCTCATACTGTTGAGGAGGTGTGCAGTGTTTTTGTCATAGGGGTCGTTGATGTGGAAATGTTGGTTGCCGAGGAAGTTGTAGTCCTTGGAGTCTTAGGCTAGGGGCACAATGAAGTCTGCAATGGTGTTGCAGAAGCTGGAGCATGGGCCTGGGGGTCAGTTGGCGAGGGTGCCTCTGATGGTTGTTTTGTCATCTGTCTGGAGCTTGAAGTTCAATCAATCAATCAGGGAATTGTAAGTACGCTACTCACCCGTGAGGGTCTCAAGGGGCTGAGGGGGGTCCGCAGATCTGTTTAGCCGAAGAGCCAGGTCTTGAGGGTCTTCCTGAAGGTGTTCAGGGAGGGGGCGCGTCTGATGTCTGCGGTAACTTGTTCCAGGTCTTGGCTGCAATGTGAGAGAAGGATCTTCCGCCTGCTCTGGCTCTGTGGAAGCGCGGGGTTTCGGCCAGTGCCAGGTTCCAAGATCGGAGGTTTCTTTTGGGTACGTGGAAGTTAATTCTGTCGTTGAGGTATTTGGGTCCGTTGTTGTGTAGGCATTTGTAGGCGTGAGTGAGGATTTTGAAAGTGACTCTTTTCTCAACGGGGAGCCAGTGGAGACTTCGTAGGTGTTGGCTGATGTGTTCGTGTCGGGGGATGCCGAGGACGAGTCTGGCGGCGGTGTTCTGTATTGTCTGGAGTTTGCGGAGTAGGGCGTAGGGCGTAGAGTGCATTTCCATAGTCCAGTCTGCTGGTGATGAGTGCGTGGGTGACTGTCTTCCTTGGCTCAGGGGGATCCACTTGAAGGTCTTGCGGAGGATGCGGAGGGTGTTGAAGCAGCTGGAGGTGACGGCATTGACCTGTCGGTTCATGGTGAGTGATGAGTCGAGTACGATGCCGAGGTTCTTGGCATGCTCTGAGGGAGTAGGTGGGCTTCCGAGGGTGGTCGGCCACCAGGTGCTGTCCCATGCAGAAGGGGTGGTACCGAGGACGAGGACTTCTGTCTTCTCGGCATTGAGCTTCAGGCAGCTGTTGGTCATCCAGACTGTGACGTCTTGCATTCCTTTCTGGAAGTTGAGTTTGGCAGTGGTGGGGTCTTTGGTGTGGGAGATGATGAGCTGGGTGTCGTCGGCGTAGGATACAATGTTGAGGCCGTGTTGTCGGACGATGGCTGCGAGGGGGCCATGTAGATGTTGAAGACGGTGGGGCTCAGTGATGAACCCTGTGGGACTCCGCAGGTGATTTTCGTGGGGTCGGAGAGGAAGGGTGGGAGTCTGATCCTTTGGCTTCTTCCGGTGAGGTATGATCGGATCCAGTCCAGGGCTGTTCCTTGTATGCTCTGCGTCGTGTAGTCTAGCGACTAGTGTGCGGTGGGAGATGGTGTCGAAGGCTGCTGATAGGTCGAGTAGGATGAGGGCTGCGGAGTGGCCTTGGTCCAGGAGGGTGCATCTGTGGCGACGAGTAGGGCGGTCTCTGTGCTGTGGTTGCTTCGGAATCTGGATTGGGACGGGTCGAGGCCAGCGTTCTCTTCAATGAATCGTGTCAGTTTCCTGTTGACTGTTTTCTCTGCAACTTTGGCTGTGAACGGGAGGAGCGAGATGGGCCGATAGTTCTTGAGGTCGGTGGGGTCAGCTGTGGGCTTCTTGAGCAGGGGTCTGACTTCTGCGCACTTCCAGTCGTCTGGGAAGGTGACTGTTTGAAGGTGGTGTTGATGGTGCATTGTAGTTCGGATGCGATTGCGGCCGCAGCTCTGTGGTAGATGTGAGGGGGCAGGTGTCAGTGGGGGCCCCCGAGTGGATGCTTTTCATGGTCGAGGTGGTGTCTTCGGCAGTGATCGGTGTCCAGTTGGAGATGGTGGGCTGTCTGGTGTTTCTGGGGGCCGTCTGTGGTGCCTGGTGGATGGTCGATGAAGTTATCGTAGAGGTTTTTGATCTTGAGGTGGAAATAGGTTCCAAGCTTGTCGCATTGGTCTTGGGATGGGGTGATATCTGTGGCTTCGCTGCGTGCGTTGGTGAATTCTTGAATGACACTGAAAAGTTCCTTGGAGTTGGTGGAGTTGGCCAGGATTTTGTTGTGGATGAAGTTCCTCTTGGTGGCTCTGATCTGGTTGTGGTAGTCCGTCATGGCGTCCTTGTAGGTGGTGTGGTTTTCGGTTGTCTTGGTGTTTCTCCAGTTCTTCTCCAGGCATCTGCAGGTACGTCTGGCTTCTTGGAGAGTGGTGGTGAACCAGGCGGCATTCCTGGGGCATTGTCTGTCGGGGTTGCGTAGCAGGGCGAGCTCGTCTGCGCAGTTGGAGATCCAGGTGTGGAGTTCTCTGGCTGCGTTGTTTGCGTCGGGTGCCCAGGGTGGAGTTAAGTTGCTTGTCGGTAACCTTGCTCCAGTTCCTTCGAGGTGGGCTTGGGGCTGGTTTGGGTGCCTTGGGTTTGTTGATGGCGAAGTGTACGCATTGGTGGTCGGTCCATGGCGTCTGCGTTATGTGGCTGAATTGGATGCTGTTTCCTGCCGCGAAGATGGGGTCGAGGGTGTGTCCTGCTCTGTGGGTCAGTGTGTTGACAAGCTGTTTAAGTCCGATGCTGGCGAGGTTGTCACGAAGGATAGTGGAGTTGGGGTCGCTGGGGTTGTCGAGGTGGAAGTTCAGGTCTCCAATGAGTATGTAGTTTGTTGAGGTGATGGCGTGGGGTACGATGAAGTCGGTGATGGTGGTGGCGAAGGGTGTTCGGGGGTTGGGGGGTCTGTAGATGAGGGTTCCTTGGAGTGTGGCTTTGGGGGTGGTCTGGATCTGGAAGTGCAGGTGTTCGGCGGAGGGGAAGGTTTAGCTAGAGGTGGTGAGGCGGAGGGTGCTCTTGTGGGAGATGGCGAGGCCCCCTCCTGGGTAGTTGGGGCAGTCTTTCCTCTGGATCTTGTATCCGTCTGGGATGGCGGTGCTGATGTCGGGGGCAGAGGATGCGTTGGTCCAGGTCTCTGTGAAGAAGGCGATGTCGGGCGAGAGAGAGTCGAGTAGATTCCAGATTTCCATGGCGTGTTTGTGTACGGAGCGTACATTGAGGATGATGCATTTTAGGGTGCCGCTGGTGCTGGCGTCGGCGGAGTTGGAGGCCGGGGTGGCGGTGAGGGTCTGGCAGCAGTGGAGGCAGGAGAACTGGCTGTGGGTCGTGTTCGGCGAGGCCTGTTGGCATTCTCTAAGTCTTCCAGGGTTGAGTTCGAGGATGGTGGTGGTGTCGTAGCGATGGGTAGTGGGAGGTCCAGGGTTCCTGGCGCTTGCTGTGGTCGGGTCGCAGACAGGCGCAGACGGATTTGCCTTTGGCACGCCAGCGGCGCGCCCACTTCACGCGTCCGCTGCGCAATTGTGCATTAAGTAGGGGAGGTGGGAGGGAGGAGAGGCTGGGAGGTGGGAGAGGGGGAATTCTGGGGGAATTCCGGGGGGAGGGGCCGCAGGGGCAGCAGCGGTGAAAGGCAAAAGGAACAGGCAGGCATGAGAAAATAAAAACAGTGGTGGAATTAGAGCAAGACACAGATGGGCACAATAACAGTGGCACAACAGGGAAAAATTAAGGGAAAAAAACAGCTGAGAAAGGTTACGGTGGTTGCAGGCAGTCTGGTCCCAGTTGGAGCGGGCAGCAGGCGCAGGAGTGGGCAGCAGCCTAGAACCTCCCAAGGAGGAGGTCGGGGTCTGGAGGCAAGAGGCGGTACAGCGGAGCTGCGGGGAGAGAGTGGACCTAGACTGAGGGTCGGAGGTCTTACCTTGAGATGTTCCATGGGGGTGGTGATATTGTGGGTGGTGGTGGTACACTGTATGGTCTCTTTGTGGATGATGACTGTTCCTCCTCCCGGCTTGTTGCGTGATTTTATATCCATCAGGTATTGGCTGTGGCAATGTCTGTGAGTTTGAGCCAGGTCTCAGTGAGGAAGATGATTTTGGGTAAAAGGGTGGCGATGAGGTCCCATACGTCAATTGAATGCTTGCCTAGTGAGAGTGTGTTAAGAAGGATACATGTGAGGTTTTTTTTTCTTCAGGTGGTGTCTTATGGTGTGTTCGGTGTGGGGCTGGTCGGTGGGATGGTTTGTGTGCAGTGGCAGGTGAAGTGGCAGTGGGTGTAGGTGAAAGGTCTTCCAGTGGAGCGTGGGTTGGCGCGGAGGCAGTGTTTGTTGCAGCATCTGGGGTCGAGGGAGTAGAGCTTGGCAATGGTGCATCTTTAGGGGCAGGAGGGCCAGGGGCCGTCGCATTGGCCTGGTCCAGGTGTGGATGGGTGCAGACAGGCTTGCCTTTGGCGTGCCTTCGGTGAACCTGCAGCGCACCTGTTGCGCGTGTCGGCTGCACCATCACACTGTGGCCTGCACTAAGTAGGTTCTGGGGTGGGCTGGGCTTCTGTTGGCGGGAAGAACAGCAAGCGGGAAAACCCTGTCAGGAAAACCCCAGAGGTAAAACCCAGGCAGCTGCAGTTTCACTGGATCAGTCCGGAACAAGCAGGAACTGGAGGCCACAGGCAAGTGGCAAGCTAGATGTCCAGGTACTGCATATGGAGAAGGTGCAAGAACTTAACAAAGCAAAAGCAAAGACTTGGAGGCTACATTGTGATGTGATAACTGGCACATCATGGGACCCCTGGAGTCTACTGCCAAAGGAGAAATGGAAGATTATGCTGAAAAAACTGCTACTCTCTCTCTTTCACCAGTCCTCTATTACACCTCTGTTTTTGGATGAGTGGATGCCTGCAAGACCTAACATCTTCAGATTACTGAATTTCAAGGATACTGTCTGGCACATGGCTAGGACTCAGGGTGATAGGCTGGGCTATTTCCTTCCCTTACAATAATCATTATCACAATTGAGTCCATAAGGGCTAGGTCACCACAACACTAGGTCCCGGTAAAGTTTAAATTAGGATGTAGTAATTTGTATAATCTTGTGAACTTAGCATTACGCTTGTTAAGCGAAATTCCCACAATTACGCCATTATGCCACTTCACTTAATTACGCACTGTCAGGACCCCTTTCAGAGGGCCATAGGGCAGGCAGAGGTTACTGGGACTCACCTTGGTGGTTGGGGCCTTTATCCCTGCTGTCCTGAGGCCCAGCCTACTATGAGCTCTGCGCAGCTGGGCCATGTACTACCCCTTAAGCAATTGACTCTCAGTGGTAGCGTGGGTCGAGCAATATAAAGCTTTCGGGGGGTGAGGTAAATTGGCAGTGCAGGCATAAAAACATAACTCAACACTTCCTCCAGCAACCTCAATAAATGAAGTTCAACCCAACACTGAGTTTTATGGAAAAAGAAGTATTTATTACACACAACAGTTTCAAATCTATCACAGTGAAATAATCAGCTTAATCGCTTGCAGAGCTACATCTAGCGCTTCGGATGAGTTCACTCAAGTTCCTCCCATCTAGACTTGTTTCCCTGTTACGAAGTGTGTGCTGTACAGGTCATATATGAGGTGACTCTCCCACAGGTGCAACTCCTACTCTTTCTGCCTTTCTCTTCTGTTGATGAAGTTGGTAACCAGTGACTGCAAGTCTCTTGCCCAGTTCTCACATGCGGTACATCAGTCCCCAAGTCTTAATAAGTCACTGTTCGATGTGTCTTACTCAGGCAGTAGCCACAATGTAACAGTCCGCTTCTGTGCTCCGGCGTGTTTTTCGGTGACTTCAGTGCTGGCAGGCAGTGTACTTTCGGCAATGCAAGAACCTTCTCTGGTGGTGGAGGAGCCCTTCTGGAGGAGTCGGTGGTCTGGCGGGAAGGTGGAAGTCTCCTGAGCCTGCAGAATCCTCCTCAGCGTGAGGGTCTGGCAGTTGATGGGGGTAAATTGCACCTGGGCACATTGGGCTTGATGATGACAGTGGAACCGGAGTTAAGTGACCCCCTCTCTTGTCATATGGGGTTGGATCCCCATAAGTTCATTTAGTTCCTTGGGTGACAGCCCCAATGAAGCACTTGGGTGGCAGTTTGGTCCTCCAATGATGACGGCACACACTTGATGCTAACAGGTGATGGCCCCAACAATGTCCCTGGGCGACAGTCCACAATGCATAGGCAAACTGCCCTGGGTGTACTGCAGTGGCCTTACATTAGATTATATCTTAGGTATTGATAAGCCCCCCTACCCTTTTGACATTTTTTATAAGCTGCAAAGGCATTAATGCAAACAAAGGGGGAAATTCACAAAAAACTGTTGAAGTGTAGTGTTAAGCCAAAATTGCTAATGACGCGCTTTGACAGTTTCAAAACGCAGGGATGCACAGTATTTACAAGAATGTGGGGCACCCATGCATTTCCACTAGTGCTGGCACTAAATTTAGCTGCCTAGCGCCAATGCAGGCACCCTTGCATGGAATGATTGTTTATGTACAGGAAGGTGTCTCTTCCTGCACATGAACAATCACTAATATCAATTTGCTGTTTCTATGTGTGCTGCATAATGCAGCACACACAGAAACAGCAAAAACAAGGAGAAATTATTAATTTCTCCTCATTGCGTCTGTCTAAGAGTAGGTTTTCCCTGGTCTTATTTTGGCGCTGCCCCATATTTACACCACCCTTGTAAATAAGGGGCAGCATTAAAAGTAATGGGTGTTGCTGTGAAACGCCCACAGCAACACTCATTGTCCGCCCTTTTCCAAAGCGGACTGCTGCGGTAAGGGCATATTTAAAGGTGGCATTAAGCCACGCTAAGGGGCTTAATGCCACCTTGTAAATATGGAGCAGGGCATTGCACCACAGGAACGTCAATAAAAGTGACGTTCCAGTGGTGCAATGCCCTTGTAAATATGCTCCTAAGTTCCCATAAGTATTTGCATCCTTAGCTGTAGTGCTGAATTCATCCTGGACAGACCACCACTGCATACACTTCCTCGTCAACAAACCCAAGCTGCCCAAACCTGCTCCGCACCCTCCGCGAAGGAACTGGCGCAGAATCACAGAGGAGCAGCTCAACTACACCCTCAACCGTGACACCCCCACCGCTGTAACCGACGCCAACCTCGCAGCCAGGGAACCCCACACACGGATCTCCAGCTGCGCAGACAAGCTCGCCCGCTACGCAACTCCGACAGACAGCGCCCCAGGAAAGCCATCTGATTCACTGCCAACCTCCAAGAAGCCAGATGCACCTGCAGAAGCCTCGGGAAGAACTGGAGAAATAGCAAAACGCCTGAAAACCACACCAACTACAAGAATGCCATGATGGAATACCACCAACTCATCAGAACCACCAAAGAACCTTCATCCACAAAAAAATCCTTACCAACTCCAGCAACTCCAAGGAACTCTTCAGCGTCATCCAGGAATTCAGCAACCCCCAGTGAAACCACGGACATCACCCCTTCCCAGGACCTCTGCGACAAGCTCGGATCTTACTTCCATCTGAAAATCAAAAACCTCTACGACAACTTCAACGACCAAACACCTGACTCCACAATCACCCCTCCCCGGCAACGCCAGCCAGCCCACCAACTCCTCCTGGACACCAGTCACGACCGTAGAGACCACCTCGACCTTGAAAGGCATCCAGTCGGGGGCCCCCACAGACCCCTGCCCACCGCACATCTACCACAGAGCCACCACCACCATCGCACCAGAATTACGATGCACCATCAACACCACCTTCAAGACCGGCACCTGCCCCGATGACTGGAAACGCGCAGAAGTCAGACCCCTGCTTAAGAAGCCCTCAGCAGATCCCACGGACCTCAAGAACCGGCCCATCGCTCTCCTCCCCTTTGCGGCAAAAGTCGCTGAGAAGACCGTCAACGCACAGATAACAAGGTTCATCGAAGACAACTCTATCCTTGACCCTTCCCAATCCGGGTTCCGCAGCAACCACAGCACTGAGACCGCCCTACTCGCCGCCACAGAGGACATCCGCACCCTCCTCGACCAAGGCCACACTGCAGCCCTGATCCCACTCGACCTCTCAGTGGCATTCAACACCGTCTCCCACCGCACACTCATCGCCAGACTACACGATGCCGGCATACAAGGAACCGCTCTCAACTGGATCTGCTCGTTCCTCACCGGCAGAAGCCAAAGAATCAGACTGCCACCCTTCCACCCTTCCACCCTTCCTCCCCGAACCCATGGAAATCAACTGGCTCCCCGTCGAGAAGAGAGTCACTTTCAAGATACTCACCCACGCCTACAAATGCCTCCACAACACCGGACCCCAATACCTCAAAGAGAGAATCACCTTCCACGTACCCAAAAGAAACCTCCGATCCACCCACCTCGCCCTCACCGAAACCCCATGCATCTGCAGAGCCAGAACAGGAGGAAGAGCCTTCTCCTACATCGCGGCCAAGACCTGGAACAAGCTCCCGATCGACATCAGACGCGCCCTCTCCCTGAACGCCTTCAGGAAGGCCCTCAAGACCTGTCTCTTCGACTGAATGGAACTGCTCACCCTCCCAGCGCCTTGAGACCCTCACGGGTGAGTAGTGCACTTACAATTCCCTGATTGATTAATTGATTGATTGATCCTTGTCCACTAGACTGGTGTTTTGCCTATATGCATCTATGCAAAGCAAAGCGCCTATTTGCACTCCTAATGCCAGAGACAGATAGTTTAACGATCTCAACCCCTCCCCTACCAAAGAGTAATGTTGTTACTTCTGCGCCTGGACTAGCGCAACATCCCTTGACTATAAATTGTGCATCCGCATGAAACTCCTGCATATAAGCTACTATACACCAGTGAGTATAAATTGGGCCTAAGAGTAAAATCTCAGCGTACCTGATGCAGTAAATTACAAGCAGACATCCTTCTTCTGGCGTGGCTATGTCCTAGGTTGGCTGACTTTCGGTCAAAAGTTTTGTTTGTGATCTTAGAAATAACAGGTTTTGTGTTGCTTCTGTAACCACTGGTAGCCTTGCTTGGTCATGTTAGAGATGGTCCTTAGGGGATATGAAAGTTCATTGTCATTTATTCGTTGTTAGCTAAAGGAGGGTGGCAGAGCACTAGGGTTGCATGGATGAGAGCTGTTGCATACTATCCGGAGCAGTTGGACATTTATTGGGAACTACAACTGGCTCAGTCCAGCCCGTGCGACTTTTATCTGGAGTCCATTCCGTGCCTACCTCTTACCCACCTCTCCAGAGGCAAAGCCTTTGGATAATTAGGTTGCATTGTCAAAATAATTTAAAAAAGTTTTGATCTGTATACAGATATATCAGTATTGCCAATAAATGGCCCGATAAGTAATTCATAGGTAATATTGCTTGTTAAATGCGGCTGCCCACAGCTCACACAGTGGGCCACCTAAAAGGGCGGCCACCTTAGTGCCTCTTAGGCACACCAACACCTCCTCTAGTCTTGGGACCCTGAGGAGGAGTTCCACAGCCCGACGCGCGGGCCGCGTAATTTCCGGCGCACAGAGGGTTGGGGAAGGTATTTCTACCTGCCCCTGCCTTTCGGGTGCCCTCTTTGCTGCTGGACACGATGTCTTTGTTGTCCGCCACTGGACACGCTGTCCAGATCGGCCCCCTGGTTCTGCATCACGTCGCATTCTTGGGTTCAGAGTCAGAGTCAATGTTTTCAGCGGTGAGTCTGTGCCCTGTAGGGCAGTTTCTCTCCTCGCCTGAGACGTTATTTTGGGGCTGGAGGCCCTTCTGCAGGCGTTGGAATCAGCACTCTCCGTGGCCCCCTCCTCTTTCTTAAAGATGTTGAGAGGACAGTGCAGTCATATGAAATATCGACAGGCGGGCGCTTAATACTCGCTGCAGCGCTTTTTCCACCACATTAGTCCTTTAATGGAGGTTCATCCTCCACTTGAGCTACTAAAACTTGCCATGTAAATCACCTAGATAATTCACAGGGACCAGCCAGGCGGCCACTGCGGGTGCCTTGGAGCGGGAAGGACCACCAGGAGGCCTGGTGGCACCTCCAGGAGGCCTGGTGGCACCTCCAGGATGCAGAGGCAGGAAGCCTGTGGGGCGTTTCCCCTGTCCTCTGGAGAGGGTTCTTCATTGTAGGCCAGAGGTCCACGCATACATTATCCACCCACCCAATTTTGTTAGGGGAGTTGGGGCTGTGCCGGGGGCTGCGGCCGCCGGAGTACTGCACTGTTTTCCCGGCGCGCGTGGGGGCAGAAGAGCTGCATACATTGAGGGCCCGCGGCCTGGTTGGGGCAGGGTCAGACAAGTTTGTGTGATGCCTGAGCTGCCGGCCGAGGGTCGGCCGGTGCCCCGTGAGGAGGGGATTGTGTAGGAGAGTAGGATCTGCTTCACATGGGTACCCCCACTTTTTGCTGATGCTTCACTGTTTTTCGACCTTAGTCTGGCTGGGGCCCTGCTAATCAGAACCCCAGCCTAGCTGCTTCCTCTCTAAAATGGTTTCCATGTGCCTTAGGCACATCTCTGATTGGAATCTGGAGTGCCCTTATAAGTCCCTAGTATATGGTATACTATGTACCCAGGGCATAGGTACCTCAGAGGCCTACCAGGGGCTGCAGCATGTATTGTGCCACCCTGGAAGGCCATCCAAACTGACACCACAGGTGTGCTACTGCAGCCTGGGTAAGGTGGTGCATGCACTCTTACTGTGATATAGACTACCTATATCACTACATACATACACACATATAAACCTATAAGTCACTCCTATGGCAGGCCTTATCAATCCTGAAGGCAGAGTGCGTGGTTCCTATGTGAGAGGGTGCCCCTGCATGAGCAGGGCCCCTCTGCAGCGTTCGGAGACCCTTCTCTTATGCTGTTTGTAGTGCAGCCTGACCATATACTCTTAAGCGCATTATAACCTCGCGTTAAATGCTAACTTTGGGATGGCTGCACGGAAACATGTCGTGTTTGGTGTCAAACATCTTGGAATACTACCCCCCGCCAGTTCTGGCAGCGGGGGTAGCATTCCACCCTTCTAGAGGGAAAGACATGTACACACCGGTATACCCGGTACTGACTTTCCAGAGCCCTGGCATCACAAAATGGATGCCGCTGCCACAGACACGAGTCTGGCCTCCTGCTGCTGACCGAAACTCCGGCAGGGGAGGCCTGGACAATAGGTTTCTGTCCCAGGGAGGTGTGACCACCTCCCCAGACAGGATAGTGTGTATTGGGGCTGGGCGGGAGCACTCTCTGGTGCTTTGAAGTCCTGCACTGGGGGCACACTTGGTGTCCCTGTGCATACCCCAGTTCAAACCGGCTCAGGGGCTTCCAGCCCCTGCTCTGGCGCGAAACTGGACAAAGGGAAAGGGGTGTAACCACCCCTCTGCCCTGACCCTCCCATAGGTGGGGCCACAGAGTATGTCCAACCCCCTACCTTAGTATAAGTATGGGACCCCAGTCCTTAGGACTTTAGATTTACCTGGACGAAACTCTGATACAGAATCCTGGACCTTCGACGCTCTACTTTAAGATTAGAGGACTGAAGAATCTCCCTTGGGGTCAAGGAGTGACTCCCCTGCTTCGCAGGCACCAAAGAAGCAATTGTCCGGTCTGCATCGCTGAAGCTCCCGTCGGACGCCGAAGTCTTTGCTTCACCAGAGGTAGATTTCTAGACTTTCCCGAGGCTGCCCTGAGTCCCCAGCAAAGCTGAAGCCCGTAGCTATCGTGGGTAACGTGGAACCGTGACTCCTGGACACCAATCGCATTTGCAAGTGTATCCTCTTCTGGGTCTCCCACGAAGTCGTGCTTTGGGCTTCGAGTAGCCCCAGCCTCCAGCACCAACTGCACCGAAGATCACTGGCCTCCACTCCACGAGTGTCCTGTGAGCCAGCTCCACGTGCATCGACTCGAGGCTCCTTCGCGGTTGCTAGTCCGTTGGCTAGCAGGCCCTCCCGAAGGCCAATCTTTTTCTGCTTTGGCTCCCTGATTGCTCCAGGCATGTCCTGACTTACCCTCACTGGGTGAGTCCCACAGACCTTACTGGTCTGCAACATCGTCCTTCTTCCATTTCCACGAGACTTGCCGTTGCTGAGGCTTGTTGGGTCCAATCCGGTCGCCGACACCCCTGCAATCGACAAACGTCGTGGGACAGCTCGAATCCAGCTCCTGGTCATCGTCGACGCCTCCTGGACCTCGTGGCTGAAGAGTCAAGACGACCGTCAACTTACCGGAAGCACTCGACATCGGTGGGCATCTGCTCATCGCCTTCCTGGTCACTGGCTAGTGACCCAGACTCTGTCCCCTCTGCTTTCAGGTTCTTCAGATCTCCGATCCACCTTTGGATCCACCCGAACACTTTCGACTTGGCCGCCAGCAGCACTTTGCAGCAGATCGCCATTGAAAGCGATGACGAAACCCGACCCCGAAAGACACCTATGCACCCGGCTCCCCTGGGTGAGGTAACTCAAGTACTCCGGTGCTCCTGTGGGTATTGACACTAGAACAGCCTAGTTCTCAAAGGGTTTGCTCCAAGTCCTCCTCTAAGTGTCCCTTTTCTTTTAAATTCTAATCGCGACTTTCCCCATAGAAGTTAACGGCGAGACGCGGCTGTGTTCATACACTGCACGCGTCCCCCGTGGGTCCCCTGTGTCACTACCTTGGGTGGTTCCTTGTGGCCCAAGCACTTCTACAGGCTCTAGGCCTTGTGTCTAGCTCAGTCGTGGTTCTTATACCACTTTATTGGTATATGGTTTGGTACGCCCCTGGGGCTCAAACGTGTATTTGTGCTATTACTGTAGATAACTAACTTATACTTTATGTATTTCGAACTCTAGCCTCATAAAGAGACTAGAGGGGTGTGTTTAGCAATAAATACATATATTTTGAATATATACCTGGTGTGGTCCTCTTTCATTTGGTCACTCAAGAGATTATAGACTGGTAAAACAAGCTGCTTTACATTCCTTCAAAACTTAGCCTGAAGGCTGCTCTCCATAGCTACCACTAGGATAGCTTTCAATAAAGGTTGTCTTTAACCTATCTCCAATAAGGGGTTGTTTGGACTGGTGCAAGGTGCCCACTACAAATAGTGGACAGCATATACCAGGCCAACTTCTCACATTGGTGTGCAGCGTGTGGGATTCCAGCTTGCTATTGTTTTACCAGATAATCTCAATTGAATTGATCAACTGAAAACCACTAAGGGTACCTAAGGTACATATAAATCAAGCTTAGTAATACAGTAAGTTCTACTGAACTTAGAGTTGTGTGTTAAGGGATAGCACACCCTTTCTACAACTCAAGAGAGTTTAGTAGGCCACACTAGAGTAGGTAGTGCATACACCACACCTCACTAGTAATGTCTTCAAAGCCAGGACCCAGTGAGTCCTTGCCAGAAGCCAGTGGGCTTCTTCCCTCCAAGTATGATAAACTCCCATTCTTGGAATTGAGAGCATTATGCAATACTAGGAAGTTGAAGGCAGGCAAAAGTGCTAGCACCCAACACCTCAGGGAGGTGTTACTAGCTGATGATCTCAGCAGGCCCCTAGGGTCTGAAGGGGTAGGCAAAGAGGGTGGGGCAGAAGATGAGGAAGGGGCCAGGGGTGAAGAAACCCAGGCCCCCTCTGAAACTTGCCAGGAAGGTGAAAATGACCTTGTCCTGGAAAACCCAATTCCTCCTGTGGAGGAGGAGGAGGAGGATCAGAATGACCTCCCCTTTGTCCCCCAGGAAGAGTTCTGAGTGTGCCCAGAATGTCTAGGTCTCCTTCTCAGGAGTCTAACCACTCTGACACCTCAATAGGGACCTCTGTCTCCTCTCATAGGAGGGAATCCTCTCATGAGAGGAGAAAGAGACTGATTCAGTATGAGCAAGCCCAGCTTGAACTCAGAAAACAGCAATTGGCTATAGACAGGGAGTCCCTAGATCTCTATAGAGAGAGACAAAAGTTGGGACTAGAGTCCCATGGTGGCAGCAGTTTCCCCAAAGATAGGGAAAGGTCTTATGACCATAGAAACCTGAGCAAGATTGTCCCTCCCTACCAGAGTGGGGATGACATCCACAAATGGATAACTGCTCTAGAGAGGGCCTGTAAAGTACAGAGGGTCCCTCAGGAGCAGAGGGCAGCAATCTTGTGGCTCTCCTTTTCAGACAAAGGTAGAGACAAGCTCCTCACTGTTAGAGAGGAGGATGCTGATAATTACAAAGTCTTGAAGAGTGCTCTAATTGATGGGTTTGGCCTAACCACTGAACAATACAGGTTAAAGTTCAGGGATACCCAAAAAGCACAGACTCAAGACTGGGTGGACTTTGTTGATTGTTCTGCCAAGGCTCTGGAAGGTTGGTTATTGGGCAGTAAGGTATGTGACTTCACAGGATTGTACAATCTGATCATGAGGGAGCAGATTCTTAATAACTGTCAAAATCAGCTGTTGCATCCACACCTGGTAGACTATGATCTGACCTCTCCCCAAGAATTGGGAATGAAGGCAGACAAATGGGTCAGAACCAGGGTGAAGCAGAAGGTACAGAACCAAGGTGGTGACCCTAAGAAGCAAGATTCGAAAACCTCTGATAAGGGTGGGGAGAAGGGTAAAGATCAAAAGTCTTCACAAGGCCCCCAAAAATCTTCTTCAGGTGGGGATTCACAGTCTACCAAAGGGAAAGGCCAAAGGAAACCATGGTGCAAGGTCTGTAAGCAAAAGACCCACTGGACCAGTGATTGCACCAAGTCCAAAGACTCTACTCCAGCCCCCACCAATGCCCCTAAGGCACCTGCTCCCCCTAGTGCAGTTACAGTTGGTGGTGGGACTACACAAGCCAAGGGTTTAGTAGGGTTGACCCTGGGTAAAGAGATGAGCTCTGACCTAGTCAGAGAACTCACTCAGGCTGTCCTAGTCTGTGATGGAGGCATGGATATGACCTCCTCTGTGAGTCCCAGTAATCTGGGCAAGTACAGACAACAGCCCTTAATCAATGGAAGAGAGGCTTTGGCATTTAGGGACACAGGGGCAAGTGTCACCATGGTGACACAAGACCTTGTGAATCCTGGGCAGATTATACTTGGTGAAATGTACCAAGTGACCAATGCTAGCAACGTCAGAACAGACCATACTCTGACAGTTGTTAGCTTCTCCTGGGAGGGGTAACTGGCCTTAAGAAGGTTGTGGTAAGTGCAGACCTACCCGTTGAATGCTTGCTTGGCAATGACTTAGAAACTTCAGCTTGGGCAGAAGTGGAGCTCAGGACCCATGCAGAAATGCTGGGCATCCCTGCAGATGTGTTTGCTGTGACCAGGTCACAAGCCAAAATGTCTAGCACTGAACAGGCCTTGGATTCTGGAATAATGGACCAAGTGCCCTCCAAGAAGAGGAGTAGTAGGGTAAAGGCAGTGCCTTCCCCTTGGCTCAGAAGGAAGATCAGTCCCTTGAGGGGGATGATCTCAGTCCTGAGGAAGGAACTGTCCCAGAGGAGCTTGAACCTGACCAGGTTGAGTTCTTGGGGACAGGGGCCCTTCCAGGGCAGATCTGAGCCAGGAGCAGCAGAGCTGCCCCTCTCTTGAACCCCTCAGACAGCAAGCTGCTGCTGAGGCTGCTGGGAAAGCTAGTGGTCCCCATACTGTGTATTGGGATGATGGACTCTTGTACTCAGAGTGTAGAGACCCCAAGCCTGGTGCCACCAGGAGGTTGGTTATACCTCAGAAGTTCAGGGGCTTACTATTGACCCTAGCCCATGACATTCCCTTAGCAGGTCACCTGGGCCAGAACAAGACTTGGGACAGAATTGTCCCTCACTTTCACTGGCCCCACATGTCTGAAGACACCAAGGAGTTTTGTCGCTCCTGTGTAACCTGCCAGGCCAGTGGCAAGGCAGGTGGCACTACAAAGACCCCCTGATACCACTACCTGTGGTGGGGGTTCCCTTGAAAGGGTGGGGATTGACATTGTTGGTCCCATGGATCCCCAAACAGCATCTGGGCACAGGTTTATCCTGGTGGTAGTGGATCATGCCACCAGGTACCCAGAGGCTATTCCCCTTAGGACCACTACAGCACCTGTGGTGGCAAGGGCCCTCCTGGGAATTTTCTCAAGAGTGGGCTTCCCTAAGGAGGTTGTATCAGACAGTGGTACAAACTTTATGTCTGGATACTTAAAAGCAATGTGGAAGGAGTGTGGAGTGACTTACAAGTTCACCACACCCTATCACCCACAATGCAATGGTTTAGTTGAGAGATTCAACAAAACCTTGAAGGGCATGATTAAAGGGCTCCCAGAAAAGCTTAGGCGAAGATGGGACATACTCTTGCCCTGTCTTTTATTTGCATACAGGGAGGTGCCTCAAAAGGGGTTGGCTACAGCCCTTTTGAACTTTTGTTTGGTCACCCTGTCAGGGGTCCATTGTGCTTGGTGAAGGAAGGATGGGAGTTACCTCTCAAGCCCCCAAAGCAAGACATAGTGGACTATGTACTTGGTCTCCGCTCCCGGATAGCTGAGTACATGAAAAAGGCAACTAAAAACCTTGAGGCTAGCCAGGAACTTCAAAAAGCCTGGCATGACCAAAGGCTGTACTGACTGTTTACCAGCCAGGACAGAAGGTGTGGGTGTTGGAGCCAGTGGCCCCAGCAGCTCTCCAAGACAAATGGAGTGGACCCCATACCATTGTTGAACAGAAGGGTGAGGTTACCTACTTAGTAGACCTAGGAACACCCAGGAGTCCCCACAGGGTTCTCCATGTCAACAGGTTAAAACCATATGTGGACAGGGCAGACATGGGCTTGCTCATGGCTACTGATGAGGGACAGGAGGAAGAGAGTGACCCACTCCCTGACCTGCTCTCACAGAACCCTGACGATGGGTCAGTGGATGGTGCAGCCTTGGCAGGCAGCCTCACTACCCAGCAGCAGACTGATTGCAGACAGGTGCTCAATCAGTTCAGACACATATTCTCACTGACACCCAGTCAGACTACCTGGTGCACTCATGAAGTGGACACTGGGGACAGTCTGCCTATTAAAAATAAGATTTATAGGCAACCTGACCATGTCAGGGACTGTATCAGGACAGAAGTCCAGAAGATGTTGGATTTGGGAGTTATTGAACCTCAGATAGCCCTTGGGCTAGTCCAGTGGTCCTTGTACCAAAACCTCACACCAATGGTGGGAAAAGAGAGATGAGGTTTTGTGTGGACTAAAGGGGTCTCAATGCAGTCACTAGGACTGATGCCCATCCAATACCAAGGGCAGATGAGCTAATAGACACTTTGGCCTCAGCCAAGTATCTAAGCACATTTGACCTGACAGCTGGCTACTGGCAGATCAGACTAGCTGATGATGCAAAGCCAAAGACAGCATTCTCAACCCCTAGTGGGCATTATCAGTTTGTGGTGATGCCCTTTGGTCTGAAGAATGCACCTGCCACTTTTCAGAGGTTGGTGAATACAGTCCTTACATGTCTGGAAGTCTATAGTGCAGCATATCTAGATGATATTGCTGTCTTTAGCTCCACCTGGGAGGATCACCTGGTCCACCTCAGAAATGTTTTGCAGGCCCTGCAGAAAGCAGGCCTGACTATCAAGGCCACCAAGTGCCAGATAGGGCAGAGTCAGGTTGTGTACCTGGGCCACCTTGTGGGTGGAGGCCAGGTTCAACCACTGCAGAGCAAGATCCAGACCATCATGGACTGGACTGCTCCAACTACCCAGACTCAGGTGAGAGCCTTCTTAGGCCTGACTGGGTACTATAGGAGATTTGTCAAGGGGTATGGATCAATAGTGACACCCCTGAATGACTTAACTTCCAAGAAAATGCCCAAAAGGTTCAGTGGACAGTTAGCTGTCAAAAGGCATTTGATGACCTAAAGCAGGCCATGTGCACTGCTCCCATTCTACAGAGTCCTGATTACTCCAAGAAGTTCATTGTTCAAACTGATGCATCTGAATTGGGGGTAGGGGCTGTACTGTCACAATTGAATGATGAAGGTCAGGATCAGCCAGTAGCTTTTATTAGCAGAAGGCTGACCCCTAGAGAGAAACGTTGGTCAGCCATTGAGAGGGAGGCCTTTGCTGTGGTCTGGGCTCTGAAGAAGTTGAGGCCATACTTGTTTGGTACTCACTTCCTTGTTCAAACCGACCATAAGCCCTCTTATGGCTAAAACAAATGAAGGGTGAAAACCCCAAACTGCTTAGGTGGTCCATTTCCCTACAGGGGATGGACTTCACAGTGGAACATAGACCTGGGAGTAACCATGCCAATGCAGATGGACTCTCTAGGTACTTCCACTTAGAACATGAAGACTTAACTGGGCAAGGTTAGTTTAATGTCCCTACATTTGGGGGTTGTGTAGGAGAGTAGGATCTGCTTCACATGGGTACCCCCACTTTTTGCTGATGCTTCACTGTTTTTCGACCTTAGTCTGGCTGGGGCCCTGCTAATCAGAACCCCAGCCTAGCTGCTTCCTCTCTAAAATGGTTTCCATGTGCCTTAGGCACATCTCTGATTGAATCTGGAGTGCCCTTATATGTCCCTAGTATATGGTATACTATGTACCCAGGGCATAGGTACCTCAGAGGCCTACCAGGGGCTGCAGCATGTATTGTGCCACCCCTGGAAGGCCATCCAAACTGACACCACAGGTCTGCTACTGCAGCCTGGGTAAGGTGGTGCATGCACTCCTTACTGTGATATAGACTACCTATATCACTACATACATACACACATATAAACCTATAAGTCACTCCTATGGCAGGCCTTATCAATCCTGAAGGCAGAGTGCGTGGTTCCTATGTGAGAGGGTGCCCCTGCATGAGCAGGGCCCTCTGCAGCGTTCGGAGACCCTTCTCTGATGCTGTTTGTAGTGCAGCCTGACCATATACTCTTAAGCGCATTATAACCTCGCGTTAAATGCTAACTTTGGGATGGCTGCACGGAAACATGTCGTGTTTGGTGTCAAACATCTTGGAATACTACCCCCCGCCAGTTCTGGCAGCGGGGTAGCATTCCACCCTTCTAGAGGGAAAGACATGTACACACCGGTATACCCGGTACTGACTTTCCAGAGCCCTGGCATCACAAAATGGATGCCGCTGCCACAGACACGAGTCTGGCCTCCTGCTGCTGACCGAAACTCCGGCAGGGGAGGCCTGGACAATAGGTTTCTGTCCCAGGGAGGTGTGACCACCTCCCCAGACAGGATAGTGTGTATTGGGGCTGGGCGGGAGCACTCTCTGGTGCTTTGAAGTCCTGCACTGGGGGCACACTTGGTGTCCCTGTGCATACCCCAGTTCAAACCGGCTCAGGGGCTTCCAGACCCTGCTCTGGCACGAAACTGGACAAAGGGAAAGGGGTGTAACCACCCTCTGCCCTGACCCTCCCATAGGTGGGGCCACAGAGTATGTCCAACCCCCTACCTTAGTATAAGTATGGGACCCCAGTCCTTAGGACTTTAGATTTACCTGGACGAAACTCTGATACAGAATCCTGGACCTTCGACGCTCTACTTTAAGATTAGAGGACTGAAGAATCTCCCTTGGGGTCAAGGAGTGACTCCCCTGCTTGGCAGGCACCAAAGAAGCAATTGTCCGGTCTGCATCGCTGAAGCTCCCGTCGGACGCCGAAGTCTTTGCATCACCAGAGGTGGATTTCCAGACTTCCCCGAGGCTGCCCTGAGTCCCCAACAAAGCGATACAAAAGGGGATGATGGACGGAACGCTTGAGCCAATCAAACACTCACCCCCAGTCAACTGATCTGGGTTTAATCCATCATCATTCTTTAGCTCACTCCACCACCCCAGTTCAGACATGGCCATATGCAAATCAGTCTGACCCTGTGCCTCATGGGAACAGTCCAGCCCGAACTACCAAGCCATGTCTTCCCTGGACCGGAAACAAGCATCCTAGGACCGGTTTCTGGCATTTCAGCCGTCATCAGCCAGGCTTGCTTGAATCCAGTGGCAAAGTGAGCAAGGGACCCACGTCTGGGCATACCCCGCCAACTTAGGGCGACCAAAGCGATACAAAAGGGGATGATGGACGGAACGCTTGAGCCAATCAAACACTCACCCCCAGTCAACTGATCTGGGTTTAATCCATCATCATTCTTTAGCTCACTCCACCACCCCAGTTCAGACATGGCCATATGCAAATCAGTCTGACCCTGTGCCTCATGGGAACAGTCCAGCCCGAACTGCCAAGCCATGTCTTCCCTGGACCGGAAACAAGCATCCTAGGACCGGTTTCTGGCATTTCAGCCGTCATCAGCCAGGCTTGCTTGAATCCAGTGGCAAAGTGAGCAAGGGACCCACGTCTGGGCATACCCCGCCAACTTAGGGCGACCAAAGCGATACAAAAGGGGATGATGGACGGAACGTTTGAGCCAATCAAACACTCACCCCCAGTCAACTGATCTGGGTTTAATCCATCATCATTCTTTAGCTCACTCCACCACCCCAGTTCAGACATGGCCATATGCAAATCAGTCTGACCCTGTGCCTCATGGGAACAGTCCAGCCCGAACTGCCAAGCCATGTCTTCCCTGGACCGGAAACAAGCATCCTAGGACCGGTTTCTGGCATTTCAGCCGTCATCAGCCAGGCTTGCTTGAATCCAGTGGCAAAGTGAGCAAGGGACCCACGCCTGGGCATACCCCCGCCAACTTAGGGCGACTCAAAGCGATACAAAAGGGGATGATGGACGGAACGTTTGAGCCAATCAAACACTCACCCCAGTCAACTGATCTGGGTTTAATCCATCATCATCTTTAGCTCACTCCACCACCCCAGTTCAGACATGGCCATATGCAAATCAGTCTGACCCTGTGCCTCATGGGAACAGTCCAGCCCGAACTGCCAAGCCATGTCTTCCTGGACCGGAAACAAGCATCCTAGGACCGGTTTCTGGCATTTCAGCCGTCATCAGCCAGGCTTGCTTGAATCCAGTGGCAAAGTGAGCAAGGGACCCACGCCTGGGCATACCCCGCCAACTTAGGGGGTATGCCCAGACGTGGGGTGGTGGAGTGAGCTAAAGAATGATGATGGATTAAACCCAGATCAGTTGACTGGGGGTGAGTGTTTGATTGGCTCAAACGCTCCGTCCATCATCCCCTTTGTATCGCTTTGGTCGCCCTAAGTTGGCGGGGTATGCCCAGACGTGGGTCCCTTGCTCACTTTGCCACTGGATTCAAGCAAGCCTGGCTGATGACGGCTGAAATGCCAGAAACCGGTCCTAGGATGCTTGTTTCCGGTCCAGGGAAGACATGGCTTGGCAGTTCGGGCTGGACTGTTCCCATGAGGCACAGGGTCAGACTGATTTGCATATGGCCATGTCTGAACTGGGGTGGTGGAGTGAGCTAAAGAATGATGATGGATTAAACCCAGATCAGTTGACTGGGGGTGAGTGTTTGATTGGCTCAAACGTTCCGTCCATCATCCCCTTTTGTATCGCTGAGTCCCCAACAAAGCTGAGGCCCATAGCTGTCGTGGGTAATGTGGAACCGTGACCCCTGGACACCGATCGCATTTGCAAGTGCATCCTCTTCTGGGTCTCCCACGAAGTCGTGCTTTGGGCTCCGAGTATCCCCAGCCTCCAGCACCAACTGCACCGAAGATCACTGGCCTCCACTCCACGAGTGTCCTGTGAGCCAGCTCCACGTGCATCAAATCAAGGCTCCTTCGCGGTCGCTAGTCCATTGGCTAGTAGGCCCTCCCGAAGGCCAATCTTTTTCTGCTTGGGCTCCCTGGTTGCTCCAGGCGTGCCCTGACTTACCCTCGATGGGTGAGTCCCACAGACCTTGCTGGTCTGCAACATCGTCCTTCTTCCATTTCCACAACACTTGCCGTTGCCAAGGCTTGTTGGGTCCAATCCGGTCGCCGACACCCCTGCAATCGACAGACGTCATGGGACAGCTCGAATCCAGCACCTAGTTGTCGTCGGCGCCTCCTGGACCTCGTGGCTGAAGAGTCAAGACGACTGTCAACCTTCCTGAAGCACTCAACATCGGTGGGCATCTGCTCATCACCTTCCTGGTCACTGGCTAGTGACCCAGACTCTGTCCCCTCTGCTTTCAGGTTCTTCAGATCTCCGATCCACCTTTGGATCCAACCGAACACTTTCGACTTGGCCGCCAGCAGCACTTTACAGCAGATTGCCATTGAAAGCGACGACGAAACCCGACCCCGAAAGACACCTATGCACCCGGCTCCCTGGGTGAGGTAACTCGAGTACTCCGGTGCTCCGTGGGTATTGACACTAGAACAGCCTAGTTCTCAAAGGGTTTGCTCCAAGTCCTCCTCTAAGTGTCCCTTTTCTTTTAAATTCTAACCGCGACTTTCCCCATAGAAGTTAACGGCGATTCGCGGCTGTGTTCATACACTGCACGCGTCCCCCGTGGGTCCCCTGTGTCACTACCTTGGTGGTTCCTTGTGGCCCAAGCACTTCTACAGGCTCTAGGCCTTGTGTCTAGCTCAGTCATGGTTCTTATACCACTTTATTGGTATATGGTTTGGTACGCCCCTGGGGCTCAAACGTGTATTTGTGCTATTACTGTAGATAACTAACTTATACTTTATGTATTTCGAACTCTAGCCTCATAAAGAGACTAGAGGGGTGTGTTTAGCAATAAATACATATATTTTGAATATATACCTGGTGTGGTCCTCTTCATTTGGTCACTCAAGAGATTATAGACTGGTAAAACAAGCTGCTTTACATTCCTTCAAGACTTAGCCTGAAGGCTGCTCTCTATAGCTACCACTAGGATAGCTTTCAATAAAAGTTGTCTTTAACCTATCTCCAATAAGGGGTTGTTTGGACTGGTGCAAGGTGCCCACTACAAATAGTGGACAGCATATGCCAGGCCAACTTCTCACAGATTGGTGTGGTGGCTTGTCTGGATGTGAGGGCAGAGGAAATGTGGCATATGGGTTGCAGGGCGGTTCCGTCCCAGCGCGAGCAGCCTTGAAGTTGCCGGGGCTCCGTCTTATTGGTGAGGCGACATGGGGGGATGTCCTGCCTCCTGGGCATAGTGGTGCGGCATAGGACGCATGCGTGCTGTTCGGGGGCTGGGGCCTGAAAGGTGTTTTGGTGTGGGCTGGGGGCATCGGTGGAGTTGCGGCAGGGCCAGGTGTAGATTCGGTCCACCTTGTGGCCAGGCCCAAGGCCTTGGTGTCCTGCAAGTGTGCAGTGCATCTTTGCTGCACGATTTCATTATAGGATGTAGTGTTTTTGCCGGGCGTGGCGATGTTTTGTTTTTCACAGCGGGTAGCGCTGCTCGACCCCCTTCTTGGAGCTCGCTGCCCATGCTCCAGTGTCTTCCTCTGCTTCCGGTGCTGGTGCGGCTCCCCCAGCTGCACGCAGTTTTTGCTTGTGCGGCTCCCTTTCTAGTGCATGGAGCTGTTCTCTGCCGCATGCGCACTGGTTGCCGGGTGGAGCTGGGCAGTGAAGGAAGTGGCATGAAAAGGGCCACCCGGGTTATTTACAACTTCCTAATTGCCTTCCACAAAATGAAGAGTCGGTCAGACAGTAGAGAATACAAACAGTTGTTTATTAGCAATACTCTGCAGAGGAGTCCAATCTGACCTGCACCCTAAGATGTCTGCCGAGGGACTAACCCCCAACAGTCTGAAACGCATAATCATTCCTCCCAAGGACCTCCCAACCAAGCCCACAATGGAAAGTTATCGGCTTAGGCCGAACATGAACAAAGGAGGCACAGAAGGATGGGCCACCACCTGCTAGATGGGTACATGCTATCAATATCTCAAAGTTGCCGTGCTGGGTTTCGGCGTCTCCTAACGTGGGAGCAGAGCTACACACAAGGATAGGTATATGAGGGCAGAATGGCCTATTCATTAGTAAGTCAAAAGGCAACCTTGAACAGAAAAGAAAATAATAACTGAATACAGTGTTCTGCTGAGGCAAGCAATACGAATAATGAGGCCTAGTACAGACACAGCCTAATAGGGATTGCAAAATTCAAAATGGAGTCACACTCGCTAACTGAAACTCGCACATTGCAGGGATAACTCAGTGGGTTGCATAAAGTGGATACGAATGGTGTCTAATTTAGCCGCACACTGCTAACCTAATATAACGTAGAACAAGTGTATAGCGAGAATGGGATTTTCAAACCTAACAGACCCTCCTTTTAGCAGTGGAGGCTAAATGCTTTATTAACGCTATCAGGTAGGATCTTTACAATTCTAAGCAGGGAAAAGAGAAAATGCATAGTCACTTTAATATCAAAGGAAAAGTAAGCAACACATGTATAGCAAGATATTTTTAGTACTCAAAAATACCCTCATCTATCTGCATCATATCTTGTATTTCTTGCATCATCATAGTAGAGACTTTATCATTACGGCCTGGCAAGTTAGGGGTAGGGGTGAATTTACTCACACAATAGGTGCAGCATGCTGGAAGGCAGTTGACACATAGGCAGCACGTGAAAATGACACCTGCAATAGCTACTAGGAAAAGAAGTATCTTCCAACCCCAGGATGATATCAGACCCCAAAACCACCCTGTCAAGGACCATGAACCATTATCTTGATGAATATCAGGTGCAATCCTATGGAGTTTCTGGATAGCTGAGTATACATTAGGGGCGTGGTCTGGGATGTAAACGCAGCAACTGCTGCCTATGACGCGACAAGCTCCACCCCTATCTGCAAGGATGACGTCTAAAAACATCTGATTTTGAAGAGCAACAAGTCTGGTAGCCTGGAGCTCAGCCGTGATGTAGTGAGTATGCCTGCTGTAGTGTTGATAACCCCTTCAACAACCCTGGTGAGATGACGAATGTTAACACTGTTATACATAGGTCCTCAGAAAGGCACAATACCCTTCATGGCATCCATGAATTGCTTTAGAGTAGTATCAGTTTGATCGATATCTGCTGTGTCAATAACTCTCCTTACCCGGAACAAGTATACACTTCTCCGCTGCAGCCTATGGTCTTTGTGATAGTTGGACGGTGCAATGTAAACGGGAGGTAAAAGAAAAGAGACATAACACCGGCCAGACCATCTCCTAGGGAGCCATGTATAAGCCTGTTCCCCACAAACAAAGTATACATTTGGGGGAGTGAGCAAAGGTGGGCTACTAGTAGTGTTTAATCGATAGGTGTAGTTGCAACTGCTCTGTCCCACTGGAATATTCCCAGAACCTTCGACACAGAAACTAGCTGCTGTATGAACCACAGGTACAGGCATGGCTTTATCTTCAGTGATATTTCGTGCATGGAAACATTTAAAGTATTCGGTAACATTGAATCCCTGGAAATACAACATTTCATTTTGCAGCCATGTGGCATTCTTGTTACCCTCGTAAACATTCATGCAAGCATGTGGATGTAAGGTACCCTCCTTTCCTCCTGTCCCAGATGTGTAACCCTGGTGTACTACTATATATTCCAACACTGCTTCATAATCAGACTTTGTCATTTTCATAGCATCAATATGATAATGTATATACACCATGGAAAGCATCAGGAACCATGCCTCACAACTACTTAGGTACGACAGGGGTAAAGACACCAGTAAATCATTCTTGTAAATAACTGAGGGGAGTAATCCACACACCCAACAATTCGTGGCATTCGTCGTATTGTGTACTTGGTGAAGCATTTGCAGGAAGGCGTTTTCAACATATGTCTGTCTATGTCTTTCTTTATGTGGGGTCAACGTAACAAACAGATGCTCAGGTGGAGACGGGGTAGTCCCTATCAAAGTGTGTGCGGGATGCTGTTCTTCTAAATACCATACTACCCCAAACAGTATTATCATTACTATGAGAAGGTACACTACCACTACTATTTTACTCCTAATAGGCCAGCTAGACCACACAGGACTACCCTGCCCTGGTGGTGGTGCCGCTAGGGGCTGTTCCTCCTCCATGGCAGCACGGCCAAATGGGTACATTTGAAGAGCCTTATGAACTGGAGCCACAAGAATACAACCGACCAGAGGGGCACAAGTTACCCAGCGTCCGTCTAGAGCCTCGCTGGCAGGCTCCTATCGTTCATCAACGATGGTGCTCTGAAGCACTCCCACGAAGGGGCTGCGCGATCACGGCCCTTGCTGGAAACAAATCCTTCTTCTTTCAGGATAGGGCACCCACCCTCTAGGGCAAGTACCCTCAACGATTCTGTCCAGTGTCTAGGGCAGTGCACCAGTGTGGCTCACCCTAATCTGACGCAGGCACTGTATACATAGTACCTACACCCTAATCTCAAGTCCTTCCCTAACTCCTGGACTGTCCCTCTGGTGCACTGTCCTTCTTTCGGGCGCAAGTTGTACCTGTCAACTCCAGGCACTGTTTCATCAACAAAAAGGGGTGAAACTCCAGGCTCAGAAAGGCATGGAGACTCAGGTGCCTGTGGATCAGATGGGGAAGAAGCTGGGGCTGCCCTTATCTCAAGAGGGACCGCCTCAAGCAGGGCGGCATCACTCTCTGCTTCCGTCTGCGCCCACCTCAACCGGGCGTCAGAGAAGGGAATAAAGCGGGGCACCCTTTCCCCTTCTTGGTCAGCAATGTAGTCGAGCACCCACTTGTCATAGGGAAGTGGGAGAGGAACCGTCTTGCAGTGGGTACCATGCACCCAGTTCTTCTGGCCGTCGCGTTTCACTGCCGTTCTAGTGGCAAGGTGGACCAACAGTGGGTCTTTCCAACGAGGCTCCAGGCAGCTCTTCCTCTGGAAGTTCTTGACGAGGACCTTGTCTCCTGGCTGTAGATGATGCCTGGGCCCCTCTGGTACCGGCCACAGAGTCTCCTGAATCTGTTGATGAAGAGAACGAAGATCTTTAGTTAACTCGTACAGGTAGTCTACAAGCAAAGGGTACTCTATCTCAGAGAAGCGCTTGGGCCTTGGAACACCCCAGATATTGGCAGGGCAGCCAAATACTACCTCATATGGGGCCAACCCTGTCCTAGAGTGTGCCGTCGCCCTGGTGGATAGCAAGGCCAAGGGCAATGCATCTGGTCATCGGAAACCTGTGCTTTCGTGTATCTTTGCTAACTTCAGTTTGAGAGTACCATTGTACTTCTCAACCAGAGCTGCTGACTGGGGGTGGTTAGCTGCATTAAACTTCTGCTTGACGTGCAATCCTTCGCACACCAGTTGGATGACCTTTGAATTGAAGTGACTTCCGTTGTCACTCCAGATCAAGCGCGGCAATCCGAAGCGCGGGAAGAACTCTTTTATGAGTGCCTTCGCCGTCGCCATAGCCGTATTCTCTTTAGTGGGGTAAGCTTCAATCCATTTACTGAATGCACAAATCACTGCCAGCACATACTTCAAATTGTTGACTCGTACCATTTCGATGAAATCCATCTGGAGAACCTCGAAAGGGAAGGAAGGCAGTGCAAAGTTACCAGAGGGTGTAGGTGTACCTTTCCCAGGATTATGTGTCATACAAATCATACAGTGTTTCACTAAATGAGTGGCTACCTTGGAAATATTGTCGTTCTGCCACACTGGGTCCAACACCTTACATATTCCCTTGGCGCTAATGTGGGCTGGGCCATGGGCCATGGTAACCACAGGAAGTACATAGGCATTAGGTAACATCCATCGCTGTTTCTCAGACTTTTCTGTCCAGCACCCATCCTCATCCAGACGCCCTGTACTCTCCTGCCATATTGCCAATTCGTCTAGGGTCGCCTCGCTTTGTATCTCCTTGACATTTTCTAATGTATCCTCGAACATTCCATTGTCTGGGACCCACCTAGCAGGACTTGCCGCAAACACCTTTTTCATCTTTGATCTAGCTGTCTCTTTAGCTGTTTGATCTGCAAACGCATTTCCTCTCCCCACATCATCTGTTATTGCTTTGTGGGCACTACATTTTATTATTGCTAACTTATCGGGAAGTGTTAGAGCGGACAAGAGTCTTTGTATCAAGGGACCATTCTGTATTCGTAATCCATGTGATGTTAAGAACCCTCTCTCTGCCCAGAGGCGTCCACATTTATGGGTGACCCCAAAGGCGTACTGGCTGTCAGTATAAATATTGACAGTCAGTCCCTCACTCACCTCACAAGCCCGAAGAAGGGCAACCATCTTTGCAGCTTGGGCTGATTGGTACGGACTCAGGATGTCTCAACTATAGTGTGCAACGTTGTAATTGCATATGCTGCAGTGGTGGTGCCATCTGGTAGTTTGAAACAAGAGCCATCGACATGTAGTTCCCCTTGGGGTTAAGATAGGGGAACATCAGTCAGGTCTACCCGTCCTTTCGTCTCCTCTTCCGTTCTATACACACAATCATGTGTATCTGTGTCATTACTCATTGAAGTGAGGGGTAGTAACGTGGCTGGGTTCAGAGTGGCACATCTTTTGATGGTAATGTGCGGAGCAAACAATGTTAGTTCATATCCAGTCAGACGTGCACCAGTAAGGTGCTGTGTATTTGTCTTATTCAAAAGCGTATCCACAGCATGAGGTACCATTACCGTGAGATCAGTATCAAGAACGAGCCCCACCGATTGTCTAATAGAAACTGCCACCGCCGCGGCAGCTCTTAGGCAGCTCGGGAGAGCTCTGACGACGTTATCTAGTATAGCAGAAAAATAAGCGCAGGGTCTTTGCTTACCACCAAAACCTTGTGTTAAAACAGAAAGCGCGCAATTATCTGCCTTGTGTACGTAAAGCACAAAAGGCTTCTGGTAATCAGGAGTACCAAGCACAGGAGCAGAGCGAAGCGCAACCTTTAATTGCTCAAAAGCTTGCTGGCATGCAGATGTCCAAGGCAGGGGTTCATGCACTTCTTTGGTGGTCAGGTACAGGAGGGGTTTGTTAGTAAGGACTAATTGGGGATCCAGTGTCGACAATACGAGGTAATACAAATAAATGCACGTACTTCACGTTGGGTCTTAGGTACAGGCATATTAGTGATAGCATCTATGCGCTCAGGTGTTGGTCTGCGACCCTCCTTCGACAGTAGGTGACCTAAGTAGGTGACCTCCTGTCGAAAATATTGAAATTTGGAAAGGGACACCTTATGGCCATGGTGTGCCAAATGCATCAGCAATTTAACAGTGGCATCTTTACAGCCATCCTCAGTATCAGAGGCCACAAGGAGGTCATCAACATACTGCAATAGCACATTACCAGTGGGAAGTACCAAAGAATCCAATTGAGTTTTTAGAGCGTGACTATAGATACTAGGACTTTCTGTATAGCCTTGAGGAGCACAACAGAATCTAAAGCTCCTGCCAGCTAGGGCGAATCCAAACAGATATCTGCTATCTGCATGAATTGGAATGCTAAAGAAAGCATTCTTCAAATCAATCACGGAAAAGAATTGTGCCGATGGGGGAATCATTGTCAATATCGTGGTAATGTCTGGGACTACAGGATATTGGGGCACTACTATTTTATTAACCTCTCAGAGGTCAATTACAAAGCGATAAACATCAGGATGAGCATCAGAAGAGTCCAAGGGTGTCTTCTTGAGAATCGGAAGGATAGGGCTATTACACACATTCGTCACTGTCTCCTCAACCACACCAGACTTAATCAAATCCTGTATTATTTGCAACAAGGCCTTTTCTCCTGCTTGTGAAATCTTATACTGGGGAATACGTGGCAATACAGCATTGTCTTTGATCTGAATAGAGACCGGCGGGATCTGGAGTAACCCCACAACCGTGTCTCCTGCTGCCCATAAGCTCCGGGGCACCTCTTTGAATTCCGCAGGGAGGGGTGCGTCCTTTGCAAAGCATTGTTTTGCACAAGCCACTTGTAGCCAAAGGTCATGTAAACACCATCTGGAGAACAAAAGATGGTGGCATGTAATCTCTTCAACAAATCCAATCCCATCAAATTCTCCACACAATTTGTCGTTAACAGGAACGGCGAATCCACCGTAAAGGGACCAATAGTCAGAGCAAGAGGTTTGGAAATGGGGCTAACAACCGGCATGCCTGAGAAACCTACCGAAACATTGTTTTGGCCAGACAGAGCTGTCCCTGGGACCAGCAAACGAGAAACAGAGCTATTCATAGCAACCGTATCAAGTAAGAATGTCTTGGGCGTGCCTTGTAAATCCGCAGTGACATAAGGTCCCCGCTGATCTACAGGCACTGGAACCAGTCCCTTACCCTGTCCCTGGCTGTCCTAGCTGTGGGACATCCCTGTCACTTCGTCCATGTCATAGTCATCAAATAGTTCTTGGTCCGGGAAGTGTAAGATGTATCCTCAGACTGCCCCTCTCCTCGGCCCCCTCCTCCTCTACCACGTCCTCTAAAACCCCTACCTCTTGGGGCCTCATCTTTCTGCAACAACTCCGGACACTCACTTCGCCAATGCACCTCCTTTTTACAGTACGCACATTGGTTGTACCCCACGGGCACACCCGGTGTACTGTTCCGGTCAGACCAGGACCCTCGCTGGGCTGGACCTGAACCCCTTCTTCTTCCATTCCCCCTCGCCACTTGCTGCATCAACACCCTCGTCTTCAACTCTTTTGACTTTTTCTCCACCTTCTCTTTGTCCTCATTCTCTCTATGCTCGTAGTACTGTGCCATACTCAAAATTACTGATGGGGATGAGGTGGTCCAAGTACTTTCTGAAGCCTGCAACCTAGTCGCATTCTCGGGAAGCAAATTTCATGACAAACCTGTTGACGAACAAACGAACACCACCCTCCAGCGACAGATCTTGACCACTAAAATCCAGAAACACCCCTTCAAACCTAGTAAAGAAATCGGACACACTTTCATCCTTCTTCTGATGACACGCAGTCAACTTGTCCAATCCACTCGTCTTGGCGGGATAAGGGAATGCATGTAAGTTATAATACGCCCCGGCAAGGCTAAAAGCTCCACCTTCGGCTTCTCGCCGGGCTTGCGCTCCTTCCAAGCCCTGATCTCATCCCATTTTCCACCCAATTCCACCACATGATCCTGTGTATGCACCTATCTCCATATATTTACTGGTACCAACATACCGAAAAACAACTCTATATCAGCTAATGTCATCACTGTGGAGGAGGCCGCCTCCGTCAATTCTTTATAGTACGCAGTTGGATTTTTCCGAGGGTCCGGCAACTGTCCTTTTAGGGATATTACCTCACTCCTCTTCCAAGGAGTGTAGATCCACTATTCCTGGAAACGGGCCGCCACTCGTGGGCGAGTACCAATATTATTCCCATCTCGCAACTCCGGTATTTCGGGGTGGTAAATGGGTTGAACTTCCCTCATGGAAAACTGTGACACTGTCGTCGGGACCTTCTGAAGCAATCTACCCCGATAACCCACCAATGTCGTCACATTACTGAAAACCTCGTTGGTTGGCCATATCTGTAGTATATACCCTATCCCAAATGTCATAAATTATCTGCAGTGCAATACCCTTGAAACACTGTTCCCACAATCCTATCCGACATATGCTTAAGAGCATGTTGCTGTATAAACGGCTCATAATCTTTCATCACGCTCCACACATCTTCCACACTATAAATCGGATTCCGGGCCCACTGTGCAGCCTGGTCAGCCACCATTCTCTTTTTCTCATCACCTACAGCAGAGCGCACCAACACTTTATCCATGCGTTCATGTACCGCTGCCCAATTCACTTCATGCACTCCTTGCACAGGCGTCTCTGCATTTTGCAATGCCTGAGGTAACACACTTGGAGGGGAAAGAGCAGATGAAGAAACAGGTACCATCGCAAACAAAGACTGTGTTGCAGGAGTAAGAGAAGGCGTGACCACAGGTACGGAGTCAGGAGACAGAATAGGGGAACGGACGGCTCCCGCCCCTGTAACTTGCGAAAGTGGGGAAGAAACAGGAGGGGCCGAAGCAGTAGAGCTAGAAACAGAAAGAGTAGGAATAGCAGAACCAGAGGCCGAAGCCTGAGGTTTTGGGATTGTGGGATATATCAATTCAGGGGCATAAGGAGGTGGGGGTCGAGAATCCAATAACTCCTCAACGAAAACATCACCTTCCTCTCTAGCAACATAACATTTATCACTCTGCAATCGAAACTTCCTATCTACACACTCTATGCCTTTCTCGATCTTTTCTCTTTCATAGGCCATTGCTTTCTGCGTTATCGTTTGCGTCTGTCCCCTCCGCGCTTGCTTCTCTGCTCTCATACGTCGTTGCTTCGCTTCCTTCTGCCATGTCCTCAGAGAATCAAACATCGACTGCCTGCTCTTTTTGGCGAACAATTTGTCCTGCAAGTAATTCAACTTTTGTTCATCAAATGTGCCAGTAAACGGCCACTGTAAATCAGCGTTGTCCCTCGTATATTTATTCCACAACGTGCTAAACATAATAGGGCCAATGCCATGCTTGACATATACATCAACATTTGGGGTACCCTCTGGAGGCGCAGGCTGCCTCTCTTCCAATCGAGCTTCAGTGGAACAACACCGACATCCAAAACACCCTAACTTGCTTAGACAAGGCATCTTAATATAAGACACATGCACTGTCCCAAATGGACAAATATTACACCAACCGACAAAACGGTCCAAAACCAAATCGAACCAGCCAGAAAACCCCATCCTGCAGTCCGCAGACTGTACCAAAACAAGACAGTCCAAAAACTGTACCAAAACAAGAAGACAGGCCCTAGCCCCAGACCTTTTCAAGAATAAGCCGAATTTCCATTTGGCCTGGCAGATTGTTCGCAAACAGCACCAGACCTTTTCAAGAATAAGCCGAATTTCCAGTTGGCCTGGTAGACTGTTCACAAACACTCTGGGGTCGATTCCGATCTCGGCCGGAGCGCACCTAACAGTATTCGTCCGGAAAAAATACAAGCCGAACGCGTGTTTCCCGACTGATTCGAACACTCATCCGAACGAACAAGTACGATGCGCACAACAGCCCAAATTCCGAGCGAGCCGTACTCACCCATTTCAGCTCCTGTTCCCTGCCCGAGCCGGATCCGTAAACGCCGATTCGAGCCGCACGGAAGCAAATACACAGCACCTTCCGGCCGGACTAGTACGATGCGCCTTCCGTACGCGCCGAACCCGTCGCTATGTCCGGCACGTTTGAGCATCCGGGAGATCCGTACATAAGCTCCGATTCGCGCCACAAGAAGATCCACGGCGACGAGATGAACAATCCAGCGACGAGTACGAGTCGAAGACACGCGAAACCCGAACGAGACGACCCAAGCATGAATCCCATTGCGCAGGTCCTACCAATACTCTACATCTATTACCGGGACCGGTACGGACGCGTACGGCGCAGACGGTAAGTCAAACACCAACAACACAAACAAACGACATGTACCCGAAATATGTCACACACACATAGGGATGCACAAATTACTTACACTAGCAACAGCAGAACCATAGGGGCGGGATGGCTATCACCAATGCTATACACACCCATAGGGGGATGGATTCCTACCACTAACACCCCCCCTACTCAGGGGGGGCTGGATGCCTGCCAATACTACCATCCCCACCCTTAGGGGGATGGATGCCTACCACTACTACCATCACCACCCTTAGGGGGATGGATGCCTACCACTACCACCACCCCTACTCAGGGGGGCCTGGATGCCTGCCACTACCACCACCCCTACTCAGGGGGGGGCTGGATGCCTGTCACTACTACCATCCCCACTCATGGGGGGATGGATGCCTACCACTACCACCATCCCTACTCAGGGGGGGCTGGATGCCTGCCACTACTACCATCCCCACCCTTAGGGGGATGGATGCCTACCACTACCACCACCCCTATTCAGGGGGGGCTGGATGCCTACCACTACCACCACCCTTACTCAGGGGGGGCTGGATTCCTACCACTACCACCACCCCTACTCAGGGGGGGCTGGATGCCTGTCACTACTACCATCCCCACTCATGGGGGGATGGATGCCTACCACTACCACCACCCCTACTCAGGGGGCCTGGATGCCTAGCACTACCACCACCCCTACTCAGGGGGCTGGATGCCTGCCACTACCACCACCCCTACTCAGGGGGCTGGATGCCTGTCACTACTACCATCCCCACTCATGGGGGATGGATGCCTACCACTACCACCACCCCTACTCAGGGGGCTGGATGTCTGTCACTACTACCATCCCCACTCATGGGGGGATGGATGCCTACCACTACCACCACCCCTACTCGGGGGGGCTGGATGCCTTCCACTACTACCATCCCCACCCTTAGGGGGATGGATGCCGACCACTACCACCACACCTACTCAGGGGGCCTGGATGCCTAGCACTACCACCACCCCTACTCAGGGGGCTGGATGCCTACCACTACCACCACCCCTACTCAGGGGGGCTGGATGCCTGTCACTACTACCATCCCCACTCATGGGGGATGGATGCCTACCACTACCACCACCCCTACTCATGGGTGCCTGGATGCCTGCCACTACTACCATCCCCACCCTTAGGGGATGGATGCCTACCACTACCACCACCCCTACTCAGGGGGCCTGGATGCCTAGCACTACCACCACCCCTACTCAGGGGGGGCTGGATGCCTACCACTACCACCACCCCTACTCAGGGGGGGGCTTGATGCCTGCCACTACCACCACCCCTACTCAGGGGGGCTGGATGCCTGTCACTACTACCATCCCCACTCATGGGGGGATGGATGCCTACCACTACCACCACCCCTACTCATGGGTGCCTGGACGCCTGCCACTACTACCATCCCTACCCTTAGGGGATGGATGCCTACCACTACCACCACCCCTACTCAGGGGGCTGGATGCCTACCACTACCACCACCCCTACTCAGGGGGCTGGATGCCTACCACTACCACCACCCCTACTCAGGGGGCTGGATGCCTGTCACTACTACCATCCCCACTCATGGGGGATGGATGCCTACCACTACCACCACCCCTACTCAGGGGGCTGGATGCCTGTCACTACTACCATCCCCACTCATGGGGGGATGGATGCCTACCACTACCACCACCCCTACTCAGGGGGGGCTGGATGCCTGCCACTACTACCATCCCCACTCATGGGGAGATGGATGCCTACCACTAACACCACCCCTACTCATAGGACAGGTAATGCATGACACAACCAGCATACTCCCACATAAGAAATGACTGAAAATTACATCCCCCCAACACCATGACAAGCGTGTGTAGTCTGTGTCAAATGCCTACAAGACTGAACATGACATTGAACTTACAATGTGACCCCCTATCACATGTGTCACACATAAATGTGTGTGGCCTCCACAATGCAAGCCGACCATGGCCACTGTGGCAATGGGGTCGAACACCCCATCACCACAGTGACCAAAAGGTAAGTGTGGGGTCCATAGCTGATGCACTTTTTGAACAGTGTGGCAATGGGGCCTAAAGCCCCATCACCACAGTGACCAAAAGGTAAGTGTGGGGTCCATAGCTGATGCACTTTTGAACAGTGTGGCAATGGGGCCTAAAGCCCCATCACCACAGTGACCAAAAGGTAAGTGTGGGGTCCATAGCTAATGCACCTTTTGAACAGTGTGGCAATGGGGCCTAAAGCCCCATCACCACAGTGACCAAAAGGTAAGTGTGGGGTCCATAGCTGATGCACTTTTTGAACAGTGTGGCAATGGGGCCTAAAGCCCCATCACCACAGTGACCAAAAGGTAAGTGTGGGGTCCATAGCTGATGCACTTTTTGAACAGTGTGGCAATGGGGCCTAAAGCCCCATCACCACAGTGATCATAAGGTAAGTGTAGTCATGGTAAAAGCTGCCAAAGCCAAACTGCATGGATGATTCCTGGTCACACAACAACAAACACATCAGTGGCATAGTAGTGCTTGTGTCCCATAGCAACATAGATTGGGCGAGGCAAACAGTGCAGTGTCACTGAAACATCGTTTTGGCCATGTGCATACAAACATCACCCATGGGGGCCCATATTGTCAACATTCACAAATAACACAATGACAGAAGTGACCATCATAATGCTGACCCACATATCTGCACCAATGGACACACAAATGTAGATATCCTGTGGAGACTGTAGATGTCAGGTGAACAAATACCATACCATGGCATCAATGGGACATACAAACCATGATTATTGTGCTGACTGATGACCTAGGAGTCCCAGGGACAGCAGGGGAAAGCCACCAAACAACATACAGCCAATGGCACACTCAAGATATGCCAATGCAGTGGTGCAAATGCACAAACACAAACCGGCAGACTCACACTGCATATCAAACACAACAGGTGATGGGGGTGTGTGCCAGTGTCCCCAGGCAACCACACAACACATGAGGAGGTCTGAATTCCAATCACACAGATGTGTATACAGTGCCATACAAAAGTTGCTCATGGGTCGGATACCCCTATGTGGGCAATCAGGCATTGTTAGATGAGAGGGAGCCCAAATTACACATGTCACACAAGCTTGTAGGAACAGCAACTAACACAGCAAGAGACAGACCCACCACAGCACTACCCCCAGGGACCCCACATTGTGCTGACACTAGCCTGCATGATAATCCCACTGTAATGACAAAGGTAGATGTTGTTTACACTGTGAACCACAGCCATGTGTCCTGAGCAACAAACTACCATCACACCTACACAAGCACAAATCAATCAGCACAGCCTGCCAGCCAAGGCCAATATGGAGGTAGGGGTCTAGCCGTGCAACAACTCACATTTGCACACCCTCAACACCACACACCCTGATCTCCACCAATGTGCAGCAGTGAAGCTCACATGGACTGGTGACATTGCACATGCACCCATGACAATCCCAGGGGTGGTGGTGGGAACTAAGGTGCAGAAACCCATCACACATGGCCAGTCAACGAGACTCGTCAATGTCTGACACACAGCACAGTACGCCGTACATGGGCATGACGTGAAATCCACCACAATCAATGGGATCCTGGCCATAGTCACACACCAACGAAGAAGCCAAAGTGACACACAAAGAACACACGTACACAACTTCCAACATTGCAGCTCTGACCCTGAGGAGTGGCAGCAGTCACACACTGCGTGTCACAATCACTGAAAGCTACCACAAACTGTAAATTACATGACTTGTGTAACCAACAAGTGCCAAGTGGAATCCTGAATGTGTCCCATCTATGTTTGCCCACATCCCCAGCCCTGACAACAAAGACAACCTGGGATGACAACCTGATGAACATTAGTTTGCCATGCACCCACATCCTGGAGATACCAGGTCCAAGATGCTGGATGAACACAGAACAACTCAGCAAGCATCACAAACAGGAACATCCGTAGGGACGCAGCCTGTGTAGGAAAAGGGAAGGGAACACGCACAGACATGCTTACACAACACACAACACGGACCCACGCAATGTCACCGGATTACACACTGCCATGAGGGCACTCCACTCCTGTGGAAGGTCCGCTGTGCCAAACCTTGTCTGTGCACGACTCAAACATGTCAGCAGAACACTCCGTCAGTGAGTCAACAACTACAACACACAGAAGGCTCTGCTCACATCAGCCTGGGTTCGGGAGTGTCACGTCAGTCATCTGCATACACCCAAAACACGTGTCAAGCAAGTTGCACTGTATACACAGATGAGTCCTTCAACATTGATGTGCAAAACTGCATGTCCAGTGGAGATGGGCACACTGTCAGGGAAATCGGAACATTGAACAGTGGTAAGCCCACCAGATGTGCATCAGTGTAAGACAAAGATGTTCATTTACAAATGCAAAACGTACATCCCTGTGTCAAATGCTGAACATTACACCCTCAGACTGCAGCAAAGGATGCCATAGATCCAGACTACAACAGGACACATATCCCATGGACCACATGGAGTCCATCACAGCAACACCTCATTTTCCTGATCTGAACACCATTCCAACTGCAAATGCAGGATGCTACTCATCCACATCATGTACATCAAAAGAAAAACCACAAGTAAACAAAAAGAGGCTTTATTCAGCAAATGTCAAACTAAAATTTTAAGTCCAAAAGAAACTAAGGCCAATGGCCAGTCCAAATACACAGTCCCAACAGGGTGATAAGTGACAACTGGTCACCCATTGCTTGCCTGCACTGGTACGGACAGGGGACATCCCCCTTGGAGGGGCATACAAGGGGCAGGCCAGGCACCGCAGGGACAGGATCAGGGGATGCCAGAGTGAGGCAGTGAAGGGGTGGTGGGTGCAGGAGTGTCACCGGCAACTGCAGTGGAGGTGTCTGACTCAGGGGGCCGGCACCACTGTGGTACACAAGTCAGTTGGTGTGGGTGCTGCAACCACTGCAGTGGGCTGGTCTGATGTAGTGGACTGGGTCCCCACTGCAGGTCCCGAGTCAGACGGGGTGGTTGTGGACTCCACTGCAGTGCATGACTCCAAGGGAGTGGAAGGGTGGGCAGATGAGGTGGGCAGGACAGAGGGGGGGACCCGGTCTCCACACCAGTGGCACAAACAGGCAGAGCGTCTGGCTTGGGGGTGGAAGATCAAGTGGCAGGGGGGAGGGCCTAAGCAGTTTGGGGATGCAGTATCGGTGTGTGGGGGAACCTGGGGCAGGGTGTGGCGGGGGAACCTGTGGAGTGGTGGCCTGGGGGATGGAGGAGAGAGACTGGGTGGTGAAGCTGCGTGGTGGTGGTGGGGTCTTGCTCTTCCTGGTCCGGGGGGACTTCTGAATGGGGTCCTCTGTCTGCCTGCGCCTGGGGGAGGGTGTCCGGGGCGAGGGGCACTCCCCTCTGTGTGGGTGGACTTCCTCTTCCCCCGGTATGCTGGATAAGCAGGATCGGAGGGGAAGAGGCCGAGGTCACAGAGGAAGAGCTGCTGTGTAGGTGGGGTTGCAGGTGAGGCAAGGGAAGGGGTCTTGGAGGGAGAGGATTTGGAGGACTGCGGAGTGACTGTGGATGCCTGTGTGTGTGTCTGTTCCCCATCCCCTGTGTGTGTGGTATCAGTCTCCTGAGGATGCTTGTGTGCACGTCTTGCCTTTCTCTTGGGTGTGTCTGTGCTGCTCGTGTCTGTGTGTTTGGGTGATTGTGCAGGTGTGCATGTGCTTTGGACAGGTAGGGTGGCAGGAAGTGTGGATGGGGCAGAGGTGGGAGGGGTGAGGGACTGTTGGAGGAGGGACACTGCTGCCGTCAGGGAGGAGTCCATGGACTTATTGCTCCTCTGTAGGGCAGACATACACGTCGAGATGCCCTCCATGAACGACACCAGCTGTGTCAACAGAGTGGTGTGTGCATGGAGGACACTCAGCATTGCTGTCTGCCCTACATGGAGCTGTCGAAGTAGGTACACAGACTCCTCACTCAGGGCAGCAGGGGACACAGGGGCAGGGGGTGCGGTGCATGGCACAAAGGAGACATGCTCCCGAGCACGGGAGCCTCCACGGACCTCAGGAATGGGAGCCAATGGGAGGGCGGTGGTGGTGGTGGCGGGGCCAGACAGACTAGCTGGCCTTTGGTGGCTGCTGAGACCCGCCTCCACAAGGGAGTCATCCTCTGAGCTGCTGTGGTCCTCAGCTGAGGTGGATGGTGCTGAGGACTCCTCGGTGTGGCTCCCCTCGCCCTCCGTGCCACTGGGTCCCTTCGACCACTCGTCGGCTGCTGACCCAGTCTGGCTCTCCAGCTCCTCCTGGTCCGTGGAGCTGTCCCCTCCTGTGGCCGTGGATGTATCTGCAAACAATTAGGGAAACAGACAAACATCAGTCACCTGCACTGACCGCACACACCACAGTAAGTACAGCACATTACAGAGCAAGCCCTGGCATCCTTAGTTGAACATTGCCTAAAGTCCTCACACAGATTCGGGGAAGCCAATTGTCAGTCTGATGGTCAACCATGGCACTCACACCCCTCTTGCTTTTGCACCCATCTGTCTGGTGCCTGTCTGATGATAAGATCCCAGTGTGGACACATGCACCACCTACACAGTTGTTGGACATTGCAGGGAACACGGTGAAGTATGTGAACATGCACACATCACATCCCTTGCCACTGAGTCAGTGCAGGTGTCCGGATAAAGGGATGGCCAGAGTCTAAATAGAAATGCATGTGATGCATACCAGCACCAGACACCATGATGCACCCATGTCCAGATAGTCAATGCCACAATGGGGTGCATGTTGCACATGCACTCCCCTGCAGGATCACTCTTAGGAAGTTTAATGCCATGACAAAGGCATGCGTGCAAAGTCATACATCACTGTCTCCAGTCACATGGCCATGGCAGCCAGCCAACAACAGTCTGCACTGTGTCACAATCCTAGGACATGGGGAATGCACGTTATGTAACTGACGAGTGCACATGTCCATCCCCCAAAAACCACATCATCTGAACTACTATTTGTCCATGTCATACCAATTGGACATATGGGGTACATGAAACACAACTCTCTGAACATGAGCACCTCACAGTGTGCTGTGAATGAAAAACAGCTGCCTGAAAGTCACAGTCGCATACACCTGTGTGCACAGTCAAGTGATCAGACACCTATAAGTCACAGAAGTATCGTCTATCATGGTCACATCTCCAATGGCATGCTGAGCCCTAACCGATAAACATACCAGTAGTCCTGACAACGAAGATACAGCACAATGACACAGAGGCAGACACCTGAGGGAACATTTCACTGATCACAACATGCCAGATGATACACGGGAGTGGGAGTACAGAGTGTATTGTATGCCCTGGAGTAGGCATGACTGTCCAGCTCCACCTGTAAGAGGGTTGAGTCCTGGACAGTAGGCAGGTGGCTAAGCATGTGTGACACACTTGATACACATACTCCTGAGGCCCAAACATTGTTCCCACCGGCAGCATGGGTGTGTGCCAAATTCCCCAGGAACATGTGGTGATTCAGATCAGCAAGTGGACCACATATCAAAGTTACACCCAGATTACATGTCAGAACTTAGGCATTGTGTAAGCAATTGACCCACCCATGAATCCCACTACATAGTCACGGGAACAAATGCTGTCCCCCACCTTGAGCGAAGCTAAATGCAATGACACAGTCCCCAAGTGACACAATTTCCTGTAAGGGCCACACATATGCGTATCAGAGGAGAAGTGGGCATGTCACAAATGAGGGACATGGGTCCTGGACCACATGACTGATGTACTGTGGAAGTTTAACCAGGCCAGAGGAGGGCACATAGCATGTCAGACAAAGTGCACAGTGCAGTCATGGACTCACCCCCTCCTTGCTGCTGTCTGGCCTTCAGCTGCCCATCCAGGTCAAGGAAGACCACCGCCAGGATCCGGAGCATGTGGGGGGTCAGGGTCCAGTGTCCGCCCCTCCTGCGAGGAGGCGACAGCTTCAGCTGGACCCTTGCGATCCTCCGGGTCCAGCCCCGAAGGTCCTGCCACCTCTTCTGGCAGTTGCGGATCCTGCACCTGTAGACCCCCATGGATCTTACTGCCCGGGCGATGGTCAGCCAGATTTCCTGCTTCTGATGGGCATCAACCTGTGAGGATGACAAAGTGAAAAGGCCATTACTACACATGCAACATATCCGTGCATCACACAGTTGGATATACATGTCTCAATCACAGGGGCATATGATGTACACAGGCAGTGCAACGATGGCTATGAACAGTTTGCCAGCAGTTACTACATGGTATCATTGCATGGGAAGTAAACCTTGTTGGAATGCACTGTTACTGCACTGTACCTGTTCAGTGAATGTAACTACACACTTTGGGGTGTGACAACTACTCAGTGAGCATGCTAGCCAGTGGTGTGCACACTGTAAGTCCTGCTAGTCAGACAACATGCACAATTAGTAAGACAGTGGACAGCACACTCACCTGCTCCCCTGGTTTCCCATACAGCTTACTGTACTGTGGAAGGAGGCTGTCCAGCAGGGCCTGGTTCTCCTCAAGGCTGAAGGCTGGGGCTCTATCCACAGTACGTGCCATTGCAGTAGCCAGAGGATGCAGAGACAGCAGCAGTGTTGGTGGCAGATGTCGTCCTGGAGCATGTAGTGCAGGCAAGTGAGCTCTCAGGGGAACAGCCAGCATTATATGTGTGCTGCAGACGCAGATACTGTCCCATGTGTCCAAAGTGATAGGTCCAAGTCATTTGTATCTTCTGAATCTGACCAATCCATGCAATAGCAGCACTAATACACGCCCACAGCATCCTTCAAAACTTCAACTTCATGACACCCATGATTTTGCAACATTGTTGTGGCTGGCCAACTGAATTCACTGCATCAGACTCGTTGGAGCTTCGAAAACGCGTCCGTTGCCATGCCAGGCCCCAGCCAATGCGCGCGCACCGTTCGGTCCAGTGCTGTACAACGCGTATTCCGGGATACAACGCGTACCCGCACAAATCATATGCAATGGCCAATGCGTGCGCACCGATCGATCCATTGCTGTACGACGCGTCCCTGTACAGGTCACTCGCATATGTCACCATGCTTGTCACTGGTGAACATATGCCAGCCACATATACTTGCCAGGGACTCAGGGGCACATCTACAACACCACAGCCTGTCCACACTGTATCATAAGGCATGTAAGGCTGCATTACTGTTTTCTGTGTATGGGGGTCAACATGTGGTCTTTGGGGTGGCACTTGGGGGCAGCCACTCCTAGGCTGTGCATGTTTCATGGGGACATGATCCTGTGTGTGTTGTGCACATGACCACTGTGATGTGCAACTGTTCATTTCAGAGCATGTGGCATGGTCACATTTCCAGATTGTGTATGTGTAGGTCATGTCACATACCCCCAGAGTCCCATGTGGGAAGCTATGTACGTCAAAGGGTGACCCATTGCCACAATAGTGATGGCCCTCCACAGTCTGTGTGCATGTTGTGTTTACAATGTCTCTGATTCCATGTGCACAATGGGAGACAGTCTCCACATCCACGTTGTTTGTGCATGGACTTTGATGTTGTGCGTGTGTGTGTCACAGACGTCCATGTCTGTCCTGCAGAGGCAACAGGGGCCACTCCCTGTGGGAGTCATGGTTGTTTTGCTGGCGTGTATATGATTCGCCATGTCATGTCAGTGTCCATGTGGCAAGACAAGGTCCCTGGGAATCTACCTGTCAATGAGCTGTGATGCCTGTGGCGCATCTGTCCAGACATGTCACTGTGGTGTGTGTTTGGAATGTGACAGCAGTAAATGGGTACTGTGACACAGCCTAATGATTTCCCATTGCAGAACCTGGAACTTGTTGTGAACACATGTAGAACTGTGATGTTAGATGTTGGCCATGTAGATGCCATATCTGTCCATTCCGAACGGCACACACATCATGTACTTGTGTCTCGTAATAATGTGTCATGTGATATTGAGTATGGTCAATGGCACATATGTGGGGTGACTGACAATCTTTCTTTCTTCACCTATGCACTGCAGGGCACCAGCTGTCCATAGACCATTCCCAGACCTTGCAACGATTGTGGAACGTGACTGCATCTGACAGTACCGGTTCAACAGGGCGCAGATCGAGGACTTGGCGGTGCAGTTGGCCCCACATTTGCAACCTGGCCGCCCATACCCTACAGCGCTGACCCCCAAGGTGAAGGTGATGGCAGCCCTACACTTCTTTGCCACCGGTACCTTCCAACACACTGTGGCGACTGGTGGTGGGATGTCACAGACTATGTTCAGCCGTGTGCTACGCGATGTTTTGGAGGCTATGTTGAGGAACCTGAACCAGTTCATCTATTTCCCCAAACGTCGACAACTCACTGACGTTAAGAGTGACTTTTATGCCCTGGGGAGGATGCCACATGTAATTGGCTCCATTGATGGGACACATGTGGCTTTGGTAGCACCACGGGCACATGAGCAGGCATACCGTAACCGCAAACATTACCATTCGATCAATGCGCTGGTGGTATGTCTTGCAGATATGACCATCACACATGTGTGTGCCCGTTTCCCCAGGTTCTGCTCACGATGCCTACGTGATGAGGAGTAGTCGCATCCCGAGGATGATGTCACAGATGCCGAACCAGCGTGCCTGGCTTGTCGGTGTGTACTGACTTTGTACCATTGTGTGTGTTCTGCTATGTTGTATTCCGCCCACTTTTCGAACTCAGCTAATGTGCAATTGTCTGTCTGTAGGTGACTCCGGATACCCCAACATGCCGTGGTTGCTGACACCCCTCAGGAACCCTGTGACACCAGCCCAGATGCGCTACAATGAGGCACATGGTCGGACCAGGAGAGTGATCGAGCGGACCTTTGGTCTCCTGAAGAGCCGCTTCCGCTGCCTGGACAAGACAGGAGGGGCCCTCCCATATGCCCCAGCAAAGGTGTGCAAGATTGTCATCGTCTGCTGCATGCTCCACAACCTGGCAGTGCGGAAGGAGTTACCTCTCATCCTGGATGACAATGACCAACGTCCGCCACCTGTGGAGCATCCTGGCCTGGGCCACGATGCCAGTGATGATGATGATGATGGTGATGTCCGCACACAGCTCATCACCAACTTCTTCAGCTGAATGTGAGTATCCAGAGAGTTGTCATGTCAATGATGTGAGTTAGCATGATATGTGTGGGTGGTGCTCTGGTGCTGTTTGAGTGTGGCCATGTGCTACTTGACTGGATGCGTGCAGCGATGTGTTCTTGCAGGTAGTCTGTACTGCCCAACAGTGTTGACATGCTAACTTTGTTTTGTGTAGTGATCTTGTGACATGTATAGGGCATGAGTATTGCAGTTCTGTGCTGTTCTTCAGTGGTTTTGACTGTGTGTCATGTCTGTCCTTCACAGGGTGCTTACAGAGTTGTTTGGTCAACTTGGATCCCCCGACTCCATGATTCCGCTTTCAGGGTGGCAGCAGTCGTTTCCCTACAGGTGATGTGCCACACACCCCTGGACTTTCTATCTTCTGCACTTTTTGACTTTGTGGCCACAGCCACGTGTGATTACCTTGCATTTGTAGTGGAAACAACATGTTGCAAATGTGTAATAAACCTGTGCTTCACTTTGGGATGTGCGTTGTCTGCGGTCACACATCTGACTGACATTTGCTTGCTGCATCTGTGGGCTAGTTGACACAGACTCTGAATAGGTGTGGTGTCTGTGCATTCCACAGTATTTCCTGGCAAAATCAGTGTAGGCGAAGAGTCCAATGGCCCTGGTGTCTCTGTGTTGTGTAACCCTGGTGATGTGTCTCCCTCATATGTGTCACGTCACCATGACTCACACGACGGTGTTGTACTTACTGTAGCAGTTAGCATACACAGTGTAATTTAGCAGATCATCATCCCCATTACAGTAACCACGTTGGAATCACAACAGAGGCAAGTATGGTGTAGTAGTGATTTTATTTGCAAACGTGTGAGTATAGTGCATAGGATGGTGGGTGCTGTACATTGGGATTGTACTCCAAAGTTCCCAGATGAGTTGGAAGTCTTGGTAGCAGAAATGTCCTGAGTGAAGTTCACAGTCATCTGATACATTAGTCCAACTTAGACTCCCCATGTCATGTGGGAGAGTTGTTGCATTCTACAGGGTCAACAGTTTGCACACTAAGGAGACTTTCCAGAACAGGAGTTGGCTTCCTGGGGGATGTACATGGCCATCAACCTCTCAGTTTTACTTCCTCGGACGACCCCTCTTCTTTGGGGGGACCCTCACGTGCAGGCTGCTGCGGTGCAGGGGACTCTCCGCCAGAGTCCTCCTCCCTCCCTGTGGCAGTTGCAGTTGTTGCAGCACCAGATGTTGTGGGCACACAGGGAGGTGTGGCCATGTTGGTGCTATTCTGCCGGAGCCATGTCAATATGTCCCTATGCACCGCTGTCAGTTCTTGCCATGTGTCCCACTTGGACTCCATGCGAGACATGTGTGTCTCCACACGGGACATGTATGAGTCCAAGCGGGCATGATGGGCAGCCTGCTGCTGTTGAATGTCCTTGAGGATCCCCACTACCTGGCTGACCTCTCCGGTGCTATTCTGGTACGCCTCAGCAATGCGTGCCAGTTGTGGGTCATCATGCAGTCCAGACCCCTCTGCAAAGAGCGACCTCTGTCTACCACCCCTCCCACCACCCCTGGCTACACGTGCGGGACCTGCGGTGGCACGCCCAGGTGACCCTAGGCCCCTTTGGGGGTTGTTACTGGGGTCGTTGTCCGTAGCTCGACGTTGGGCCTGGGTCCCTGTGCTGTTGTCATTGGTGGTCATTGGTCTGTCTGTGTTGGCGGGGGTGGTCTGTGTGTTGGCAGTTGTTGGAGGGGTGGGTGCCGGGGGTGCAGATGTTGGTCCTGCTGGTGCTGCATGATGACTCGCACCGGAGGGGCCAGGTGGGTCTTCGCCATCCGAGGAGTGCAGAGGCTGTTCCACACCAGTGAGCACAGTGTCCCCTGGAGCCTGGGACAGGGACTCCTCCTCGCCTGCTGCTGTGTCCCCATCATCACCTGTTTTTGGAAGAGACACACAATGTATGTTATATTTCTACAGGCATCAATGGTTCACACACCTGACAGTTGTGACTGTACCTCTGGATGCGGGCCTGTACATTGCATTGTCCTAAGTTGTAACTGTAAGAGGTTGATATTGGTGTAGCACATTGTCCTGCAAACCTGAGGCTTTTCAATGTGAATGTTGAGGTGTGTGCATGGCCAGCATTGGTTGTATTTGGTTGACATCCGGCCCTCCTTCTCCCCCCAGCCCAGTTATCCCACCATGGAACGTGCTTCCATTGCAGGGAGTGCAAGTTGTCTTTCAGGATGTCTGTCAGAGGTGTCCTGCTGTTGGTTGTTGCACAGTTCCCAGCAGGGCCTTGTGCTCCCCAGAGCAGTACCCAGTGTCAGCCATCTTGTCAGTCCTTTTCCACTCCCTGTGATGTGAGCATGGTTCAGGGTGGTGTTGATGGGCCAATTGTGAGGGTGACCAATATCTGTGACTACAACTCCCATCATGCTATTGGCTACACCCCCCCTTCCCAGCATGCCCATACTTCCTTCCTTTTGAGTGGACTTCACTGTGTGTGAGTGTGACAGCAATGGCAAGATGGCTGACAGTGTGGTCCTGTTGTTTGTTGGTGCACAGTTCCCAGCAGGGCCTTGTGCTCCACACAGCAGTAGCCCAGTTTCAGCCATCTTGGACAGTGTCTTTTCACTCACTCTCTGTAGAGCATGGTCGCAGGTGCGTTCAGTGTGGAGCTTGCTGGAAGCGGCCTGTGGGTGGGGGATGTTGAGCTGTGACTACCACTCCCATCATGCCATGGCCTACACCCCCTTCCCAGCATGCCCATACTTCCTTCCTTTTGAGTGGACTTCACTGTGTGTGAGTGTGACAGCAATGGCAAGATGGCTGACAGTGGTGGTCCTGTTGTTTGTTGGTGCACAGTTCCCAGCAGGGCCTTGTGCTCCACACAGCAGTAGCACCAGTTGTCAGCCATCTTGTCAGTTGCTTTTCCACTCCCTGTGAGGTGTGCATGCTTCAGTGTGAGCTTGCTGGGCCATGTGGGTGGGGGATGTTGAGCTGTGACTACCACTCCCATCATGCTATGGCCTACACCCTTTCCCAGCATTCCCATACTTCCTTCCTTTTGACTCAGCTTCCCTGTGGGGTAGTGTGCCTGTGCTGACAGGATGGCTGACAGTGTTGTCCTGGCGTTTGTTTGGCTACAAGTCCCAAAAGTGTCCCTGTGCTTCACACAGCATAACCCAGTGTGGTAGTTCTTTGTGGGATATTTAATTAGAGTGTGAGGCAATGCATTCTCCCAGGTGAGTTGTGTGGAGTTTGTGTTAAGGGGGTGTGTGAGAAAAGCAGCTGGTAACTATGGTCAGAGCTGTGAGTCCTCCTTCCCACCCAGCCAGATATCCCACCATGGAACGTGCTTCCATTGCAGGGAGTGCAAGTTGTCTTTCAGGATGTCAGTCAGTGGTGTCCTGCTGTTGGTTGTTGCACAGTTCCCAGCAGGGCCTTGTGCTCCCCACAGCAGTACCCAGAGTCAGCCATCTTGTCAGTCCTTTTCCACTCCCTGTGATGTGAGCATGGTTCAGGGTGGTGTTGATGGGCCAATTGTGAGGGTGACCAATATCTGTGACTACAACTCCCATCATGCTATTGGCTACACCCCCCTTCCCAGCATGCTCATACTTCCTTCCTTTTGAGTGGACTTCACTGTGTGTGAGTGACAGCAATGGCAAGATGGCTGACAGTGTGGTCCTGTTGTTTGTTGGTGCCCAGTTCCCAGCAGGGCCTTGTGCTCCCCACAGCTGAGGCCAGTGTCAGACATCTTGGAAGTGGCTTTTCACTCACTCTCTTGTAGAGCACAGTCCCAGGTGTGTTGTTTGGAGTTAGTGGAAGTGGTGTGTGTGTAAGGGCCTGCTGGTAGCTGTAGTCGGAGCTGGCACTCCTCCTCCCCCAGGCCAGACATCCCACCATGAAACGTGCTTCCATTGCAGGGAGTGCAAGTTGGTTGTCAGGATGTCAGGCAGTGGTGTCCTGCTGCAGGTTGGTGCACAGTTCCCAGCAGGGCCTTGTGCTCCCCACAACAGAGCACCATTGTCAGACATCTTTGAAGTGGCTTTTCACTCCCTGTGAGGTGTGCATGCTTCAGTGTGAGCTTGCTGGGCCATATAGGTGGGGGATGTTGAGCTGTGACTACCACTCCCATCATGCTATTGCCTACACCCCCCTTCCCAGCATGCCCATACTTCCTTCCTTTTGACTCAGCTTCCCTGTGGGGTAGTGTGCCTGTGCTGACAGGATGGCTGACGGTGTTGTCCTGGCGTTTGTTTGGCTACAAGTCTCAAGAGTGTCCCTGTGCTTCACACAGCATAACCCAGGGTGGTGGTTCTTTGTAGGATCTTCAATTAGAGTGTGAGGCATTGTATTCTCCCAGGTGGGTTATGTCGAGTTAGTGTGAAGGGGGTGTGTGAGGAGAGCTGCTTGTAACCTTGGTCAGTGCTGTGAGTCCTCCTTCCCACCCAGCCAGATATCCCACCATGGAACGTGCTTCCATTGCAGGGAGTGCAAGTTGGCTTTCAGGATGTCAGTCAGTGGTGTCCTGCTGTTGGTTGTTGCACAGTTCCCAGCAAGGCCTTGTGCACCCCACAGCAGTACCCAGTGTCAGCCATCTTGTCAGTCCTTTTCCACTCCCTGTGATGTGAGCATGGTTCAGGGTGGTGTTGATGGGCCAATTGTGAGGGTGAGCAATATCTGTGACTACAACTCCCATCATGCTATTGGCTACACTGACTTCACCAGCATACACAGAATTCCTTCCTTTCAGTGAGCTTCCCAGTGAGGTGGTGTTCTAATGGTGGTAAAATGTCTGACAGTGTTTGTTGGTTATATTTGTGCCACTGCCTTGCTGTATTTGTTGTTAGGTTTGTACATGTCATGACACAGTTACATATCACTATGAGATGGCAGGTATTGTGTTTGTCTGACTAGCATTCACATCTTGGGATGATTATGTTATGGTTGGTGTGGATTTGCTAAGGGTGCATGGTTTGACTATCCCCTTGACAGTGATGTGTGTGTATTGTCACACCATATTGTGTATATTAGTTGTGTACTCACCAGGCTCTGGGATGTTTGTTAGTCCATATATGCTCACTGGTGGTAGGATGGCCCGCACCTTCTCCTCCCAGGGCCTGAGGTATACTGGTTTGGCAGGAGGGCCACTGCCGGTGTGCTGACTCAGGAGGTAATCCTTTTTTTTTTTTTTTTTTTTCCTTTTTTGTCCTCATGTCAGCATGGCATCTTACAAGTCAAGGACCATATCCTGGCGCCCTTTTATCGTATGGCCCTTGCCTCTTCTCAGCCAAACCCTTAAAGAAGGTTCTTTTATCCCAGAGGATAGACACCTTCGCACTTTAGTGCTGTAATCATAGGACACCAGAAAAAAAAAAAAAAGGCAAGAAGAAAAGAGGCATCCCATCTAGCTCGACCAGTCGGCGAAGGCTTTCCACACTTCCCTTATTCGCGGTAAGTTGCCATTTGTTATTGTTTTACATATCCACCTGGCCGCTGCCAACCAACCATTGGGGTGAGGTGGTGCGATATCTTTCCAATATTTGCATATCTCTCGTCGAGCCAACAATATCAAATAGAAAAGCAACTCTCTTGAAGTCTTATCAAGCGTTGTATCCAGATCACAGTGTACCCTAAAGAGCACAAGAGTCACCGACAATGTTAGTGGTGTCCTCAGGATGTCACAGAGAGTAGATTCTACCACCTTCCAATACTGTTCTATTTCAGGACATGTAAAGAAAATATGAATATCGTTGGCTTTTGGTGATTTACATCTATTGCAGCTGGGAATTGGTTGAAGTACAAACTTGGCTAATTTATACGGTGTCCAATACAATCTATTTATTGTGAAGAAATGATGACTTTTAAGATTTGCTGGGGTGACCAGAGAATATAGCATTTTTAAAGAGCTCTTCCAGGTTGTCAGGATATCCACTTCCTGAAGTATGTCTTGCCAGATAGTATATGGGGGGTCTAGTTTCCTATCTTCCGCTTCCCCCAATTGCATATACCACTTGGAGACTTCTTTATTTTTTGCCCTTATATCTTGGATATCATTCTCGAAGTCCCATAATGATCCTATCCCTTGGGAATTTGTGGAAAGCCATGAGCTCAGCTGAATAAATTTGAATTTCGATAGTTTATTTTCGGTTCGGATTTTCAATACTTCCCAGGAAACCAGTTTACCTTCGAATACTAGTTTGCCCCACTTCATCAACCTGGCTTGCTTCAGTGGTAATGCCAAACCATCTTTTAAGCATTCCGGAGTACCGGGCGAGTCCCAGATAGGGGCAAATTCCGAGAAGTATCCTATATTTAGCATCTTTCTCATTGTGAACCAAAGATTTAGAGATGCCATCAAAACTTTTAATCTTACCTTTTTGAAAAACTTCTGGGCCCCAAATTTATACAAAAAAGCTGCTCCGTACTCCTTCGTCATTTCCCGCAGTATTAGTCCCCATGTAGTTAAATCGGGTTCCCTATAAGCATTCGGAAGTTTTTAAATTGGAATGCCATGCAATAAATCTTAAGATCTGGTAACGCTAGGCCACCCCCATGGAGTCGTCTTCTTAGCTTCTTCCATGTAAGGCGTACTCCTCGAGAGGCCCAGATAAAACTAGTTATCTTCCCCTGAATTTTACTTATCATTTCCTTGGGGAATTTTAGCGGGATACAGTTAAATATATACGTTAATTTGGGGAGGATAGACATTTTTATTAAATTCACCCTCCCATAGATGGTAAGAGGGAGGTTTTTCCATCTAGCCAAAGTTCTGTCTATCTCTTTTCCCACTCTAGTTAGGTTCCTGGCCGGAATTTCCTTGATATGTTTCATTATATTGATCCCCAAATATTTCATCTCCATACAGCTTCTATCTTCCCATCCGTCCAAGTTCCACACCATCACCTCAGTTTTAGTGGTGTTTACTAAATACCCTGACATTCCCCGAATTCTTTAGTTAGCTGTTCCATCCTTGGTATCGTTTTATCTGGGTCGGAGGTATATATTATAAGATCATCTGCAAATAGGGCTATTTTGCTGCAAAAACCTAGTGAGTGAATAGGGACTATCTGATCATCCTTCCGCAGAAGCTGAGCTAGCGGTTCAATGTAAAAATCAAAAAGGAGGGGGATAATGGGCAGCCCTGCCTCGTACCTCTAGTGATCTTAACAAGTTCAGTCAGCATTCCATTTACCAGTATCTTGGCTATAGGGCTTTGGTATTAATTTTTTATGGCCTTAATAAATCTCATACTGATGCCCATTGATTCCAACACCGCCCATAAGAATGTCCAACATACACGATCGAATGCCTTGGCAGCATCTACAGTGATTACCGCCAAGGGAAACGATCGTACAGCTGCTAAATCAATGATCCCTATCACGGACAGAGTCAATTCTTGAATCTGTCTCCTAGGAACAAATCCCTTTTGATCTATATGGATTAGCTGAGGAGCTACCTTGGCCAATCTCCCCGCCAAAATGCCGGCATAGATTTTGTAGTCGACATTTAGCAGGGAGATGGGCCGGTACGAATCCGCACTCCTTGCATCTTTTGTGGGTTTAAGGATCAACGTAATTATGGCGTCTTTCCATGAGGCTGGAACTTCTTCCTCCCCCTTATACATCGAATTGAACAATACTGCCATTTCTGGGGTTATTTCTTCCGCAATTAATTTATATACTTCTCCTGGCAAGGAGTCCGGGCCTGCTGCTTTCCCTCTTTTTAGATGTTTAATTTGTTCTCTAATTTCGCCTTCAGTTATTTCTGCTTCCATTATCTCTCTACCGTCTCTTGAGAGGACTGGTAGATCTAGTTTATCCAACCAGTTTTTTACTATAGCTTCTTCTGGTCTAATTTCCTCAGTATATAATTCCGAGAAGAGGGAGACCAGACAGGCCTTGATCTCGTCCTCATTATTTGAAATGTCTCCCTGGGCATTGATAACTAGTTCTCGAATGTAGTTCCGGGACCTATCAGCCCTAGCCTTCCAGGCTAGTAATACACCAGCTTTCTCCCCATACTCAAATAGATCCATATTACCGGTCACCCACTTCTCACGGCACTTAGCCTCTAAGGCCATCCTGTAATCTAATCTTGCCTCTTCCAGTTGTTTAATTAGGGACTCAACATGATGAGAGGGATCAAGGGATTGCATCATTAATTCCAATTCCCCAACTCTTTCTTCCTGATGCTTCAATTTAACTTTGTCGCATTTATTTAGGTATGATGCTTGATTTTGAAATAACCCTCGCATATATGCCTTAAAGGCATCCCATATTATGTTTAAGGAGGCGGAGTGGGCATTCTCCCTAAAGAACTCCTTAGTCCTTTCCCTCACAATACTGGAGACCTCAGCCTTTAGTAGAATTGATCTTTTTAAAGTCCATCTTATACTTAAGCCTGTTCTCACCCCAACTAATGTAGGCTAACCGGGCATGATCTGAGATATGGATTGGTAGACTACTTATGTCTTTTACTTTCCCCACCCATACTCGATCTACTAATAAGTAATCTAATCTAGAAAAGTGGGAGTACTTTTTGCTATGGAAAGTATACCCTTGTTTTTGCCCTTTTACCTGTCTCCATACATCCACCAACCCCATCTCATAAATCATGTGCTTCAGGGCTTGCCTTGTTTTAGGTGCCTGAGTCTGTCCGCTAGCCCTATAATTGGATCTATCTAATGATGGATCTAGTAGAGTATTGAAATCTCCTCCAATAATAATAGGAGTAGAAACGCCAGCTAATAGCAAGTGCAAGTCGATTATGTACTGGGGGTCGTCTACATTTGGCCCGTAATAAGCCACACAAGTAAATACCGTGCTGGCACATCTTAAAGTTGCTATAACCCACCTTCCTGTGCTGTCCGTTTTATGGGCTATTAGGCTGATTCCAGAGCCCCCCCTAATCAATATAGCCACCCCCTTACAGTACTCAGCTTGATCTGAAACTGCATAGCCCTCGATCCATTTTATCTTAGCATATAGTTCCCTACTTTCCCTTGCCGTTATATGGGTTTCTTGCAGCATAATAACTTGTGCTTTAGACTCCTCCAGATAATTCAAGACTAATCTCTGCCTAGCCTTAGATCTAAAACCATTTACATTCCAGGTTAACACCTGTAGGGTTGTCTCATACCCGCTCATCCCTACATGGATTTATGGATATGTCCTTGTTTAAACCTAACAAACCTAACAAACTCATGAGGATCTATTTTTTTCCCCAGATGCTCACCACCCTGTGCCCCCAACCACCACCCCTCTCCCCCCCCTCTACCCTTGGGAACCCTCCCTTGCTCTTCAGGCATACAAATGCCTATTTGGGCCTCCGGAGTGAGGAATTTCCCCAACAATGTGGGAAAAGAGAATGAGAAAATTAAGAAAAGAAACAAAAAAAGAAGAAATAAAAATATAGAAAGTGGCTCCCCCCTTCCACCCCTATAACTTGAATGTTTCTCTATCAATACTATCCTATAATCAATTCATATAGTTTGCGATATTTTAAACCATTATATGCAGATATGCGCCTTCCTATCAAGGTTTTTTTCAGAGATTGCCCCTCCTTTTTATAGTGGCTATTAGATCGTCTGCCTCTTCCACTGACCTAAAGTTCCGCATTTGATTGTCCCACATTACTCTAAGCATTGCCGGGAACTTTAGTTGGGCCTTGGCCCCAAGTTTATTGAGTTCATCCATCCTTTTGCCAAGCTCCCATTGTTTCAAGTCTGTGGCTCAGCAAACATCCGACCTAATGCTAAAAGAAAAATTTTGAAATGAGTACGTGCCACTTCTGAGGGCCGCTGATAGTATTAGTTCTTTAACAGAGTATGATAGGAAATTTATAAGAATTTTCCTTGGCTTCTGCCTCTGAGGGTTCCGTCTAAAGGGATCGCGATGAACACGCTGTATTTCACAATCCAAATTAATGTCTGGCCTATCTTTTAGTGCCGTTTCTCAGAGCATTTTAATTATAAAGGCCTTGATATCCGTCCCTTCTTCTGCCTCGGGAATATTTAAAAGTCTCAGGTTGTTTCTTCGAGTATGGTTCTCTATTCTCTCCAAGTCCGCCCTGAGTCCTATATTTCATTAGTTAACTTTTCCACTCCCTCAGAGTTTTTAGAGATATCATGTCTCAATACCTCTACCTCCTCCTCCAACACTTTAGTACGTACTACAACTTCATCCAGTTTTTGTGCCAAAAAGGTACAAGAGGCTTGTATATCAGCTTGATTTGCTTCCGACTTTTAAATCTGGAACTGATCTCTTCCTTTAATCCTAGTAATACGGAAGCCAGGTCAGTTTCATTACAAGCACTTAAGTTCCCAGACCTAGGTCTGGGCCCGACTTCAGTCTCAGGACTGGTACTTGGTGTACGTCTGGTACAACTGGTGTAGTCGATGTGGCTAATGTGACTGGTGCTGGTGTTGGTGCTACCTGAGGGTAACCCTCTTGTACAGAGCTCCCGTCTATATCCGCATCCACTTCTCCGTCTTCGACTTCCCCTCCAACTTCGAGGGCGGCATACCTATTCTGTGTCAGCAGCTGGAAATTACTTCTAATGGAGTCCTCTGGGGAGTTACCTACTTCCCTGCCTCCTCCGCTTACTGGTATTACTGATATTGAAATAGGCTTCTCGAGGGGATTATCCACGCTTCCCTCCCCTCCTAATCTCTCCTGAGTCTTAACCCCCAAGGTCTCTTTTCCCACCCCCATTGGGGTAAGAAGCCAGGTTGAGTGGGACATGACCTTATAGAAGGTTTTAAGGGAGGGAGTAACTCTGACCTGACGGGGCGATATTTTCTTCCCCCTGCCTCGGGGGCTCTTCCCCGTCTGTTTGACCAGCTTTCCAGTTTTTAAAGTTGTATGTAGCACTACTTTTTTAGTAGACTGGGCCTCTGCTGCTGCAGGAGTAAACAGTTCCGAACTCACTCCGGGTTTTCCCACAGTCCGTGCACGCAACGTGTACCTAGAAATTCTCACAGGTAGGGCGTTTGTTTTATCCAGTGGCCCCGTATACTCCTCCATACAGACCTCCCCCTGCCCACAAACGTGGTCCGGGCCCCTTAAGTCGCTGACCTTCTGCTTCTGCTTCAATACTGCATTCACATAAATGTCCCCTCTCCCATCCGATGTATTCTTCACCCTCTGTACCTCAAAAATCCTGCCGTCTTGCAGGGGGGGGATTGCTGTTTTCACCATTCACTGACCAGCTTGTGCTGCCTCTGCCTCTATGTGCAAAGACACGAACTGCCCACACATGCCTCAGATCAGCTGCTGCTCTGCGTCGAAGCGGCATCCCCAGGTAGCTGACACCCCCGAGGGCCTTCACACCGCGCCAGGGAAAACGAAAACAGCGGCATAGACCCTCGACAGGCTTGACAAGCTCAACAAGCTTCAGGCTCCAAACCGAGGTTTCCTTCAGCGAGGTACGAGGCATGTTCTACCGGCGGGGGGGAGGGGGGTAGCACTCAGCGCGGAGTTTCCTCGGTCGATACGCTCCTCCTCACTCCGGCGGTCCGCGGCCGTTTACCTCGCGGCCGCCATGTTCCCCAGTCCCTCTAACTCCTAGGTAATCCTTCTTCAGTAGGTCCCTGACCCTCCTGCGCACATCATACCACCGGTTCTGGATGTCTTCCTTTGTGCGCAAACATGGTGATTGTGCGTTGACCCTGTCAACGATCCTCTCCCACATCTTGGTTTTCTGCGCCATGGGGGTCTGTTGGACCAATGTGCCAAACAACTGTGGCTCTACCCTGAGGATCTCGTCTACCAGGACTTCCAATTCACTATCTAGGAACTTATGATTCTTCTTTGGGGGCATGGTGATGGGTGGTGGAGGTGATTGATGTGTGTGTGTGTGCAGGTGAGGGTGGGTGGGTGAGTGTAGGTTTTGCTGGGTGTGTGTGTGAGGGTGCTATTTGTTGAGGTGCTAATGGTGTGTGGCTTGTGTGATGGATGAGCTGTGTGTGTGTCTGTGGTTGCTGTCTGATGGTGTTGTGTGCTGGCAGGTCAGTGGAATTTGCAAAGGATCATGGTAGGGAATTGTGGCCTTTATATGGGAGGAATTGGGGGTGTGTCCTTATTCCATTATTTCCCCCCCCTGTATTTATTGGCTTTGTGATTGCTTGTTTGGCCCTTTTTTTGTGTTTTTTCCTTTGTCTTTTGTGTGCATGTAGGAGACGTTCTTCTGACCGAGTGGGACGCTGCAGTTGTCTCGTGCGATCTTGTCCGACTCGTTCCCGCTGTGTTTCAGCTAGGTTTCATGTGCGGCGTACGAGTCGGTCGCAGAGTTTTGTGTTGTTTCGGCTGGCTTTTGTATGCGTGTCGGTCGTACGGCTTGAGCTCCGTGCGAGTCGGTCTGGTTTTGCACGCATTGCATCGTACTGCACGGGTCGGTGTTCGCAGGTCCGTTTCGTTTTGGTTGATTCCCGGTGCGTGTCGGTCGGTTCGATTCGCGTGGTTTCCCGGCCGGATAGCTTGTCTCGGTCCGGGTCGGGAGTTCGGCTTGTGTTCCGTACGAGTCGATCGTGATTCACATGCATTTCATCGTACTATGCGGGTCGGACGGCGCCGGTACGTGTCGGTCGGACTAAATTCCCGTACCGAGTCGGTCGGCACGTTTTCCGGCCCGAATCGGAATCGGCCCCTCTGTGTCTTTTAAGGGTCCGCAAACCCACCAAGATCAAGACAAGACAGTCGGAGACCGTACCAGACACAGCCCGTAGGCTCGTGCCGTTCAACCATGGTGCCACATTTTCCAAGAATTCAAAGCACTCACCTGGTGCACTCAGTTCGAGCAATATTATTCTCCACTGCCGACTCTTCAGACCAAACGGTCAAATCCAAGGTTCTGCCTTCTCAGGACCCCAGCCGGTGACCACTAGACAAGGAGTCGCCTGATCAGACGGGCGGGGCAGCCAAGAGAACCGGGCTCTTATCGTGTGGGGATCCCCGATCCGCCTGACCGACCGGACACCACCCCGACCCTACAACCCGATTACGGGCGAGTTGGGTCACCTTGCAGAGTCCCTGTTTGGGCGCCAACTGAAGGAAGTGGCCCGAAAAGGGCCACCCGGGTTATTTACAACCTCCTAATCGCCTTCCACAAAATGTAGAGTCGGTCAGACAGTAGAGAATACAAACAGTTGTTTATTAGCAATACTCTGCAGAGGAGTCCAATCTGACCTGCACCCTAAGATGTCTGCCGAGGGACTAGCCCCCCAACAGTCTGCAACTCATAATCATTCCTCCCCAGGACATCCCAACCACGCCCGCAATGGAAAGTTACCGGCTTAGACCAAACATGAACAAAGGAGGCACAGAACGATGGGCCACCACCTTCTAGATGGGTACACGCTATCACTATCTCAAGGTTGCCATGCTGGGTTTCGGCATCTCCTAACATGGGAGCAGAGCTGCACACAAGGATAAGTATGCGAGGGCAGAATGGCCTATTCATTAGTAAGTCAGAAGGCAACCTTGAACAGAAAAGAAAATAATAACTGAATACAGTGTTCTGCTGAGGCAAGCAATACGAATAATGAGGCCTAGTACAGACACAGCCTAATAGGGATTACGAAATTCAAAATGGAGTCACACTCGCTAACTGAAACTCGCACATTGCAGGGATAACTCAGTGGGTTGCATAACGTGGATACGAATGGTGTCTAATTTAGCCGCACACTGCTAACCTAATATAACGTAGAACAAGTGTATAGCGAGAATGGGATTTTCAAACCTAACAGCGGGAATTCGGGCCCCGGAGCTGGAGGCGACCAGCCTCCTTGTTGGGGCTGCTTGGGTTCCCTGGTCCATTTGGGTGCGGTGGCTGTGGCCACCGGAGTGCCGCTGACCAGCCTCCTTGCTGGGGCTGCCTGGTTTCCCTGGTCCACTTGGGTGCGGCCACCGGAGTGCTGCTGTCCAGCATCCTTGTTGGGGCTGCCTTGGTTCCCTGGTCCATTTGGGTGCGGTGGCTGTGGCCACTGGAGTGCCGCCTATTTTTCCCGGCTTGTGGGGCATGAGAGCTGTTTGTTGGGGCCCGCGGCCTGGTCAGGCCCGAATGTCCAGTCTCGTCGTTGTCGTGGTGGTGGTAGTGGTCTCGGTTCGTCGGGTGGAGGAGAGTCAGGGTGGAGAGTTGGTGTCCCTGCCCCAGGTGCAGGTGATAGGGGAAAGCGGGGAGTCTGGGCTCACCTGGTGCTTTGGGCACAGCTACGGGGTCGTGAGCCCCCCCAGTCTATGGTAATTTGTGTCTTTCCCTGTTGGACTTGGCCCTTTTGGCAGGTTCACCCCTGAACTTTTTGCCTGGTCTGTGACCTAGTGTTGGTGGTTTTAGGCCTCTGGGCACTTTCGCACTGTGGTCCAGTGGAAAGTGCGTGCGCGCTCTGTGCGCATTTAGTGAGATGGGCCTGCCCTCCCATAGGAATGCATGGGGGATATGTGTGTCCATGGTAATTCCTGGTGTGAGAGGAGTGCAGGGGCGAGTTTAGTATGTGCGAACTCGTGAGAATAAATGCTGCGCAATGGTGTGCGCAGATTTATTATAACTGGTGTGGAAATGCCACTTCTAGAAGTTGGCATTTATGTGTGCTCTGTGTCTGCCTGCCTGATGTGAATTGCATGTCTGGCTTGTGAGTGACAGGGGCTGAGAGGTGTGTGTGGCTCCAGGAGGGGCAGGATGAGTCAGCGCAGGGCTGAATAGGAGATCTGCATCTAGATGGGAGGGAGGAGTTGCACCTGGGACCTGAATAGGGCTGTGCCTTCCCTCCACAATGCTGGCTCCACCCCTGTGGTGCGCCTGATGTCCCTAGCCTGTCCTGTGAAAGGAGAGAGGAGCTGAGCAAAACAAAGTGCTCCAAAGCTCCCCCAACCCAGTTGCATCTGGTTTTCCCTAAACCCTACCCCTTTAGACAAAGGAAAAGGGTGTATAAAAGAAGGGGCTGTGACCCCATGTAAATGTTCAGTGTTCATGTTCAGTGCTTGGTTGCTGTTCCTGCTGGGGCGGGCTGCTGCTGGGGCCCAGGGGGGCTGCCATGAGGGCTTGCCTCCCTGGGCCCTGCATTGCCCCTGGATACCTGAAAGGACTTTCTTTGGGACCCCTTTTGCCTTGCTTGTGATCCTCCAGGACCTTGGAGGAGCTTGGGCTGCATCTAGCGCCTGGGGAGCGCTACATTGGATTTTCATCCCAGGAGGAGCGCGTGGGCTCCGCAGCGCTCAGCTGCCGCCTTTGCTGCTAGAGGGAATCCCCAGCGTAGGGATTCCCCCGCCTTGTGCCTGTTGCGGGTGCCCACCCCGCTTATTTCTACATTTCAAGTTTGCGGGTGCCCACCCCGCGTTTCACCGCCGCAGCCACTGGGCTGCCGAAGAAAACGTTGCCGGGCCGCTGCCAGCGCGACCCGGAAGTCAGGCAACCTTGCCTGTGACGTGGGTGGAGCCGGCGGCAGGACCGGAAGTGATGGCGGTACCGGTGCGGGACTCCCATGAGTCGAGGGGAGCCCCGGTGTGGAGAGTGAGGAGAACGGGAGCCCACCCCGCCTCACGGCGCAGCACAGAGAAGTCCCGCCCGGAGCCTCGCAGGCTCCATAACGAAGTCCCGGGTCCCTGGAGGGGGCCCGGGTGAAGTCCAGAGAGCCGGTGAGTTGAGATGCCTGGGGGGGCGAGATTGAGGCACAAGTGCCGGTGCCGGTCTGCTGGGCGGCCCCGCCTGACAGTGGGCCTCTCCAACGTGGCCTCTCCCGTGTCGGTGCCGAGTGAGGCACAGCGCAAGTCCGTAGTCCTGAGCGGCCCCCGCCTGATAGGGGCTGCTCCAACGTTGGGTGCCATTTCTTTGTCCTGAGAGTCCCGGAGTGGGGCTCAGACGGCACGCGTAGTGCCAGTGCCTTCTTTGCATCTTGCGGGCATATTTGTTGGCAGAGGGCCCAGAGGGGCCCGTGCCTTTAGTTTGACAATCCCAGTTGCCCCACCTGACAGTGGGCAACTGCCACGTTGGGGTAGGTGTACTAGAGGAGAGCCCCTGAGGGCCGCAGAGGCCCGGGGGCATATCGAGGCGCATTGCTGGCGCCTGGGCGGTCCTGCCAGAGAGCAGGCCGCCCCACTGATGGTGGCAGATGTTTTAGTGCCCCATGGGTTCAGAGGGCACCGTGAGTGCCAGGCCTTATTCCTTCACAGCTGCCCAGCAAATAGTGGGCAACTGCAACGTTTAGGTCCACAGTTCTTTTAGGGGACATATTGCGAACTCAGGAGTGAGATGCCCTCCTCTGCCCCAGTACTTTTCTTTCACAGCTGCGCAGCACTTAGTGCCAGCTGCTACGTTTAGGTTTGCGCAGTTGCGCACCCTTGACTTTCGCTGCATTGGCAGCGCGCCCTGACTTTTGGACATAGGGCATTTGAGCCCCTTTAGAGATGGCCAGTTGGCCAGGGGAACAATTAGGTTTATAGGGCGCCAGGCCCTAATCGGATCTATGTGCTAATGTGATTATGGGTGCTAGGAAATGTGATTCCTATATTGTGGTTTACGCACCCTGGGTTATACCTCTAATGTACTGTCATGATTATGAGGTTTTGCATAATATGTTTATGCTTGTGATTTTATTATTACCTAATGCGTTTAGGTTGTGAGTTATTCTCTACTGTGATTTACGCCCCTAGTGTGAGTTATACTTAGGAGGTTAGGGTCTAATGTGTTCAGACTCATGAGAGGATTGCATAATGTATTTATGCTGGTGAGGTTGGCGCAGAATGTAATTCGCGCCTAATGTGATGCTGTGCATAATGTGGTTTATGTTACAGGCTGATGCTAAGTACAGTAACTACCAGTGAGTACTGGTTGTACGTTTATGATGTTCTACATTTATTATAAGTTCTACATGTACTAAGTTCGCTTTGTGCTGGTTCTGACAGTGGTCCAGTTGGCCCTGTCAGGTGTAAATAATCCCTTGTAAATATGACCTAGTGCCAGGTGGCACCATGTATGTTATGTGAGTACTATTCTAATGTGTTATGATAATACAAAGGCTATTTTTGATATAACCTTGTGTGGAGTTCCTTTTTGTGGTGTGCCTAGTATGTTGTTGCTGTGGGTGTGTTGCGCAAACGCTTTACACATTGCCTCCGGGATAAGCCTGACTGCTCGTGCCAAGCTACCAAGGGGGTGAGCAGGGGTTATCTTTGGCGTGTAACTCTCTTGCCCTGAATAGAGTGGTGGTCTCTGCCTGGCTTTGGCGCAAGCCTTAGCCAACCAGAGATCCCATTTCTAACATTGGTTGTCAGCGGTGGGGATTAGGACTTGCGTTTGCGCAGTACCACAGCGACAACTGGCTGCACTACAAAGCTCTGCATTTTAGATAGTCACATGGAAAGGGATTATTGTTTCTAAGTTTGTTTTAAGTGTCATTTCTTTTTTAAATGTGTTTTATGTTGCACTATGAGTTGGGTGTCCTGCCAAGGACAGAAACCAGAGAATCTGGAGGAGAGACTGCCCTTGAGCCATTGCGCTGGTTCTTGGGTTGGCCTACAGTGGGGACTTAATTGGTATGGAGTCACTAGCTCGGGAGGGTAGATTATCCCCTAAGTGCAGTGTGAGTTTTCTGGATTCACCAGTAAGGGTGGGATCCAGTGGTGGCAGCAGAAGTGTGTCCAGTGCATGAATTCCCCGTCCCGTTCCCAGAGTATGGTACCTGGTGCTCAGTAAGAGGGGTGCAGGTTGAGATTCAGGGGCAGTAGATACTGTCTCACCGGTCTGGGGGTGTGTGTGGATGAATGGTGTGTTGCACTGGACGAGTGAGTGTGAGTTCTCTGAAATAAGGAACTTGCATTGGGGAGTAACCTTGAGGGATGGTGCAGGTGTCTCCCAACCCGTGTGGCGGAGACGGTTCAGAGGAACCCAACTAGGAACCGTTATAGTGAGGAGGTTGCAAGGCCTCACATCATGTCCTGCGAGGAAGGTGTGAGACTGGGCCGTATTCCGAGCCTCAATCTCAAGTCTCCGGTACTGGATGGTTCTTAGAAGGAACACCAGGAAAGGAACCTAGTCTGTCCTGTTGGACTGTTCTGTATGGGGGACCTCCCCGTGGTAGGTGAGCTGGAAGTGATTCCAAAAGGAGTGGCTGAGGTGTCTTCCAGCCCAGAGTGGTGGAGGAGGTTCAGTGTAGCCCAGCTAGGTCCCGGTGTAGGGGCTCACATCTTGTCTCAAGAGGAGAAAGAGTGAGTGGTTCTGTCCCAAGGTGCCCGAAACCCAGTCTCAGGACCTGGATTGTTTCTTAAAGGGAACATCAGGTTGGGGGCCTAGGCTGTACTTGTAGGCCATTTGAGGAGGATCTTCTAGTCTCTAGAGGACGTGGAGCGTCTGTAACCAGAGCTCCAGCAGTCCTGGTGCTAGGCAGCACCGCTCCTAAGTGGAGGGTGCAGAAGTCCTGATTGAGGGGTGAGAGGGGGAGAGGTTCCCCAGTGGAAAAACCAGTGGGTCAGGGGCCAGCCAGAAGGGCTGAGTCGCCAATGAATGACCATGGTGACGCCACTTCTGTCCTGGGGGATCTGCACGCACTGTCAGATGGACAGGAGGTCGTGAGATCTGCGCCAGGCAGACTGTCCCACGACACATTAGTTATGTGTCACCCTCGAGGGGGGGCATGCGTGCTCCCCGTGAAGTCCTGGTTCGCCGGGCATCTGACCCAAGAGGTACGGCCCTGGGTTGGGGAGCCAGTAGCCGGTGTTTCCGGATCTGGACGGCAGGGCGACTGTAATCAGTGTCCTGGCCGGTTTTGCCTTCTAGGGGGTACCACTCCAGTTGGGAGGGTATCGGACTCTGGAAGGGGGTGCAGAGGGAGGGAGTCCTCGCCTCTGACCCCGGTGCAGCCGGTGAATTTATTTCCTAGGTGGTAGACCAGTGATGGGGAGAGGTCCTGAACTGGTGGGAGAGTTGTGTTCTGGAGGGTGCTTTTCCTGGGAGAGTGCGCGGCCCCAGAAATAGAGGTAGGGGGAGGAGATGCTTCGCCCGTGACCTCTGGTCAGCCTGAGGGTGCGGACCCTAGGTTGAAGGATCAGTGGTAGTTTGGAACTACACTGAGAGGGAGAGTGGAGAATGGCTATTGGATGCCAGGGGTTACTGCCCCCACTCTGTGGATTGGCAAGGACCAGTGGTATCTGGGTGGCCTAGGGCCTGGTCCTGGCCGTGGACAACTAAGGAGTACCGGTGGGGTAGCCTAGTTGGTCCTGAGTTTTTTTCTTTTTTTCTCTCTCTTAGATGGATTCCAGGGGTTCCAAGTGGCGTAGAACCGGAGGGTGTCCCTGCAGTGCGGGCCCGCGTCCGTGTTCTATCGCCTCCAAGCAGGGAAGCCCATCACGGTGGTGATTGGTCTGCCCTGCGTTTTGGCTGGAAGGGGGTTGTGTTGGACTTGGCCCTTTTTGGCAGGTTCACCCCTGAACTTTTTGCCTGGTCTGTGACCTAGTGTTGGTGGTTTTAGGCCTCTGGGCACTTTCGCACTGTGGTCCAGTGGAAAGTGCGTGCGCGCTCTGTGCGCATTTAGTGAGATGGGCCTGCCCTCCCATAGGAATGCATGGGGGATATGTGTGTCCATGGTAATTCCTGGTGTGAGAGGAGTGCAGGGGCGAGTTTAGTATGTGCGAACTCGTGAGAATAAATGCTGCGCAATGGTGTGCGCAGATTTATTATAACTGGTGTGGAAATGCCACTTCTAGAAGTTGGCATTTATGTGTGCTCTGTGTCTGCCTGCCTGATGTGAATTGCATGTCTGGCTTGTGAGTGACAGGGGCTGAGAGGTGTGTGTGGCTCCAGGAGGGGCAGGATGAGTCAGCGCAGGGCTGAATAGGAGATCTGCATCTAGATGGGAGGGAGGAGTTGCACCTGGGACCTGAATAGGGCTGTGCCTTCCCTCCACAATGCTGGCTCCACCCCCTGTGGTGCGCCTGATGTCCCTAGCCTGTCCTGTGAAAGGAGAGAGGAGCTGAGCAAAACAAAGTGCTCCAAAGCTCCCCCCAACCCAGTTGCATCTGGTTTTCCCTAAACCCTACCCCTTTAGACAAAGGAAAAGGGTGTATAAAAGAAGGGGCTGTGACCCCATGTAAATGTTCAGTGTTCATGTTCAGTGCTTGGTTGCTGTTCCTGCTGGGGCGGGCTGCTGCTGGGGCCCAGGGGGGCTGCCATGAGGGCTTGCCTCCCTGGGCCCTGCATTGCCCCTGGATACCTGAAAGGACTTTCTTTGGGACCCCTTTTGCCTTGCTTGTGATCCTCCAGGACCTTGGAGGAGCTTGGGCTGCATCTAGCGCCTGGGGAGCGCTACATTGGATTTTCATCCCAGGAGGAGCGCGTGGGCTCCGCAGCGCTCAGCTGCCGCCTTTGCTGCTAGAGGGAATCCCCAGCGTAGGGATTCCCCCGCCTTGTGCCTGTTGCGGGTGCCCACCCCGCTTATTTCTACATTTCAAGTTTGCGGGTGCCCACCCCGCGTTTCACCGCCGCAGCCACTGGGCTGCCGAAGAAAACGTTGCCGGGCCGCTGCCAGCGCGACCCGGAAGTCAGGCAACCTTGCCTGTGACGTGGGTGGAGCCGGCGGCAGGACCGGAAGTGATGGCGGTACCGGTGCGGGACTCCCATGAGTCGAGGGGAGCCCCGGTGTGGAGAGTGAGGAGAACGGGAGCCCACCCCGCCTCACGGCGCAGCACAGAGAAGTCCCGCCCGGAGCCTCGCAGGCTCCATAACGAAGTCCCGGGTCCCTGGAGGGGGCCCGGGTGAAGTCCAGAGAGCCGGTGAGTTGAGATGCCTGGGGGGCGAGATTGAGGCACAAGTGCCGGTGCCGGTCTGCTGGGCGGCCCCGCCTGACAGTGGGCCTCTCCAACGTGGCCTCTCCCGTGTCGGTGCCGAGTGAGGCACAGCGCAAGTCCGTAGTCCTGAGCGGCCCCCGCCTGATAGGGGCTGCTCCAACGTTGGGTGCCATTTCTTTGTCCTGAGAGTCCCGGAGTGGGGCTCAGACGGCACGCGTAGTGCCAGTGCCTTCTTTGCATCTTGCGGGCATATTTGTTGGCAGAGGGCCCAGAGGGGCCCGTGCCTTTAGTTTGACAATCCCAGTTGCCCCACCTGACAGTGGGCAACTGCCACGTTGGGGTAGGTGTACTAGAGGAGAGCCCCTGAGGGCCGCAGAGGCCCGGGGGCATATCGAGGCGCATTGCTGGCGCCTGGGCGGTCCTGCCAGAGAGCAGGCCGCCCCACTGATGGTGGCAGATGTTTTAGTGCCCCATGGGTTCAGAGGGCACCGTGAGTGCCAGGCCTTATTCCTTCACAGCTGCCCAGCAAATAGTGGGCAACTGCAACGTTTAGGTCCACAGTTCTTTTAGGGGACATATTGCGAACTCAGGAGTGAGATGCCCTCCTCTGCCCCAGTACTTTTCTTTCACAGCTGCGCAGCACTTAGTGCCAGCTGCTACGTTTAGGTTTGCGCAGTTGCGCACCCTTGACTTTCGCTGCATTGGCAGCGCGCCCTGACTTTTGGACATAGGGCATTTGAGCCCCTTTAGAGATGGCCAGTTGGCCAGGGGAACAATTAGGTTTATAGGGCGCCAGGCCCTAATCGGATCTATGTGCTAATGTGATTATGGGTGCTAGGAAATGTGATTCCTATATTGTGGTTTACGCACCCTGGGTTATACCTCTAATGTACTGTCATGATTATGAGGTTTTGCATAATATGTTTATGCTTGTGATTTTATTATTACCTAATGCGTTTAGGTTGTGAGTTATTCTCTACTGTGATTTACGCCCCTAGTGTGAGTTATACTTAGGAGGTTAGGGTCTAATGTGTTCAGACTCATGAGAGGATTGCATAATGTATTTATGCTGGTGAGGTTGGCGCAGAATGTAATTCGCGCCTAATGTGATGCTGTGCATAATGTGGTTTATGTTACAGGCTGATGCTAAGTACAGTAACTACCAGTGAGTACTGGTTGTACGTTTATGATGTTCTACATTTATTATAAGTTCTACATGTACTAAGTTCGCTTTGTGCTGGTTCTGACAGTGGTCCAGTTGGCCCTGTCAGGTGTAAATAATCCCTTGTAAATATGACCTAGTGCCAGGTGGCACCATGTATGTTATGTGAGTACTATTCTAATGTGTTATGATAATACAAAGGCTATTTTTGATATAACCTTGTGTGGAGTTCCTTTTTGTGGTGTGCCTAGTATGTTGTTGCTGTGGGTGTGTTGCGCAAACGCTTTACACATTGCCTCCGGGATAAGCCTGACTGCTCGTGCCAAGCTACCAAGGGGGTGAGCAGGGGTTATCTTTGGCGTGTAACTCTCTTGCCCTGAATAGAGTGGTGGTCTCTGCCTGGCTTTGGCGCAAGCCTTAGCCAACCAGAGATCCCATTTCTAACATTGGTTGTCAGCGGTGGGGATTAGGACTTGCGTTTGCGCAGTACCACAGCGACAACTGGCTGCACTACAAAGCTCTGCATTTTAGATAGTCACATGGAAAGGGATTATTGTTTCTAAGTTTGTTTTAAGTGTCATTTCTTTTTTAAATGTGTTTTATGTTGCACTATGAGTTGGGTGTCCTGCCAAGGACAGAAACCAGAGAATCTGGAGGAGAGACTGCCCTTGAGCCATTGCGCTGGTTCTTGGGTTGGCCTACAGTGGGGACTTAATTGGTATGGAGTCACTAGCTCGGGAGGGTAGATTATCCCCTAAGTGCAGTGTGAGTTTTCTGGATTCACCAGTAAGGGTGGGATCCAGTGGTGGCAGCAGAAGTGTGTCCAGTGCATGAATTCCCCGTCCCGTTCCCAGAGTATGGTACCTGGTGCTCAGTAAGAGGGGTGCAGGTTGAGATTCAGGGGCAGTAGATACTGTCTCACCGGTCTGGGGGGTGTGTGTGGATGAATGGTGTGTTGCACTGGACGAGTGAGTGTGAGTTCTCTGAAATAAGGAACTTGCATTGGGGAGTAACCTTGAGGGATGGTGCAGGTGTCTCCCAACCCGTGTGGCGGAGACGGTTCAGAGGAACCCAACTAGGAACCGTTATAGTGAGGAGGTTGCAAGGCCTCACATCATGTCCTGCGAGGAAGGTGTGAGACTGGGCCGTATTCCGAGCCTCAATCTCAAGTCTCCGGTACTGGATGGTTCTTAGAAGGAACACCAGGAAAGGAACCTAGTCTGTCCTGTTGGACTGTTCTGTATGGGGACCTCCCCGTGGTAGGTGAGCTGGAAGTGATTCCAAAAGGAGTGGCTGAGGTGTCTTCCAGCCCAGAGTGGTGGAGGAGGTTCAGTGTAGCCCAGCTAGGTCCCGGTGTAGGGGCTCACATCTTGTCTCAAGAGGAGAAAGAGTGAGTGGTTCTGTCCCAAGGTGCCCGAAACCCAGTCTCAGGACCTGGATTGTTTCTTAAAGGGAACATCAGGTTGGGGGCCTAGGCTGTACTTGTAGGCCATTTGAGGAGGATCTTCTAGTCTCTAGAGGACGTGGAGCGTCTGTAACCAGAGCTCCAGCAGTCCTGGTGCTAGGCAGCACCGCTCCTAAGTGGAGGGTGCAGAAGTCCTGATTGAGGGGTGAGAGGGGGAGAGGTTCCCCAGTGGAAAAACCAGTGGGTCAGGGGCCAGCCAGAAGGGCTGAGTCGCCAATGAATGACCATGGTGACGCCACTTCTGTCCTGGGGGATCTGCACGCACTGTCAGATGGACAGGAGGTCGTGAGATCTGCGCCAGGCAGACTGTCCCACGACACATTAGTTATGTGTCACCCTCGAGGGGGCATGCGTGCTCCCCGTGAAGTCCTGGTTCGCCGGGCATCTGACCCAAGAGGTACGGCCCTGGGTTGGGGAGCCAGTAGCCGGTGTTTCCGGATCTGGACGGCAGGGCGACTGTAATCAGTGTCCTGGCCGGTTTTGCCTTCTAGGGGTACCACTCCAGTTGGGAGGGTATCGGACTCTGGAAGGGGGTGCAGAGGGAGGGAGTCCTCGCCTCTGACCCCGGTGCAGCCGGTGAATGTATTTCCTAGGTGGTAGACCAGTGATGGGGAGAGGTCCTGAACTGGTGGGAGAGTTGTGTTCTGGAGGGTGCTTTTCCTGGGAGAGTGCGCGGCCCCAGAAATAGAGGTAGGGGAGGAGATGCTTCGCCCGTGACCTCTGGTCAGCCTGAGGGTGCGGACCCTAGGTTGAAGGATCAGTGGTAGTTTGGAACTACACTGAGAGGGAGAGTGGAGAATGGCTATTGGATGCCAGGGGTTACTGCCCCCACTCTGTGGATTGGCAAGGACCAGTGGTATCTGGGTGGCCTAGGGCCTGGTCCTGGCCGTGGACAACTAAGGAGTACCGGTGGGGTAGCCTAGTTGGTCCTGAGTTTTTTTCTTTTTTTCTCTCTCTTAGATGGATTCCAGGGGTTCCAAGTGGCGTAGAACCGGAGGGTGTCCCTGCAGTGCGGGCCCGCGTCCGTGTTCTATCGCCCCAAGCAGGGAAGCCCATCACGGTGGTGATTGGTCTGCCCTGCGTTTTGGCTGGAAGGGGGTTGTGTTGGACTTGGCCCTTTTTGGCAGGTTCACCCCTGAACTTTTTGCCTGGTCTGTGACCTAGTGTTGGTGGTTTTAGGCCTCTGGGCACTTTCGCACTGTGGTCCAGTGGAAAGTGCGTGCGCGCTCAGGTGCGCATTTAGTGAGATGGGCCTGCCCTCCCATAGGAATGCATGGGGGATATGTGTGTCCAGGGTAATTCCTGGTGTGAGAGGAGTGCAGGGGCGAGTTTAGTATGTGCGAACTCGTGAGAATAAATGCTGCGCAATGGTGTGCGCAGATTTATTATAACTGGTGTAGAAATGCCACTTCTAGAAGTTGGCATTTATGTGTGCTCTGTGTCTGCCTGCCTGATGTGAATTGCATGTCTGGCTTGTGAGTGACAGGGGCTGAGAGGTGTGTGTGGCTCCAGGAGGGGCAGGATGAGTCAGCGCAGGGCGGAATAGGAGATCTGCATCTAGATGGGAGGGAGGAGTTGCACCTGGGACCTGAATAGGGCTGTGCCTTCCCTCCACAATGCTGGCTCCACCCCCTGTGGTGCGCCTGATGTCCCTAGCCTGTCCTGTGAAAGGAGAGAGGAGCTGAGCAAAACAAAGTGCTCCAAAGCTCCCCCCAACCCAGTTGCATCTGGTTTTCCCTAAACCCTACCCCTTTAGACAAAGGAAAAGGGTGTATAAAAGAAGGGGCTGTGACCCCATGTAAATGTTCAGTGTTCCTGTTCAGTGCTTGGTTGCTGTTCCTGCTGGGGCGGGCTGCTGCTGGGGCCCAGGGGGGCTGCCATGAGGGCTTGCCTCCCTGGGCCCTGCATTGCCCCTGGATACCTGAAAGGACTTTCTTTGGGACCCCTTTGCCTTGCTTGTGATCCTCCAGGACCTTGGAGGAGCTTGGGCTGCATCTAGCGCCTGGGGAGCGCTACATTGGATTTTCATCCCAGGAGGAGCGCGTGGGCTCCGCAGCGCTCAGCTGCCGCCTTTGCTGCTAGAGGGAATCCCCAGCGTAGGGATTCCCCCGCCTTGTGCCTGTTGCGGGTGCCCACCCCGCTTATTTCTACATTTCAAGTTTGCGGGTGCCCAACCCGCGTTTCACCGCCGCAGCCACTGGGCTGCCGAAGAAAACGTTGCCGGGCCGCTGCCAGCGCGACCCGGAAGTCAGGCAACCTTGCCTGTGACGTGGGTGGAGCCGGCGGCAGGACCGGAAGTGATGGCGGTACCGGTGCGGGACTCCCATGAGTCGAGGGGAGCCCCGGTGTGGAGAGTGAGGGAGAACGGGAGCCCACCCCGCCTCACGGCGCAGCACAGAGAAGTCCCGCCCGGAGCCTCGCAGGCTCCATAACGAAGTCCCGGGTCCCTGGAGGGGGCCCGGGTGAAGTCCAGAGAGCCGGTGAGTTGAGATGCCTGGGGGCGAGATTGAGGCACAAGTGCCGGTGCCGGTCTGCTGGGCGGCCCCGCCTGACAGTGGGCCTCTCCAACGTGGCCTCTCCCGTGTCGGGTGCCGAGTGAGGCACAGCGCAAGTCCGTAGTCCTGAGCGGCCCCCGCCTGATAGGGGGCTGCTCCAACGTTGGGTGCCATTTCTTTGTCCTGAGAGTCCCGGAGTGGGGCTCAGACGGCACGCGTAGTGCCAGTGCCTTCTTTGCATCTTGCGGGCATATTTGTTGGCAGAGGGCCCAGAGGGGCCCGTGCCTTTAGTTTGACAATCCCAGTTGCCCCACCTGACAGTGGGCAACTGCCACGTTGGGGTAGGTGTACTAGAGGAGAGCCCCTGAGGGCCGCAGAGGCCCGGGGGCATATCGAGGCGCATTGCTGGCGCCTGGGCGGTCCTGCCAGAGAGCAGGCCGCCCCACTGATGGTGGCAGATGTTTTAGTGCCCCATGGGTTCAGAGGGCACCGTGAGTGCCAGGCCTTATTCCTTCACAGCTGCCCAGCAAATAGTGGGCAACTGCAACGTTTAGGTCCACAGTTCTTTTAGGGGACATATTGCGAACTCAGGAGTGAGATGCACTCCTCTGCCCCAGTACTTTTCTTTCACAGCTGCGCAGCACTTAGTGCCAGCTGCTACGTTTAGGTTTGCGCAGTTGCGCACCCTTGACTTTCGCTGCATTGGCAGCGCGCCTGACTTTTTGGACATAGGGCATTTGAGCCCCTTTAGAGATGGCCAGTTGGCCAGGGGAACAATTAGGTTTATAGGGCGCCAGGCCCTAATCGGATCTATGTGCTAATGTGATTATGGGTGCTAGGAAATGTGATTCCTATATTGTGGTTTACGCACCCTGGGTTATACCTCTAATGTACTGTCATGATTATGAGGTTTTGCATAATATGTTTATGCTTGTGATTTTATTATTACCTAATGCGTTTAGGTTGTGAGTTATTCTCTACTGTGATTTACGCCCCTAGTGTGAGTTATACTTAGGAGGTTAGGGTCTAATGTGTTCAGACTCATGAGAGGATTGCATAATGTATTTATGCTGGTGAGGTTGGCGCAGAATGTAATTCGCGCCTAATGTGATGCTGTGCATAATGTGGTTTATGTTACAGGCTGATGCTAAGTACAGTAACTACCAGTGAGTACTGGTTGTACGTTTATGATGTTCTACATTTATTATAAGTTCTACATGTACTAAGTTCGCTTTGTGCTGGTTCTGACAGTGGTCCAGTTGGCCCTGTCAGGTGTAAATAATCCCTTGTAAATATGACCTAGTGCCAGGTGGCACCATGTATGTTATGTGATTACTATTCTAATGTGTTATGATAATACAAAGGCTATTTTTGATATAACCTTGTGTGGAGTTCCTTTTTGTGGTGTGCCTAGTATGTTGTTGCTGTGGGTGTGTTGCGCAAACGCTTTACACATTGCCTCCGGGATAAGCCTGACTGCTCGTGCCAAGCTACCAAGGGGGTGAGCAGGGGTTATCTTTGGCGTGTAACTCCCTTGCCCTGACTAGAGTGGTGGTCTCTGCCTGGCTTTGGCGCAAGCCTTAGCCAACCAGAGATCCCATTTCTAACATTCCCCAAATGCCGTTGCTCCCATCGAGGCTTGCTCCGCGACTTCCTCCCTGGTAACTGCGCTTAAATGTCCGCTCTTGTGTGGGATTCTTTGACTTCTTTAACCGCTGCTAGAGGCGTCACTGCTCGAGACCCACCACACGAAAATGATAAGGTTTACTTCATATAGAATAAGAGATTGTGGCGGGAAGGGATTGCTTCACTAATTGGCTGGGTTTCATGTTTCTTGGCAGGATTGTGGGGTATTAAGTTGTGGCTCCGTGTTGCAGAGGAGCTGAGTTGGAACAACTTCATTCTCATTACGGCACCCACCTCTTCTCCGAGCACCCCCCGCTCATTGGCAGATCAAGTTTGTAAGCGTTATGGCCACAGGATCACAGCTGCCCAAACTTGCAGATTACGGGCCTATGCATCGACTACTTATACGTTGTGATGCCCGTTTTCCTGACTGAGCATGGCGCAAAAAATATTGGCTATGGCCACCTCATAATGCACAGCTTGTCCGGTACTGGGGGACAAGGAGCGGTATAGTCGGTTCATTTGTTTGTTGATTTGTTGATTTGTTTAGTAGCGCGAACTTTGCCTGAAGGTGTCAGAGCGCTTTGCTAGCGGACCAGTTACATTACGTAAAGACCTCAGAGTACACAAGTTACTTTAAAGATACAAGGAGAAAAGCTTTAAATTCACGACTGGTGGTTAGAGTTACATATACACCAGTTGAAATTTAACTCAAGAAAAAGATACTAACAAGTAAACTCTAAATTCACATAAGAAGGGTAGTAAATACTTATGTCTACTACGGATACTAGTGGTTAGAGTTACATATCTACAAGTTGCAAGTCACGATGGGGTCTAACCGAGGCGCGTTGATTGCATATTGAAAATTGACTACTGCCTTATGCAGCGCCATCTACTGGCTAAGAGGGGGAGGGGCACACAATGCTTTCTCTCTGGAGCGGAGGATCAGTTGGGTGGCATGAGGGTGGATCACGGCCCCTGAGGAAATGCGGCCTGTGTTGTAGGGGTGTCTTATGGCCAAAGCTGTTGGTTGTGCAGCTGGATGGCCTGTTTCGGGTCACGGTGTCAGCCTGTGCGTGATTCGGGGCGTGGGGCGCCAGGCTGAGCTCTAGCATGACAATTAGTGTCGGGGGAGCACGTTTGGGCACACAATATTCACGGGTGCTACGCACACTGTGTGAGGCCAAGCTGCGCCGTGCTGGTGAGCGGAGTCGGCGCTGGGCCCCCCTTTTGGGAGTTGTGGGTGGCCCAGGTGGCTCTTGGTTTGTGCCATTGACGTCCCCCCCACATGATAAAAAACTTAGTAGTAATGGTCTAATTTGATGTCGAACTTGCTTGTCAGTTTAAGTGAGACATTCAATTGAATGTTTTAAAACTTAAAGACGACACACTCTCACCATCTCAGAATGGAAGCAATTTTCATTGTGCTATGCAACAAAGCCACAATTGTGGCTTATTTAACCTTATGCAACAACAGGCATTGAAAGCCTATAGTACTGGCTTGTTGTGGGTGTAGTGTTGCTTTGTAGAACATGATTTGAACACCATTACAGCAGTGCAAGGGCTGTTCAGTGTCCAGCCCAATGATGACATTTAGACAAAGTTGATAATTATTAAGTTTAAAGAAACAATGGCCTATGAGTTCTCTCCTTAAGTTGGTTCCCCCCTAAACGCGATGAGTATTATACAGCTCCAAATGTATTCATTCAAACTAGGAAAGTTGGATATCAGGAATTTGGAGTATATGAGAAGACTTTAATGATTTACTCGCCAAAATTGATCCTTTCATATAATGGTTTCCACTGGCATGGAGTGGACACGCTTTGCGGTTCGTTCCTATAAGACATGGGAGTACACAGGGTTGATGTCTTTTAATGATGATGCAAGTGAGATATGCAACAGAGCCATAATTGGGGCTTAGATATCTGATGCAACTAACCGGCACTGACAAAGCCAAGAGTACTGGAGGGAGGTGTAATTGCTGTAGGTGTCGGGTTACGTGTTGAGTAAATATATGGTACAAGGGCAGAAGAGGCAGAACCATGTGGCAGTCTAGGCCAAGCAAACAATTATGTAGGCCAAAATGTTTTATTCCAGTGCCGTAGAGAGAGCCTCAAGTGTTCGAGCATGTATCACCAGGCCCCCCCTGGTGACACGTCAAAGTCTTTTGAACGTGCGGATCGCACATTTGAATAGGGGGCTTTCTAAATATTCCTTAAGGTCTACGTTGTGCCAGTCAAATGGGAATGATTTGTACAAGAGAAGAACAAGAGTGGCTAGAAGGGATGATTTGATTTGTCTAATTAGGATATGCCCCCGTCAATTATTCTTCGACTTGTAGTTTGGCAGGTCCAGCTTATCTAAGTTGGGTGGGGGTGAGTTCCCAACAGCTGTTATGTAACTGTTCGGATGGCTCATGGAGCACAGGATGCTTGGCCTGCTCACAGGGCCATGTGATTTCTTCGCAGCAAGCACCCTGCGTTTGTTTGACTGACAAGGGTGATGCAATGGAATGGTTGCAGGCATGCACCGAGAGATGGGTTTTCGACTAGGCAACACCATAAACTTAACCGGGGTGAGTAATCAGGCCAAGGAGTGGCTGTGTGACTCTCGGGTATTGTCGATGGTCAGTTGGTTGGCATGCCTTTCTAGTTGTTTGTTGCAAGCTCGCACGTTTGTGATCCAGACCTTTACTTGAATTTCAAGTAAACACCATGGTTGAGTGCTATTAAAGAGAGCCGAAGTTAACAACTCCTTTTCCCGCATGGCCAAAAGGACTGCAGAGTTTGGGAAAGTGGAGCTGAACTTATCGGTGGTGGGACAATTCTGTTAAATTCACAAGGGTATTACGAGGCGTGTGAAACTGGGGCAGGTTAGCATACCTCCAAGGTGTCTCTGCAGGTTTGATGTGTCTTTCTGGTCGTTGACCGAGTAGAGCCATTCCCACTGGTTCTCTGTCTGGGTCTTGTGTCCTTCAGCGGCCCCGCCTCAGAGACTTTTAGAGGTATGTCCTTGGTAAATTTTGTGCTTATTATGGTTTTCATGACCAAGGCGGATTGTTGTATCTTTTCAGGGGGAAGAGATACAAGTTAAGTACCTATTGCTCATAGTTGAGCCATCGCACACCGTGGGGGTTGGTCACCATCATAGAACAGGCTATGGGGTCTGCCTGGTCATCTCATTGACACATTCTTATGCGAACTGGACCCCCTATAAAGTATATGCTGAAAACACAGACTTTGGCACGTTTGGCCTCGAATCCCCTTCACCAGCTGCAGTGCTTCTTGTTGTGCTAGGTGCCCTCGAGTACCAGGCAAATGCATTAGGGGAGCTACATTAATTACGAGGTCACTTGCTTTGAGGCAGAGGGGTCCCAGCGGACCTTGGTCATTGGAATATAATACACACGTCTGCCTGCCTACGCTGGGAAAAAATGTTCTAACCTGAATTACAAATTACTAGAAGGTAAGTTGAATCCGACTTGATTTTGGTGGAGGGCAATCAATTCTGGGGTAAACCAAGTGAACCAGGTCTAGTGCTTTAAGCATCATGGGTCACAGCTGGTTAGCATGCAGTGTGTATCTGGGAACGGACTAGGCACACTCAGCAGTGAAGAAAGCAAAAGAGCTGCACATTGCCACAATCCGGAGTGTGACGGAAGCAATAATTCTATCCCAGCCAAAGTAAATCAAGGTACTTACTGTCAGATGCACAACATACAAACATTCACACCAGCCTCACTGAACCAGTCTTGACACGAGCAAGTGTTTGCCATAGTTTATCAGTATACCTGACTGGTCTCCTAGCAGAAAATGTGACCCCGTAGACCAGCGCGTGTTAGTGGTGCTTCAGGTAAGCTAATTTTTGCTCGCCTTATCGCCCTTGCAGCCAGACGGGTTGTGTACGTTTGTTACTTAACATGGATGTGGTTCCAAAGCTGGGAAACACTGATTTAGAGCACATAGGGTCATAGCTATCAAAACAGATTGAGCATTCTCATTTCCAAGAAAGGGCAGGTATCTTTACATAGTGTTCTCCGCCTAGCTACCAGCCCATAAGCTTTCCCTTCAGGTCTGCATTATGGTAATCCTTTAACAGAAGTATGGAACGGGACGACTTGCGCCAGGGTGCGGACATTTAGCGGGCGACACAGCAGATAAAGACTGCTGTCAGACAAGGGTGCTTGCAGGCAAGGAGGCCATGCAATGTAGCAGAACCTAACGGTACAGCCCACCCCCCCTCCCTCCGGATTGCCCTATGATGTTAGGGCAGGGGGATTTGCAATGTTACAGGTGTTTTATTCGCCCATACAGGGGCAGAAGGGTACATTGCAGGAATCAGTATAAATAGAGTGGGAGCCAGACCTTTAGAAGATGTGAACTGGTAAATATGAGAGCATGGGGATAACATCAAAATCTCGCAGCGGCAATTCAGCCAGGTGGGTTGCGTCAGTTGGTTATGCCAGAAAATGTGCAGTGGCTCCAATAGCGTCAAAAAATATGGGTTTGGAGCACAATTGCTGACAATTCCAGAGCACACACTGTACCCCGATCTAAGTAGGTGAAGGTAATTATGCTCATATAATTTTCCCATGTCTTCACAGTCCAAAAGCATTGGCATCTTTTGCGGCACCTGGGATACCTGCAACAAAAGCTGGCGATGGCCCATATATGCTGGGTGGGGTCACCAGCATGGCGACACAGCATCTGTAGATCGCAGTCAGACTAATGGGTGGTGCAGGCAAGAAGGACATGAGATGTAGCAGAATCTTTGGAGTCCCCTTAGGGGACCTCAGGACCCACCCCTCTGTGATTAGATCCACCTTTGTCTTGTTAGGTGGGGAGGTCCACCTGGCATTCTAGGAAGGCATGACAACCCTTGCTGGGGCAGCAGTTGGTTAGCAGTTTGAACCCTCTAGTTGGGACTCGTCAAGTAGGGGGTGGGGTGAACTATGGCTTAATCAACCCCCAAAGGTAATGCATATCCTTGCACACTGGGCTCAACTGATTTTAGCGCGCAGGACTGTAGTTTCAAAGTAGAGCAGTAGTTTGTTATGCTCTTGGGGTCCCATCTCCTGTTGGCACTGCGCTCCCGTACAATCGGAGGTCAGTGGGTTGAGATAAGGGTATTGGTTGGCCCGAACAATAACTTGTGGGGTAAAGAAGGCTGTGGTTAAAGAAGAGAACAGTAGTTCCCAACTTCCGGGGAGGCCATCGTACAATCATACAGAAGGGTTAATATAGCCATGTGCAAGCCCCCCAAGCAGGAGGGTTTGGTTCAACTCAATTCATATCTAATAGAAGGGCTTGGTAATTTAGGCATGGCCTCTTTTGTGCAAACACCACACGGTATCCCGATAGGGACGGGGCACACCTATCAGAGGTATATAGGGAAGTGGTCTAACTAGAAGGACGGTAACGGCAGGTTGCAGGAGGTTATAGAGCCTGCAAAAACATGAAGCTGTGGTTATGAAAAGAACAGTAGATCCCCCTCCCTGGGAGGCCATCTCATTCCGACAGAAAGGAAATTAAAGCCATGGACAAGCCCACCAAGCTGGAGGGCATGGTTAAACTCAAATTCAATATGAAATATGAAGGTCTAGGTAAATTGGTGTGGCCTTTTTCGTGTAACACACATGGTCCCCCAATAGGGACGGGGCACACCTGTCAGAGGTAGCTAAGGAGATGGTCTACCTAGAAGGACTAAAGGTCAACAAAGAGGAGGACGAGGTGCACCTGTCAAAGGTGGGCATGGATCTGTTCTTATTGGACATTAGTCAAGACTCTGGAAACAGAAGTTTGCAAGTGAAGGAAATGGCAGACCTTGGTGGGGGGCTCTGGAGGCGACGGTGGCCACATCCAGAGCTTTGGCGGAGTTACAGGGCGATCCGGAGGTGGAAGGGTACAGAAGGGTACCTCTTCTGGAGCACAATAGGGGTGCCTGTGCCAAACCCCAGGAGTCTTTACGGCAGGACCCTGGAGAAGGAATCGTCGGCGCCCCGCTAGTCCTTCCGGCGGTTGGAAGCCTGAGCAACCGGGGGCTTGCCTTGCAACGCTGGTAGCACCGATTGGATTGGCCACGGTGCAATTTGGCTCTTCAGGCAGGCAGGGCAGCGTAGGTCAGTCACCGCTGCCTGCCCTTGGTCGCCCGTAAGTTAACCCACCATGTTGCATACTTTTGTATGGAATAAACCTGCAGCAATCTTTTCCCAACAAAGAATTCTGTTGTGTATTTATTTATTCCATTGTGCATGTTAACTTTGCAAAGGGTGGGGAGTGTTGCCTATATAGGCACTAGGTATCTAGCGTTTTTTTGCTGTATTTTGACTGTCTATACACTTTCAATTTGTGTTGTATGACAGTTTTATACTACTGATGTATTGGCCATTATGTAAGACGCTACATAACATGTATTATCTCTTTGGGGAATTGCCACGGTTGTTATGTATAAAGCAAAACTGAGTAAAACGTACTTGATGTTAGGCCGTCAGTCGAATTTGGTTCAAACAAAGAGAGCAAAGTCTTTCATTTTGTGAATGCCAGTGGCTTGTTAAATGAAAGGCAAGTAGCAGACTGAGCAATAGCTCAATCTGGTGACCTCTCAATAAGCCAGCCACCCTTGCTGGTTCTGGGGTGTTTATTGCATGTCTGCAAGTTCCCTCTTATTAGCATCTCTAACGATGACAACTGCTTCTAATGCTGATTTTCTAATGGGACTATCAGGACTACAGATCACAAAATGTATACAGAAAATCTCGAGTGGATGAGCTACTCACGCATAGAAGTGGGAAAAGTGGGAAACCCGAGAGCCCTGAGTCTGCTGCCGAATGACAGGACATCCAGGCCAAGACACTCAAAGTTTCCCAGTATTCACTTTAAGCCAAAGACAAGTTGTCTGGTCACCTTACTCCTACATACCTAGGTGATACAACACAACACTCCTTGCTCTACTTCAAGCAAAACGTGCTCCAGATATGCTGAACGATCTGCTGCTCAAAGTAGTCAAATACTTTGCAGTCAATGGGCTTCACCTATCCCAAATAATTAAAAAATACTCTTTTCTAACTCACGTGCACACTGTTCATCCAAGGCATAAGCCTCTGGAAACCATTCATTTAGCCGAACTGCACTATACCATCCATCCATTCATTCACTCGTTCCTTTACACGGCACTAGGACCTGTTACTGTCTGCTTTCTTGTAAATAACCGTTTACATTGGTTCAAACACTAGTGCTTAGAGGTCAACCAGTGGGAAGGAGGAGCTGTTCAACAAAGCTGCCTTTGAAAGGGTGGTTTTATATAGACCCCATTGGTCACATGAAAATCACAGCCCGCCTCTAATATACATCAAGGAGTTTTTGAACTGGTTCTCTTCAAAGGAATGACAAGCGATCCACAAAATAAATGCAAATCTCGTCACAATCTCTAATTGCTCAAAAACAATGTGGTTAGGTACTTGCGCCTCACTTTATATCAGGGCAGCGAAAACAGCAAAAAAAGCTTAGTGAAAGGTATGCAAACAAAAACCCCCTAAGCACTAGCATTGCTGGACAACCACAAAGCTTATGTCCTTTAACTGCATACTCAAATAATTACAGTGTTGAACAAAAATGTATAAAAACTCAACTGTCCTTTCATAGGAGACCTTCCCAGCCCAGTTGACACACCTTCCCCAAGCCCAAAAATAACTTTTGCAAATTACATATTTTTCTCTCAAAATAAATGTTAGACTGTTAGCGATAGGCAAAGTTTAATTTCATCTATGAAGTTTGGCAGAGTCAGGAACTTTGGCCTTGGTGAAGTTTCTCGACTTCTCCTGATTCCGCTAGGGGGGATTTAAACTCGAGGGCTGGACAGAAAACCCAAATTATCCCTGGCAAAAGGGTTACAGGAATCTCCACATGCCGGCTGCCATAACTACAACAGGTACAATTATTCAAAAGGTATGGTATCAACCTGCACACCTGAGTTATAACAAGTAAACCAAATTAACAAGTGAAACTGAGTGTGCTGCTGTGTGCTATGGGTCCAGCCTAACGAGACCTGTGATATTCAAATGCTGAAAAGGTATGGAGACACTCCCTACCGATCACTCAGCGCACTGTGTATTGAGTCCCTAGGGCTTTAAACTTCATATTATAACATTCTTAAGCTTTTTAAATTTGATATCATGTCATTTGAATCAAACAATATAACAAGAGATACCGAACATAATAATGAAATTTACTATACGAATTAATGAATCTGTGTTACAAAACACATTTCAAATAGTCATCATGATTACAATACGTTTGATAAAATATTGGGCCTTTGTAAAAGCACAGGTCCCAACCAACATAAAGGACCCGATCAACAAAAACTGACATAAACAAACAAGTTAATTAAACCCAATGCATTTCGGTGTAACCCTTCGTCAGGGGCATGATAATTTTCAATATGAGTGTTGAATTTTGGTTCTTTGTAGTGACCACCCACTGAAACGAGAAGAACAAATCAACAGTCTAAATTGACAATTCAACAATATCAACATGAAGTATAATGCAATAAATCCGGACTTTCCACCACTATCCTTAGTGCATATAGACCAGAAAAATAGCCCATGAATTATGAATTAGAAATGAAGAACAGATGTGAGAGCCACCTACAAGTGAACAGTGGGATGTGACCAGAAGTCACGACAATCGAATTACTCGTGATACCAAGATACCAGGAAAACCAATATAACGCGCTCAGCCGAGCACACGATGACAACCCAGTCATCACATCAGGTATAAGTAAGAATGAAGTACAATCAAGATAAACAGTGAAATCCGAAACCACGTGATCAATTACATGCTAGCTGGTGATGTGTGCCGAAAGAAGGGAACTAAAAATACCTGTGGCATGACATCCAAAACACTCAGTGTAAATCGATTCCGTAGGAGGCAACTACTTCACTAGAAACACGCGCGCTCTAAAAATAAACAAACCCAAGTGTGAAACCTGACTCTATATGAACAATAATGAACAATAAGCCTGACTCTATATAAACAATAATGCTAATGACTGCCCACCGTAAGATGCTTACCAACTGTGCCAATGATGCGCTTTCAAAATAAGACCGCTGAAAAAATAAAACATAAAAAATGCTCAGGCATTAAGAACCTTATTTTCCCAAAAATAATTAATTCAAAATCGCAAAGAAACCCAAACGTAATGCCGGGAATCCAGCTTACCTGGGAAGTGAATGCTTCTGCCTAACCGTTACGTTCAATGGTTCAACAAGAACCTCAAACATCCCGCTACTGAAAATCGAATGCGTACGTGACGTAAATGACGTCATCACATTGACGTGTAGACCATCAGAATTAAAGGGAAATCTCCCTAAGAGATCGTATCTAATGAAAACTTTATAAAACGAGTTGAAAAACAGACAACCGGCTACATTAGTAGTTTATGAGGAACGTGCATATCAAGTGGTAGCAAAAAAGGTTTCCTTGAAACAACTTATCTGCAATGTTAACAACGATAACACCGCTTGTATAATCCTCTATTCAAAAACATAATCCAAAAGAAACCTAAAAGTGACCTAACCAATAAAGCTGAAAGTACAAATAAAACGTTGCATACACCATAGCTAAGTGTGATGTCGCATTAAACCAATGTTCCAACAATAAAAGAGATGAGACAAACAATGAAAAAGCCACGTGTGGCCAATAATCCTGAACAAAACTAACACGATTACTAAGTGTAAGATTTAGGTGCCCGTAACTATATCACAATTATACAGCGCTCCACAGCAAGACCAGAATTGATAAGGTGTAAACACAAAGTGAGAAGGTGAGTGCAGGTGATAGTGGCAGCGAGTACGGATGTACAAAAGAGACACTTTAGAAAATGTGTACTACATCAAAAGAACAAGGTACAACAGTCAAGAAAATCCCTTCCAGAAATAAGAGGTAACACCTAAGAATTCCTCCCCAACTATAAGAAACATAACATTTCATAATGATCATTGAGACCTCTTGGAACTATAGTATCTAAATTTTTTATCCAAAAAGTTTCGCGTTGGGCCAGTTTGGTGAGTGTATCAATCCTCCTAACCTTTGTTATGTGTTCCAAAATAGTGAATCTGATCTGAGGGATCGTGTGTGACAAGTCTAACCATTGTGCTGCTAAACAAGAGTGTCTATTCTTGTTACGTATCATACTTTTGTGTTCAATGATACGAGTTTTTACTTTGCGTGAGGTCCTACCCACATAAATGAGTCCACATGGACAACGGATGGCGTATATCACACATTCCGAATTGCAATCTGTGGTGTGTTTAAGTTTAATGGGTTTCCCGTGTGCAGGTGATTAAAGATGTTTCCTGTCATGACGTTACCACACTGTCCACAATTGTAACATTTCCTCATTCCTTTGAATGTTACAACCTCAGGTCTGGGTTGCGATTTCAAAAGTATTCTGAAATTCTTGGAGCGAGTATGCGCAAAAAGTGGTTGGTCCGTAAAAACTCCATGAAAATCGGGCTCCTGTTCGACTATTTCCCATCGTTTTCTGATAATTGTCTTAATCTTAGTGGCTTCCACAGAATGTTTCAAGACAAAAACCTCCCGTTTACTGGAAGTTCTAGGTTGATTAAACAAGAGATCATCACGTTTTTTCTGAACCACAACAGATTTGGCTTTCTCCAATATTGCCTGAGGGTAACCTCGTTGACGATATCTCTCAACTTGATCTAATATTAAAGAATCGCTTTCAGTTGGATTTGAAGAAATTGTTTTGTTTCTGATGAACTGTGATACTGGTAAGTGTCTTTTCAAAGAAACTGGATGGAAACTTGAAAAATGTAAGGCATTGTTTCTGTCAGTGGGTTTGCGATAGACTGCAGTTTCTAAGCCCATCGTGGTGTTCCTGATCTCAATATCCAAGAATTGAATGTTGTGAGATTGAATGTTATGAGTAAATTGAATGTGGGAATTGCGTTGATTGAGTTTAAGAATGTTATCCTCTAATGTTGCTCGATTGCCTTGCCAAATGATGAGAATATCGTCAATGTATCTCATGTATAATAGAAGATCTTTTTGCCATTGTGCATTGTTCAAAATGAATTTCTCTTCAAACGATGCCATGTACATATTCAGCATACGACGTGGCTCCCGGAAAGCCCATAGAAGTACCAGTTTGTTGCAAAAAGTATTTCCCATCCCAAACAAAATAACTGTGGTAAAGCGAAAACTGTAGTAATTCCAACAGAAAAACGCTGTGTTCTTGTGCAAGAGAACTGTTCAATAACCGCCATCTCCACAGCCTCAATCCTCTTCGTCATGAGGGATTGAGGTGTACAGTGCAACCACATCTATTGTACATAGTAAGGTGTCGTTCCTGAGTTGATGTTTTATGTTCTCTAACTTAATCAGGCAATCTGTGGTGTCTTTGACATAAGTACTCCATGTTTGAACCAAAGGTTGTAAGTGAAAGTCAATATATTGACCAATGGGTTCCAGAATAGAACCACAACCTGCAACAATGGGGCGAAAAGGAGGATTAACCGCATCTTTATGCATCTTGGGTAACATGTACAGTTGAGGTGTTTGAGGATTGGAAGGTTGCAAAAACGCCGAGTCATGTCTGGGATCAAACCCATCTCAAATGCTTGATTTAAAATGTGTTCCAAGAGCAAACCAAATTCCGTCGTCGGATCCATAGGCAACTGGATGTAAGTGTCAGATTCTGAAACATGTGCGTTGACCTTCGATGTATAAAATTCTTTATCCATCACAACAATCGCTCCTCCCTTATCTGCTGGTTGAAACACGAGAGCCGGATCTGAACTGAGAGATTTAAAAAAATGTTGTTCCTTTGCAGTTAAATTGTGATGTTTGGGTCGTACATACTGGATGTTTTGAATATCTTTTTAACCAGTATTTCAAAGGTATCTAAAGTCTTGTGTGAGACAGGTGCCATGAACTTGCTTTTAGGGCGAAATTTGTCCTGCGTTTGAGTGGTTGTTTGCAAATTGGGACTTGAGTGAAAAACCACCTCAATCGTAATTTACGCATAAACTTAAACAAAGCGACCTCAGTTTCCAAGGCATTGGAGGTATAAGATGGGATGAACGACATTCCTTTGCTTTAAAACAGCTGTTTCATCCGAATTCAAAGATCTGTGTGAAATGTTCATTACTAAGTTGGCTGTTTCTTCAAGTTGCGCTGGGGCCTCGATGATTCTGTGACTTTTCTTCCCTTTTCCACGCCTTGTCCGTTGCCTCGTGGGAGATCTTCCTTGTCCGGTGGATGATTCGTGAGTGCGTCCCTCCTCTAAAAGACTGTTTTCCACTTGTTGATGGAACTTCCCCTCCTTGAATTCCTAAGGAAAGTGCCTGCATGGTGGGTGCTGAAGGTCTTTGTAAAGATAAATCCTGATCTTGTGCAATGCTTTCATCCGAGGAAGTAACATCTGGTTTTCTGTAGAATCTTTTATGCGCATAAGCCTCTGCCCAAGTGTATACTTCATCCAGTTTGTAATCGATTGTATCTCGTTTAAATTTGCGTAATTTCCGATCATGTACTTCCTTTGCATGTAAATCCAAACGAGTGTTGATGTCGTTTAACGTTTTGGTCCAGTCTTCGGTGGACATTTGGTTGGAGATTTCTGTTGTCAGTGTATCAATCTCTGTGGCTAATTCACCCAAGATTGTTGACAGTTCTTCGATGATCAGAAGAATGAGATCCAGTGAACATTTGTTTAGAATGGCCTTCCAACGTGCCATAAAGGTTTTGTTGAACTTGAAAAGTAAAGGTTTAAGAGCAATCCGCAATCCCCTGGGTATTCTCTTGACCTTATGGTATTCAATGAGTGTAGTAGCGTGTAAACGTTGGTTTATTTCTTTTCGCATGGTGTATTCAAGTTGTCTTAATAATTGTTGAACTGTTCCAGGGGTGGTACTAAATGTTCTAGCTTCCTGTATGAGTGAGTAAATGCTGGCCGCATCTTCTGATGAGTAAACTTTAATTTCTGCCTGATTAGCGGTTAAATCTGCTATCTCTTTAAAAGACATCGTGTAATGGGTGCTAGTTGAAGGGATAGGCTGTAGGTACAATTATTCAAAAGGTATGGTATCAACCTGCACACCTGAGTTATAACAAGTAAACCAAATTAACAAGTGAAACTGAGTGTGCTGCTGTGTGCTATGGGTCCAGCCTAACGAGACCTGTGATATTCAAATGCTGAAAAGGTATGGAGACACTCCCTTAGAGGATAACATTCTTAAACTCAATCAACGCAATTCCCGCATTCAATTTACTCATAACATTCAATCTCACAACATTCAATTCTTGGATATTGAGATCAGGAACACCACGATGGGCTTAGAAACTGCAGTCTATCGCAAACCCACTGACAGAAACAATGCCTTACATTTTTCAAGTTTCCATCCAGTTTCTTTGAAAAGACACTTACCGGTATCACAGTTCATCAGAATCAAAAGAATTTCTTCAAATCCAACTGAAAGTGATTCTTTAATATTAGATCAAGTTGAGAGATATCGTCAACGAGGTTACCCTCAGGCAATATTGGAGAAAGCCAAATCTGTTGTGGTTCAGAAAAACGTGATGATCTCTTGATTAATCAACCTAGAACTTCCAGTAAAGGGAGGTTTTTGTCTTGAAACATTCTGTGGAAGCCACTAAGATTAAGACAATTATCAGAAAACGATGGGAAATAGTCGAACAGGAGCCCGATTTTCATGGAGTTTTTACGGACCAACCACTTTTTGCGCATACTCGCTCCAAGAATTTCAGAGAACTTTTGAAATCGCAACCTAGACCTGAGGTTGTAACATTCAAAGGAATGAGGAAATGTTACAATTGTGGACAGTGTGGTAACGTCATGACAGGAAACATCTTTAATCACCCGCACACGGGGAAACCCATTAAACTTAAACACACCACAGATTGCAATTCGGAATGTGTGATATACGCCATCCGTTGTCCATGTGGACTCATTTATGTGGGTAGGACCTCACGCAAAGTAAAAACTCGTATCATTGAACACAAAAGTATGATACGTAACAAGAATAGACACTCTTGTTTAGCAGCACATTGGTTAGACTTGTCACACACGATCCCTCAGATCAGATTCACTATTTTGGAACACATAACAAAGGTTAGGAGGATTGATACACTCACCAAGCTGACCCAACGCGAAACTTTTTGGATAAAAAATTTAGATACTATAGTTCCAAGAGGTCTCAATGATCATTATGAAATGTTATGTTTCTTATACTTGGGGAGGAATTCTTAGGTGTTACCTCTTATATCTGGAAGGGATTTTCTTGACTGTTGTACCTTCTTCTTTTGATGTAGTACACATTTTCTAAAGTGTCTCTTTTGTACATCCGTACTCGCTGCCACTATCACCTGCACTCACCTTCTCACTTTGTGTTTACACCTTATCAATTCTGGTCTTGCTGTGGAGCGCTGTATAATTGTGATATTGTTACGGGCACCTAAATCTTACACTTAGTAATCGTGTTAGTTTTGTTCAGGATTATTGGCCACACGTGACTTTTTCATTGTTTGTCTCATCTCTTTTATTGTTGGAACATTGGTTTAATGCGACATCACACTTAGCTATGGTGTATGCAACGTTGTATTTGTACTTTCAGCTTTATTGTTTAGGTCACTTTTTAGGTTTCTTTTGGATTATGTTTTTGAATAGAGGATTATACAAGCGGTGTTATCGTTGTTAACATTGCAGATAAGTTGTTTCAAGGAAACCTTTTTTGCTACCACTTGATATGCACGTTCCTCATAAACTACTAATGTAGCCGGTTGTCTGTTTTTCAACTCGTTTTATAAAGTTTTCATTAGATACAATCTCTTAGGGAGATTTCCCTTTAATTCTGATGGGCTACACGTCAATGTGATGACGTCATTTACGTCACGTACGCATTCGATTTTCAGTAGCGGGATGTTTGAGGTTCTTGTTGAACCATTGAACGTAACGGTTAGGCAGAAGCATTCACTTCCCAAGTAAGCTGGATTCCCGGCATTACGTTTGGGTTTCTTTGCGATTTTGAACTAATTATTTTTGGGAAAATAAGGTTCTTAATGCCTGAGCATTTTTTATGTTTTATTTTTTCAGCGGTCTTATTTTGAAAGCGCATCATTGGCACAGTTGGTAAGCATCTTACGGTGGGCAGTCATTAGCATTATTGTTTATATAGAGTCAGGCTTATTGTTCATTATTGTTCATATAGAGTCAGGTTTCACACTTGGGTTTGTTTATTTTTAGAGCGCGCGTGTTTCTAGTGAAGTAGTTGCCTCCTACGGAATCGATTTACACTGAGTGTTTTGGATGTCATGCCACAGGTATTTTTAGTTCCCTTCTTTCGGCACACATCACAGCTAGCATGTAATTGATCACGTGGTTTCGGATTTCACTGTTTATCTTGATTGTACTTCATTCTTACTTATACCTGATGTGATGACTGGGTTGTCATCGTGTGCTCGGCTGAGCGCGTTATATTGGTTTTCCTGGTATCTTGGTATCACGAGTAATTCGATTGTCGTGACTTCTGGTCACATCCCACTGTTCACTTGTAAGTGGTTCTCACATCTGTTCTTCATTTCTAATTCATAATTCATGGGCTCTTTTTCTGGTCTATATGCACTAAGGATAGTGGTGGAAAGAACGGATTTATTGCATTATACTTCATGATGATATTGTTGAATTGTCAATTTAGACTGTTGATTTGTTCTTCTCGTTTCAGTGGGTGGTCACTACAAAGAACCAAAATTCAACACTCATATTGAAAATTATCATGCTCTGACGAAGGGTTACACCCGAAATGCATTGGGTTTAATTAACTTGTTTGTTTATGTCAGTTTTTGTTGATCGGGTCCTTTATGTTGGTTGGGACCTGTGCTTTTACAACAGGCCCAATATTTTATCAAACGTATTGTAATCATGATGACTATTTGAAATGTGTTTTGTAACACAGATTCATTAATTCGTATAGTAAATTTCATTATTATGTTCGGTATCTCTTGTTATATTGTTTGATTCAAATGACATGATATCAAATTTAAAAAGCTTAAGAATGTTATAATATGAAGTTTGAAGCCCTAGGGACTCAATACACAGTGCGCTGAGTGATCGGTAGGGAGTGTCTTCATACCTTTTCAGCATTTGAATATCACAGGTCTCGTTAGGCTGGACCCATAGCACACAGCAGCACACTCAGTTTCACTTGTTAATTTGGTTTACTTGTTATAACTCAGGTGTGCAGGTTGATACCATACCTTTTGAATAATTGTACCTACAGCATATTCCTTCAACCAGCACCCATTACACGATGTCTTTTAAAGAGATAGCAGATTTAACCGCTAATCAGGCAGAAATTAAAGTTTACTCATCAGAAGATGCGGCCAGCATTTACTCACTCATACAGGAAGCTAGAACATTTAGTACCACCCTGGAACAGTTCAACAATTATTAAGACAACTTGAATACACCATGCAAAAAGAAATAAACCAACGTTTACACGCTACTACACTCATTGAATACCATAAGGTCAAGAGAATACCCAGGGGATTGCGGATTGCTCTTAAACCTTTACTTTTCAAGTTCAACAAAACCTTTATGGCACGTTGGAATGCCATTCTGAACAAATGTTCACTGGATCTCATTCTTCTGATCATCGAAGAACTGTCAACAATCTTGGGTGAATTAGCCACAGAGATTGATACACTGACAACAGAAATCTCCAACCAAATGTCCACCGAAGACTGGACCAAAACGTTAAACGACATCAACACTCGTTTGGATTTACATGCAAAGGAAGTACATGATCGGAAATTACGCAAATTTAAACGAGATACCATCGATTACAAACTGGATGAAGTATACACTTGGGCAGAGGCTTATGCGCATAAAAGATTCTACAGAAAACCAGATGTTACTTCCTCGGATGAAAGCATTGCACAAGATCAGGATTTATCTTTATTAAGACCTTCAGCACCCACCATGCAGGCACTTTCCTTAGGAATTCAAGGAGGGAAGTTCCATCAACAAGTGGAAAACAGTCTTTTTAGAGGAGGGCCGCACCACGAATCATCCACCGGACAAGGAAGATCTCCCACGAGGCAACGGACAAGGCGTGGAAAAGGGAAGAAAAGTCACAGAATCATCGAGGCCCCAGCGCAACTTGAAGAAACAGCCAACTTAGTAATGAACATTTCACACAGATCTTTGAATTCGGATGAAACAGCTGTTTTAAGCAAAGGAATGTCGTTCATCCCATCTTATACCTCCAATGCATTGGAAACTGAGGTCGCTTTGTTTAAGTTTATGCGTAAATTACGATTGAGGTGGTTTTTCACTCAAGTCCCAATTTGCAAACAACCACTCAAACGCAGGACAAATTTCGCCCTAAAAGCAAGTTCATGGCACCTGTCTCACACAAGACTTTAGATACCTTTGAAATACTGGTTAAAAAGATATTCAAAACATCCAGTATGTACGGCCCAAACATCACAATTTAACTGCAAAGGAACAAAAAATTTTAAATCTCTCAGTTCAGATCCGGCTCTCGTGTTTCAACCAGCAGATAAGGGAGGAGCGATTGTTGTGATGGATAAAGAATTTTATACATCGAAGGTCAACGCACATGTTTCAGAATCTGACACTTACATCCAGTTGCCTATGGATCCGACGACGGAATTTGGTTTGCTCTTGGAACACATTTTAAATCAAGCATTTGAGATGGGTTTGATCCCAGACATGACTCGACGTTTTTTGCAACCTTCCAATCCTCAAACACCTCAACTGTACATGTTACCCAAGATGCATAAAGATGCGGTTAATCCTCCTTTTCGCCCCATTGTTGCAGGTTGTGGTTCTATTCTGGAACCCATTGGTCAATATATTGACTTTCACTTACAACCTTTGGTTCAAACATGGAGTACTTATGTCAAAGACACCACAGATTGCCCGATTAAGTTAGAGAACATAAAACATCAACTCAGGAACGACACCTTACTATGTACAATAGATGTGGTTGCACTGTACACCTCAATCCCTCATGACGAAGGGATTGAGGCTGTGGAGTGGCGGTTATTGAACAGTTCTCTTGCACAAGAACACACCGTTTTTCTGTTGGAATTACTACAGTTTTCGCTTTACCACAGTTATTTTGTTTGGGATGGGAAATACTTTTGCAACAAACTGGTACTTCTATGGGCTTTCCGGGAGCCCCGTCGTATGCGAATACGTACATGGCATCGTTTGAAGAGAAATTCATTTTGAACAATGCACAATGGCAAAAAGATCTTCTATTATACATGAGATACATTGACGATATTCTCATCATTTGGCAAGGCAATCGAGCAACATTAGAGGATAACATTCTTAAACTCAATCAACGCAATTCCCGCATTCAATTTACTCATAACATTCAATCTCACAACATTCAATTCTTGGATATTGAGATCAGGAACACCACGATGGGCTTAGAAACTGCAGTCTATCGCAAACCCACTGACAGAAACAATGCCTTACATTTTTCAAGTTTCCATCCAGTTTCTTTGAGAAGACACTTACCGGTATCACAGTTCATCAGAATCAAAAGAATTTCTTCAAATCCAACTGAAAGTGATTCTTTAATATTAGATCAAGTTGAGAGATATCGTCAACGAGGTTACCCTCAGGCAATATTGGAGAAAGCCAAATCTGTTGTGGTTCAGAAAAACGTGATGATCTCTTGATTAATCAACCTAGAACTTCCAGTAAACGGGAGGTTTTTGTCTTGAAACATTCTGAGGAAGCCACTAAGATTAAGACAATTATCAGAAAACGATGGGAAATAGTCGAACAGGAGCCCGATTTTCATGGAGTTTTTACGGACCAACCACTTTTTGCGCATACTCGCTCCAAGAATTTCAGAGAACTTTTGAAATCGCAACCCAGACCTGAGGTTGTAACATTCAAAGGAATGAGGAAATGTTACAATTGTGGACAGTGTGGTAACGTCATGACAGGAAACATCTTTAATCACCTCGCACACGGGGAAACCCATTAAACTTAAACACACCACAGATTGCAATTCGGAATGTGTGATATACGCCATCCGTTGTCCATGTGGACTCATTTATGTGGGTAGGACCTCACGCAAAGTAAAAACTCGTATCATTGAACACAAAAGTATGATACGTAACAAGAATAGACACTCTTGTTTAGCAGCACATTGGTTAGACTTGTCACACACGATCCCTCAGATCAGATTCACTATTTTGGAACACATAACAAAGGTTAGGAGGATTGATACACTCACCAAGCTGGCCCAACGTGAAACTTTTTGGATAAAAAATGTAGATACTATAGTTCCAAGAGGTCTCAATGATCATTATGAAATGTTATGTTTCTTATACTTGGGGAGGAATTCTTAGGTGTTACCTCTTATATCTGGAAGGGATTTTCTTGACTGTTGTACCTTCTTCTTTTTGATGTAGTACACATTTTCTAAAGTGTCTCTTTGTACATCCGTACTCGCTGCCACTATCACCTGCACTCACCTTCTCACTTTGTGTTTACACCTTATCAATTCTGGTCTTGCTGTGGAGCGCTGTATAATTGTGATATAGTTACGGGCACCTAAATCTTACACTTAGTAATCGTGTTAGTTTTGTTCAGGATTATTGGCCACACGTGGCTTTTTCATTGTTTGTCTCATCTCTTTTATTGTTGGAACATTGGTTTAATGCGACATCACACTTAGCTATGGTGTATGCAACGTTTTATTTATACTTTCAGCTTTATTGTTTAGGTCACTTTTTAGGTTTCTTTTGGATTATGTTTTTGAATAGAGGATTATACAAGCGGTGTTATCGTTGTTAACATTGCAGATAAGTTGTTTCAAGGAAACCTTTTTTGCTACCACTTGATAAGCACGTTCCTCATAAACTACTAATGTAGCCGGTTGTCTGTTTTTCAACTCGTTTTATAAAGTTTTCATTAGATACGATCTCTTAGGGAGATTTCCCTTTAATTCTGATGGGCTACACGTCAATGTGATGACGTCATTTACGTCACGTACGCATTTGATTTTCAGTAGCGGGATGTTTGAGGTTCTTGTTGAACCATTGAACGTAACGGTTAGGCAGAAGCATTCACTTCCCAGGTAAGCTGGATTCCCGGCATTACGTTTGGGTTTCTTTGCGATTTTGAACTAATTATTTTTGGGAAAATAAGGTTCTTAATGCCTGAGCATTTTTTATGTTTTATTTTTTCAGCGGTCTTATTTTGAAAGCGCATCATTGGCACAGTTGGTAAGCATCTTACGGTGGGCAGTCATTAGCATTATTGTTTATATAGAGTCAGGCTTATTGTTCATTATTGTTCATATAGAGTCAGGTTTCACACTTGGGTTTGTTTATTTTTAGAGCGCGCGTGTTTCTAGTGAAGTAGTTGCCTCCTACGGAATCGATTTACACTGAGTGTTTTGGATGTCATGCCACAGGTATTTTTAGTTCCCTTCTTTCGGCACACATCACAGCTAGCATGTAATTGATCACGTGGTTTCGGATTTCACTGTTTATCTTGATTGTACTTCATTCTTACTTATACCTGATGTGATGACTGGGTTGTCATCGTGTGCTCGGCTGACCGCGTTATATTGGTTTTCCTGGTATCTTGGTATCACGAGTAATTCGATTGTCGTGACTTCTGGTCACATCCCACTGTTCACTTGTAGGTGGCTCTCACATCTGTTCTTCATTTCTAATTCATAATTCATGGGCTCTTTTTCTGGTCTATATGCACTAAGGATAGTGGTGGAAAGAACGGATTTATTGCATTATACTTCATGTTGATATTGTTGAATTGTCAATTTAGACTGTTGATTTGTTCTTCTGCTTCAGTGGGTGGTCACTACAAAGAACCAAAATTCAACACTCATATTGAAAATTATCATGCCCCTGACGAAGGGTTACACCCGAAATGCATTGGGTTTAATTAACTTGTTTGTTTATGTCAGTTTTTGTTGATCGGGTCCTTTATGTTGGTTGGGACCTGTGCTTTTACAACAGGCCCAATATTTTATCAAACGTATTGTAATCATGATGACTATTTGAAATGTGTTTTGTAACACAGATTCATTAATTCGTATAGTAAATTTCATTATTATGTTCGGTATCTCTTGTTATATTGTTTGATTCAAATGACATGATATCAAATTTAAAAAGCTTAAGAATGTTATAATATGAAGTTTGAAGCCCTAGGGACTCAATACACAGTGCGCTGAGTGATCGGTAGGGAGTGTCTCCATACCTTTTCAGCATTTGAATATCACAGGTCTCGTTAGGCTGGACCCATAGCACACAGCAGCACACTCAGTTTCACTTGTTAATTTGGTTTACTTGTTATAACTCAGGTGTGCAGGTTGATACCATACCTTTTGAATAATTGTACCTACAGCCTATCCCTTCAACCAGCACCCATTACACGATGTCTTTTAAAGAGATAGCAGATTTAACCGCTAATCAGGCAGAAATTAAAGTTTACTCATCAGAAGATGCGGCCAGCATTTACTCACTCATACAGGAAGCTAGAACATTTAGTACCACCCCTGGAACAGTTCAACAATTATTAAGACAACTTGAATACACCATGCAAAAGAAATAAACCAACGTTTACACGCTACTACACTCATTGAATACCATAAGGTCAAGAGAACCCAGGGGATTGCGGATTGCTCTTAAACCTTTACTTTTCAAGTTCAACAAAACCTTTATGGCACGTTGGAATGCCATTCTGAACAAATGTTCACTGGATCTCATTCTTCTGATCCTCGAAGAACTGTCAACAATCTTGGGTGAATTAGCCACAGAGATTGATACACTGACAACAGAAATCTCCAACCAAATGTCCACCGAAGACTGGACCAAAACGTTAAACGACATCAACACTCGTTTGGATTTACATGCAAAGGAAGTACATGATCGGAAATTACGCAAATTTAAACGAGATACCATCGATTACAAACTGGATGAAGTATACACTTGGGCAGAGGCTTATGCGCATAAAAGATTCTACAGAAAACTAGATGTTACTTCCTCGGATGAAAGCATTGCACAAGATCAGGATTTATCTTTATTAAGACCTTCAGCACCCACCATGCAGGCACTTTCCTTAGGAATTCAAGGAGGGGAAGTTCCATCAACAAGTGGAAAACAGTCTTTTTTAGAGGAGGGCCGCACCACGAATCATCCACCGGACAAGGAAGATCTCCCACGAGGCAACGGACAAGGCGTGGAAAAGGGAAGAAAAGTCACAGAATCATCGAGGCCCCAGCGCAACTTGAAGAAACAGCCAACTTAGTAATGAACATTTCACACAGATCTTTGAATTCGGATGAAACAGCTGTTTTAAGCAAAGGAATGTCGTTCATCCCATCTTATACCTCCAATGCCTTGGAAACTGAGGTCGCTTTGTTTAAGTTTATGCGTAAATTACGATTGAGGTGGTTTTTTCACTCAAGTCCCAATTTGCAAACAACCACTCAAACGCAGGACAAATTTCGCCCTAAAAGCAAGTTCATGGCACCTGTCTCACACAAGACTTTAGATACCTTTGAAATACTGGTTAAAAAAGATATTCAAAACATCCAGTATGTACGGCCCAAACATCACAATTTAACTGCAAAGGAACAAAAATTTTTTAAATCTCTCAGTTCAGATCCGGCTCTCGTGTTTCAACCAGCAGATAAGGGAGGAACGATTGTTGTGATGGATAAAGAATTTTATACATCGAAGGTCAACGCACATGTTTCAGAATCTGACACTTACATCCAGTTGCCTATGGATCCGACGACGGAATTTGGTTTGCTCTTGGAACACATTTTAAATCAAGCATTTGAGATGGGTTTGATCCCAGACATGACTCGACGTTTTTTGCAACCTTCCAATCCTCAAACACCTCAACTGTACATGTTACCCAAGATGCATAAAGATGCGGTTAATCCTCCTTTTCGCCCCATTGTTGCAGGTTGTGGTTCTATTCTGGAACCCATTGGTCAATATATTGACTTTCACTTACAACCTTTGGTTCAAACATGGAGTACTTATGTCAAAGACACCACAGATTGCCTGATTAAGTTAGAGAACATAAAACATCAACTCAGGAACGACACCTTACTATGTACAATAGATGTGGTTGCACTGTACACCTCAATCCCTCATGACGAAGGGATTGAGGCTGTGGAGTGGCGGTTATTGAACAGTTCTCTTGCACAAGAACACACCGTTTTTCTGTTGGAATTACTACAGTTTTCGCTTTACCACAGTTATTTTGTTTGGGATGGGAAATACTTTTGCAACAAACTGGTACTTCTATGGGCTTTCCGGGAGCCCCGTCGTATGCGAATACGTACATGGCATCGTTTGAAGAGAAATTCATTTTGAACAATGCACAATGGCAAAAAGATCTTCTATTATACATGAGATACATTGACGATATTCTCATCATTTGGCAAGGCAATCGAGCAACATTAGAGGATAACATTCTTAAACTCAATCAACGCAATTCCCGCATTCAATTTACTCATAACATTCAATCTCACAACATTCAATTCTTGGATATTGAGATCAGGAACACCACGATGGGCTTAGAAACTGCAGTCTATCGCAAACCCACTGACAGAAACAATGCCTTACATTTTTCAAGTTTCCATCCAGTTTCTTTGAAAAGACACTTACCGGTATCACAGTTCATCAGAATCAAAAGAATTTCTTCAAATCCAACTGAAAGTGATTCTTTAATATTAGATCAAGTTGAGAGATATCGTCAACGAGGTTACCCTCAGGCAATATTGGAGAAAGCCAAATCTGTTGTGGTTCAGAAAAAACGTCATGATCTCTTGATTAATCAACCTAGAACTTCCAGTAAACGGGAGGTTTTTGTCTTGAAACATTCTGTGGAAGCCACTAAGATTAAGACAATTATCAGAAAACGATGGGAAATAGTCGAACAGGAGCCCGATTTTCATGGAGGTTTTACGGACCAACCACTTTTTGCGCATACTCGCTCCAAGAATTTCAGAGAACTTTTGGAATCGCAACCCAGACCTGAGGTTGTAACATTCAAAGGAATGAGGAAATGTTACAATTGTGGACAGTGTGGTAACGTCATGACAGGAAACATCTTTAATCACCCGCACACGGGGAAACCCATTAAACTTAAACACACCACAGATTGCAATTCGGAATGTGTGATATACGCCATCCGTTGTCCATGTGGACTCATTTATGTGGGTAGGACCTCACGCAAAGTAAAAACTTGTATCATTTAACACAAAAGTATGATACGTAACAAGAATAGACACTCTTGTTTAGCAGCACATTGGTTAGACTTGTCACACACGATCCCTCAGATCAGATTCACTATTTTGGAACACATAACAAAGGTTAGGAGGATTGATACACTCACCAAGCTGGCCCAACGTGAAACTTTTGGATAAAAAATTTAGATACTATAGTTCCAAGAGGTCTCAATGATCATTATGAAATGTTATGTTTCTTATACTTGGGGAGGAATTCTTAGGTGTTACCTCTTATATCTGGAAGGGATTTTCTTGACTGTTGTACCTTGTTCTTTTTGATGTAGTACACATTTTCTAAAGTGTCTCTTTTGTACATCTGTACTCGCTGCCACTATCACCTGCACTCACCTTCTCACTTTGTGTTTACACCTTATCAATTCTGGTCTTGCTGTGGAGCGCTGTATAATTGTGATATAGTTACGGGCACCTAAATCTTACACTTAGTAATCGTGTTAGTTTTGTTCAGGATTATTGGCCACACGTGGCTTTTTCATTGTTTGTCTCATCTCTTTTATTGTTGGAACATTGGTTTAATGCGACATCACACTTAGCTATGGTGTATGCAACGTTTTATTTGTACTTTCAGCTTTATTGGTTAGGTCACTTTTTAGGTTTCTTTTGGATTATGTTTTTGAATAGAGGATTATACAAGCGGTGTTATCGTTGTTAACATTGCAGATAAGTTGTTTCAAGGAAACCTTTTTTGCTACCACTTGATATGCACGTTCCTCATAAACTACTAATGTAGCCGTTTGTCTGTTTTTCAACTCGTTTTATAAAGTTTTCATTAGATACGATCTCTTAGGGAGATTTCCCTTTAATTCTGATGGGCTACACGTCAATGTGATGACGTCATTTACGTCACGTACGCATTCGATTTTCAGTAGCGGGATGTTTGAGGTTCTTGTTGAACCATTGAACGTAACGGTTAGGCAGAAGCATTCACTTCCCAGGTAAGCTGGATTCCCGGCATTACGTTTGGGTTTCTTTGCGATTTTGAACTAATTATTTTTGGGAAAATAAGGTTCTTAATGCCTGAGCATTTTTTATGTTTTATTTTTTCAGCGGTCTTATTTTGAAAGCGCATCATTGGCACAGTTGGTAAGCATCTTACGGTGGGCAGTCATTAGCATTATTGTTTATATAGAGTCAGGCTTATTGTTCATTATTGTTCATATAGAGTCAGTTTTCACACTTGGGTTTGTTTATTTTTAGAGCGCGCGTGTTTCTAGTGAAGTAGTTGCCTCCTACGGAATCGATTTACACTGAGTGTTTTGGATGTCATGCCACAGGTATTTTTAGTTCCCTTCTTTCAGCACACATCACAGCTAGCATGTAATTGATCACGTGGTTTCGGATTTCACTGTTTATCTTGATTGTACTTCATTCTTACTTATACCTGATGTGATGACTGGGTTGTCATCGTGTGCTCGGCTGAGCGCGTTATATTGGTTTTCCTGGTATCTTGGTATCACGAGTAATTCGATTGTCGTGACTTCTGGTCACATCCCACTGTTCACTTGTAGGTGGCTCTCACATCTGTTCTTCATTTCTAATTCATAATTCATGGGCTCTTTTTCTGGTCTCTATGCACTAAGGATAGTGGTGGAAAGAACGGATTTATTGCATTATACTTCATGTTGATATTGTTGAATTGTCAATTTAGACTGTTGATTTGTTCTTCTCGTTTCAGTGGGTGGTCACTACAAAGAACCAAAATTCAACACTCATATTGAAAATTATCATGCCCCTGACAAAGGGTTACACCCGAAATGCATTGGGTTTAATTAACTTGTTTGTTTATGTCAGTTTTTGTTGATCGGGTCCTTTATGTTGGTTGGGACCTGTGCTTTTACAACAGGCCCAATATTTTATCAAACGTATTGTAATCATGATGACTATTTGAAATGTGTTTTGTAACACAGATTCATTAATTCGTATAGTAAATTTCATTATTATGTTCGGTATCTCTTGTTATATTGTTTGATTCAAATGACATGATATGAAATTTAAAAAGCTTAAGAATGTTATAATATGAAGTTTGAAGCCCTAGGGACTCAATACACAGTGCGCTGAGTGACCGGTAGAGAGTGTCTCCATACCTTTTCAGCATAACTACAACAGGGCCATGGATAGGGTGACCAGACATAATGGACTTGGTGGAATAGTCCCTGTTTTTCATTACTGGGCCCAAAATGTTTCATTAAATTTAGCAAATGCCCCGGTTTCCAGAGGAGCACAAAACACTGAAGGAGGCAAGCTTCCATGTGTAGAATTGTACAATAAGCTAGCAGCCCATGGCAAAAAGCAATTTGGTTAACACAGATGATATTCTGTTTAAAAGTTGAATTACATTTCCCTCAGTCCCACATTGTCTTGGCAGGTGAGCACTGACAGGTAAGTCATTCTATACCCCGCAAAATTGTAGTCCTACTTCTCTGCGGAGTGTCTCGGTTTTTTTGGGTTTCAAAATTTAGTTACCCTAACCATGGGAGCATGGTTCGGTCAGTGAAGCCAACCCTGCTCTGAAAGCAGCCACTACCCTGCAGACCTCCGGGAAAAGGCCGCAGTGACAGGTTGGTCCGTTCGTTCCTAGTAAACCGACCCACAGTTACTGCCGTGGCAGGATCTCCTGACAAACAATATTCTGTGGGTGAGGTGGGGTTCTATAATTAGCAGAGATATGCAAAATCACACACTTTTCTCTCATGAGATGTCAGTAAATTCTATCAAAAGTTTGAAAAAGTATGCAAAATTACACAATTTGAGACTTTTTTTAATAGAAACATTTTTATTAATATTTAAAGCACTAAAACAAGTTGCTTTTCCGGAATATACAACTTGGAAATTTTACCGTTCATACCTCTCCACCCTCCCCCACCTCACCACCATTAATACATAAAAAACAATAGGAGTCCATTCCAGCCTCATCCGTCTAGGCCGTAATGTGTCCACCATTTGTTCCAAACCTCCTCATATTGACAGGGACATCCCCGTGCAGTAGAAATTGTCTCTTCCATCTTGGCACACCATTTGTCCAGGTCGAGATGGAGGGAGCAACAGGGGCGTTCCACTGCCTGGCTATATCTCTCCTAGCCCCTAACGTACCTAGCCCCACTAGTATCCTGCACCCCCGGGAGACCCCTATGCCATACAGGATACCCAGCAGCACGAGCTTAGGGTTTCCCTTCGTATGTAGTTCCACCGCACAGGCTATAATAGAAATAATAGTTTTCCAATAGATCTGAATAACGGACGGAACCATACTGTGTGGTAGAAGTCCCCAATGGGATCATGACACCTAGTGCAGGTGGGGAGGGGCAGACCTAGGCTTTCCACACACAGAAGTGTGTGAGGTAGGACCAGGGCACAAGTCCTAAAAAAAGAAGTGGGGGACTAACCTAATTAGGCAGTATGCAAGTGACATCACGGCGTGCGACATCACGACACATGACATCACGGCACATGACATCACAGCGCATGATATTACATGTGGCATCACAGGAATTGACATCATAGGAAGTGGCATCACAAGCCGCGACTTTTTATATGTAGGTGTGATGTAAAGCGCTCTGACACACTGCTTTGGGATGAGTAGGTCTATACAAGAAAAAATAGTGGTACTTAAATTATTTCAACGCCTCCTCAGGGGTAGTAAGCGCTAGATAAATTACATTTAGTAATATGTAAATACTGGGAGAGATCAGCACATCTGACATTCTTACAGTGCATGCATATCTAGTAAACAGAGCCTGAACAAAGTGAAAAGCTGCCTCTCTCAAGTATGTGTGAAGTGCGAACCTTTGTTTCCCCTCTGCTGCATTTGCTTCTAGGTGTGAGGCTCCTGACTGCTGCCAGCCAGGAGACTCGAACTAAAGGAGGCCTGATGACCCCTCAGATTGGGCCTTTGTTATGGGCCCAGCAGGAGTCTGAAATAAGAAAGCCCGTCCCTGCCTGCACGTTGTTGCTTGTTGTAGATGGAAAGCAGACAACGTGCAGGCGCTGCTGAAAGTGTCCCGGTGTTTGGAAATTACACCGGGACGAGTTCAGCACATTATTTAGTGGGGCCAACTTCTTGGCAGGGTAGACGGCGTTCACCCTGTGTGAAAATAGTGGGTGGACGCCGACCACCCTCGTGTACCCCCGACTCGTGCCCTGGGTAGGGCTGATGGAGATATTTAAACTGTATGAGCCTGAGCCTCGCTGAGATTGCTAAAATGAAGGGGGCCATGCATGCATCCCTCCAGTCTATCTCTCCAGTGCCGCCACCCACTCCTCCCACTTGGCCCTCAGGGGCCCCATCAGATCCAGGGAGTGTGTTACGAGGGTTTTGTAGATTTGAGAGATCCCACCATTCCCCAAGGAGCACATAAATACTCGCCCTTCCAGTGTATTGCAATCCAAGACATCATCTAACTCCTCCTGGTGTTGGGAAAGGGCATGCTGAAACTGTAAGTACCTAAAGAACTGGGAGTTATGCAGCTGGAAGTCTGCATGGAGATCCCGAAAGGACCTGATGTGTTCCCGATACCAGACATCCCCCAGGCACGATACCCCTATGCGGTCCCAACCTCTGAAACCCTCGAGGCTCGCCATGTGTACCATTCAGCGGTCTTCACATAGGGGAGTCTCAAGCCTTAGTTTGAGGTCCCATCCGGTCCGTCGCAGCACCTCCCTCCACACCCTCCGGAACACCACTTTAGTTAACTCCGGAAGGGACGGTGGAATTGATCCCCCATATAGGATGCCCATTATGCTATTCAGATGAAATGGGGAGAATCCTCCCTGGAATGTTGGGTCCCTCAAACACCCAAGCAACCAGTCATTTATGGCTACAATGTGGGCTACCTAATAATACAGGAGAATATCAGAGATAATGAGACCCCCATCATAAACGGTATGAACGCATTTGCCAAATGCCACTCTCGGAGACTCATGTGCCCAGATAAACCGTACCCCCATTGCCGCAAGTGAATTGAACCAGGATTGCAGAATAAGAAGTGGGAAACTCCAAAGTGCATAAAGTAGCTTTGGGAGGATCATCACCTTGAAAAGGGCTATTCTACCCATAAGGTTATGGGGCAGTTTGTCCTACCGGGACATGTCACCTCGGGCCCTCTGCACCAGAGGATGAAGGTTAAGGCTCCGGGTGAGTTCCAACTCCCAGGAGACGTGCACTCCCAAGTACAAAAAGCTAAGATGGTGTATGGGGATCCCCAGGTGCCAGGTTTCATCCTGGAGATCACCTTGTATGGGGACCAGGAAAGATATGTCACAGTTAACCTGCAGGTCAATTGCGACGCCGAATGTGCGCAGGATGTGATTCAGATGAGGCCGGGCCCACCTCTACTCACCGGGAAAGGAGCAGCAGAACATCATCTGCATATCCACAACTATCCTGTCTTCCATCTCCAATCCTCAGTAGAATCCCCAGACCTGTGCGTCACAGTGTACCCAGACAGCACGAATAGGAGGGGGGAGAGGGGGCAACCCTGTCTGGTAGCCTTGTCTAATGGTAAACTTAGGGGACAAGACTCTGTTTATCCACACTTATGCTTGTGGGGTCGTATAAAGGACCTTAACTTAAGCCAAATATCCAGGACCAAACCCATTCTTGGTAAGAGTTTCATCTAAAAATGACCAGTGCAAAGTGATGAATGCTTTTTCTAAATCAAACAGCAAAAGAGCTGCAGCACCTCCCAGGGAGGTATTACAGCCTAGCACCAAATGAACCTTTCTGAAGCAGTGTCTTGCAATACAGTGAGGGATAAAGCTACACTGATCCAGGTGGACCAGTTCGGGTATCACCAGCAGGAGGAGGTTCGCTAGCAGTTTGGCATGATGTTTAACCTCCGTATTAATGAGGGAAATGGGCTGGTATGAGGCACATTGGTCCAGCGGATGACCCGGCTTGGGCAGGACAACCAGAATCACTAGGTCTGTTTCTGGTGGGAAGGGACCCCTGATTATCACATCTGCGAATAATTCTAAGATGGGGGAAGGACCTCTGGGCAAAGTTTCCATTAATACTCCACCAGGTAGCCATCTGGGCCTTGGTTTTCCCCAGAGTTTAGATACACAAATGCTTCACCTACCCCCACAAGGCGTCTCTATCTGCTGCAGACAGCCGAGAGATGGGAGATCTGTGACCAGTGGAGTTTCAGACTCACAATCCGGATAGATGTGGTCCGTGTAGAGCCCTTCATGTTAGTGTGCATAGACAGACACGATCCTCTGAAGTCCTAAACTATCAGCCCAGTCACATCTAGTATTCTGGGCACCACCCTAGTCTTCGTGTTCTTCGTGGCCAGACAGTGCAGGAGCTTGCTGACTTGTCTCCCCATTCACATACCCTCCGCATGGAGGCCATCCAACATTTGCATGCTTCCTTCATACACAGATGATGCAGGGAAGCCCTTTCAACTGCCAGTTCTTGTGACAATTGAAATGTCTCTAATTCGGTGAACTGGGCCAACCGTTCATGGCCTTGCCCCTGGGATAGCAGCAGGTGATGCCCCTCATAGAGGCCTTACAGGCCCCTAATAGTATCCAAGTCAAATCCACAGTGCCTTGCTGTAAGTCGAGGAATGCCTTCAGTTGGTCAGTCAAGCAGTCAGAGAATTACTTGTCGATGAGAAGCCAAGCGTTAAGCCACCATACAGTGTGTTCTCCAGTTGTTGGAGCTCTGAAATGTGTTACCACTGGGACATAGTCAGATATCCTTCGGGGGAGGATAAGAGAACCTGTGGTGTATAGAAGGTCAGAGTCTGGGAGGAATAGTTAATCAATGCTGGACAGCGAACCATGGGCTGCTGATGCATGAGTGCATTTGTGTCTATTAGTGTTCCATAAGCGCCATGTGAAAAGCGCGAAATTCAGGGAGCGCGCCCTTATGGCCCGGCCCCCTGGACCCACGCAACACCCCCATAGTTCGGCCGGGTAGCCCGATTGGCTACTGGCCAGTGCAATTGCTTCCGGGTTGGCCGTGACGTGTTTCCGGCCAGAGCAGGCAGGAGGGGGGTGGAGCCAGAGGGGGGGGGCTATTTAGGCCCAGGGTCCACCTTCGCTCATCCTCTTTTCCGGCTTCAGGCCCCAGGATCGTTGGGGTTAATCAGTCTCTAAGTCCCAGACCGTTCGACCAACCTGCCAAACACCTCCCCTGACGCAGGGGGCCACCCAAGGGCCTATACCAATCTTGTGCATCTATGATGTCATTAAAACCTCCAACCGCGCTATCGTCACTCCGCAAGGTAGGGTGCTAACTAGCTCTCTGAGAGTTATCTGTGTAGAATGATGCATGGCAGTGGGGACGAACACACTAACCAGATTTATGGGGCTCCCTTCATAGAGTCCCCAAGAACCACATATGGTCCATAAGCATCCCTTGTTACCTTAGAGACCACCAGGGGCAGTGTTCTGTGCAGAAGTATGGCCACCCCCCTTGATCCCCGGGAGCAGCTCGCATGACACACTCTATTGTATCCCCTGTGTGCTAGGACCAGGCAGTTAATTCCCTGTAAATTAGTCTCCTGGAGCATTAAGATTGTCGGGTTGTGTTGGTGTGCAAATTACATTACCACTCCTCTCTTATTCCAATCAAGTGGGCCACTAATATTCCACGTCTTTACCTAATGGGCCCCCATGGCATTGCTAAAGGCATGGTCTGGTGCCCCTTAATGTAAGGTGTTGGCAGCCCCCTAGTGTGTGGCCAGTAGTAGGAGCTGCAAAATTGGGACCCTGCAGCAGTTTGCATGGGTGTGTAGGGTGCAAGCACTGTACCCAAAGAGGTCAAGCAACAAAAACAAACCATACATCAAAAAAACATTCCCCCCATAAACCCCCTCCCTACACTTCCCACCCTAAAGAAGCATCTGTTGTCCAAACCCAACATTAAGACAGAACTAACTTGGGATTGATGCACTTAGATGGTGTAGATGGCTAACCCATCCACCGCCTCATTCAAGGAACAATTCCAACGAACAACGTGGTAGGATGCAGTGGTGCTGGCATGCAAGAAGGGGTTTTATAGTACCTCAACCATGCTCCATGAATATTTCTGGGGCTGTGCCATCTACTCCCTCTGGGAATCCAATAAACTGGAGATTATTGTGTTGGGCCCTTTTTTGATCAACCTCCGTTGGTACTGTAGAGTCTTAGTATTGTGCAAGAGGCAGGCCACCTCAGAGGAGAGACCTCCAATTTGTATATCCTACCCTCCACCTCGGTCACTTGGTCCACCATCATGCGGAGGTCTTGGTGCAATAGGGCCAACTCTACTCCAACCTCCTCTTAGTTTCCAGCGCTGCCTTGACTGACATGTTGTTTCCACAAGGGGGGACCACAGCGCAGAATTCTCCACCCGGGGCCCCCTTTGCATCATTGACTACTGCAGTATATTAATCCATTTTGGCATAGGCCTGTGAGGCTTTATCGCGGCCCATCCTGCCCGCAGTTAGGAGCTATGATTGTCACTGATATGCGTCGGTGCAGGTAAGTGCTCTGAGCCACTCCTCAGTTACAGTTGCTCTCTATGAGACTGTGGCAACGTTCATTGGGGTTAGACCCTCCTGCCAGGGTGGAAACTTCAGGGCGGCATGAGCAGTCGGACCCTGTAGGAGGGCTCAGGCCTCCACCCTCTCCAGATCTCACCATCACCCTCTCGGTGGATACCTTGTGTGTCACGGCCGCCTGCACAGGCCAACCTCCTGTGCGGGCGCATGATCAAAAAATTCCCATTGGGTGCTTGGCCCTGACCAGTCCTGATGCCCTCCAGGTGAGCATGCAAGACAGGGGGAGCGAGGTGGGAAACTGACCCCTCTCCCATACACACCTACTTCAGCTCCAGATGGTTCTGTGTTGTTTGTACTGGCCCAGCTGAGCCTGTTGCAGCCGTTCTGTTTTCCGTCAGCCCAGTTCAACTCCCAGGGATGCCACAGGTCACAAGACCCCATAATTGCACCCTTTGACACCACATGGGCTTGCCTGCACTTGGCGGCTTACAAAAGCAGGGTGGCCGACATGCCTGAGCAGTCCTGTGCTCCTGGCAGCCGGCCCCAGCAGGAGCAATGGTCAGGTTGCAGGAATGCCGCTGACCACTGGGCACTCAGAGGTCCATTCCTTAGCCCTGGGCCACCATCTTACTCACGTGGTCTACCAGTGATGTGGATCGGATCTATCTCCTCCTTCTTCGAGCTGCTGGGGCCGACACCCAACCACAACCTCCTGACGAATCAGGGAGCTCACCGAGCTCTGCCCTGACCCATTTGGGCATGCGAGCACCCGAAATAACGTTCCATTGATAGAGCCAGGTGAGAGCTCAGAAGAGCGCATCTGCCATCTTTGCCGTCCAGGCCAGGTCACTACCACAAAATGAGGCTTCAATAGCAAAATGTGATTTGCTGGAATCTTGAGTGCCTTTTTTTAAGCAAACTTGCTTCTCCTGATAAATAATCTTGTGAAAGGGCAGTAGAAGACTGGTTAGAGCAGTGAGTCATGTTCCATGTAAGCCATTCTCTGGGTGGTATGTGACAAAAAAATTTAAGCGAAGAAAAATCCCAATAAATGGTGCCAATTTTGAGCAATGGTTAATTGAGAATTTTTGTGAATTTTGCAGATTAATATTTTGTCCATGAGAAATCATAAGGCAAAATTAGAATTTTAAGTCCATCGTTTTTATACTAATCTAGAAAGGGTTGTCTACTGATTGGTGCAAATAATTGGAATTATTCAGACTTCTTCCAGACTTTGATTTAACGGATAAGAGCCACAGGGTAGATTAGTTTCCTCTCCAGACCATTATACATTTATTGTTGGTTTGTCCAGTCTTGTATAACTAAAGAAAGTTCTCTTCAAATTCAATCTTTATTAAGAGTAACCAGATTCAGCAGACATTTGCATTAGACTTTTTAGATTTGTTAAACATGGTTTAACTATTTGATGTGCTCTGTGCTAGAAATGTATGTAAAACATTTGTCTGCCAAACTCTACCAATAAAGAATTTGATTTGCAAATCAGGAAGAGGTGCTCCGCCTTGTTGGATTTGCAAATCACTTTGAATTGTTTAGCTTGTACCACAAATGCAATGGTTTTATTTTCAAATGATCTCTCTGAAGAAGGGGACTTTTCATTTGATCAGGTGATCAACAATGTTGGTTAAAAAGCAAACTATTTTGATTTTTGGCAAAAACGTCCAGCCCTAGTAATCACCTGTTATGACTATTGTGGGGTATAACCACAGATACCACTCTAGAGACATGTTGAATACCATGGTACTGTAAAATATTTGCCTTGTTTAGTGTTTGCAAGCTGAACAGGTGGCAGCATAAATGCCACTGCTGGGCGATACCATTGCGTGTATCACCAATGTCTAAAGGAGGGTCTAAGGGGTATATTCACAAGAACGTGCGTTTAACATCTCCAAAAAATGTTAGCGCAACTTTACACATCGCAGACTATCGCGGGAAAATAACCCTGTGTTAACGTGGAATTCACAACACGGCGGTACCATGCAATAGTTTGCCGAAAACGCGGCCAATGTCCGCGATACAACCACCGCGACGGAGATAAAAACACAAACCCCAACGCAAAAAAACATGCGTTGAGCCCATTCGCGATGAGGAAAGCAGCGACAAGCAGCGCCAGGCCCGCGACGCACACACGGCAGGCGGGAATAAGCAAAACAAAAGCAGGAAAAAGGAAGACAAACCAAACAGAAAACAACAGCGAAGCACAATGGAGGCAGTCGGAGCTAGTACACAACTCCACAAGCCACATTGGCAACAAAACATGGTACATGGCAGTCCATCGTGGACAAGGTGAATGCAGCCGGAGTGCGGAGGATGACAATGGAAGACAACAGGAACAGCTGGAATGATGCGAAAAGCAAAAACAAGCAGAAACACGCCAACAACCAGAAGGCAGCAATGCACACCGGAGGTGGGAGTCCAGCGCCACACCAGGAGCTGGATGACATGGAGGAAATGGTGTCCACCCCATCAGTCTGGAGATGGTGGCAGGAGTCAGGGACCGGAAACTGCTCAAAATCAACAGACACAACAGCAACAGGGAGAGGAACGACCACCGGACTGGGGGGACGGGGGGAGATGGGCACAATGGCACACATGCACAATTAAGCACAGCACAACTGCAGACAAACCATGCCCAAGAGTAACAACACCAACCAAGAGCACAAGTCACACAAGTCGGCAATATCACACCACTGAACAAGCACAGAAGTGAAAACCACACTGCCTGAAAGGGAAAAGGGTGAGCCAAATCAGAGCTGAAGGGCCATCTCGCACACAATGCAGCAGACACACATAGGAAGCAGAGCACCCCAACATCGAACACAAAATGGTACAAACACCAACATTTGCACGACCGAACACAGGACACAAGTGCACCCGCTTGTGGCCGGTAAATGGCCATACGCATCTAGCAAAGCACGAAACAGGGACATGATAATGCACAAGTACCAACCCACAGCCCTGATGGGATAGCAATGCACGTATGGAAGGGACCCAGATAGGCCGTGACACACAGATTTGCATACATATCAACACTCATCACAGTTGGAGACAAGTGAAGGTGCAGAAACTTCATCAACAATTGCGTGTCAGTACGGCCAAGAGAAGTGCCACAACATGCAGACCAATGCAGTAGCATGTCTGAATGAGGAACGTTGGAAAGCGCCCATGTCCACCCAGGGGGAGTCCATCACCCACACAAGTCAGTGCCAACGCGCGTTGGTTGTCCGCGCATGTATCCGGAGTCCAGGCCAATGCAGCCATGTCCACTGTCGGCTTGGGACATGTGACCAGATCCCCAACATGCAACCGGGTGCCGGGACACGTGCAATGGGTCACACTCAGTTGTGGCTGCAGGTACGTTCTCACTCGTCCATGAACACGAGTGCAGCAGCGTAGGCCAACATTTCCAACATGAGCTCGTTGTCGACTACATCTAACATGTCAGCGACGTAACCCATCAGCTGTCCCGGACAGATGTGCTGACCCCAACCCCTGGCCCCAATTGGCACTAAAGCCCAATAGGTGAGCGGCTCAATGTGGTCACTGCACATGACGACTCGTGCAATCTCCCAGGTCCAGTTGCCAGCATGCATGCCAATCATCCAGGCATGCCATAAACGGGCATCACGGTGATACTCCTGGTCGTGGGCCAACAGGGGGCGCACACACACTTCAAAATCCAGGACAGCCACCGTTACGTTGGCGAGGCAGACATCCATGGCCCACTCGAATATGCACGAGCGACAATGCAACAAAGGCTGAACGCATGTGACGCTGGCAAGGTGGAAGCTTAGCCAGTAACTGATCCACAGCACTGCCAATGGCAGTGCCCCCAGTACATGCAGCAGACGTGCACGGTACCGGTCCACGTGACTGGAGTTGTGCATGTGTCCGGGATGGTCTGCCATTGCATCAGTGGCTCTGCTTGAAGCGGCACTGTGCTGACCCGCGCCAGTCCTGTGGATGAAATGCCACAGCTCGGATCAATGAGCAGTGTCTGTGTACAACGGGTGCAGGCCTGGGGTGGGGTGGGAGTACGTGTGAAGGGCATTTCATGCACGCTAACTACGACCAAGGACTTCTGTGTGTAGGATGTGTACACGTTGGTCTCACGTCGGGCAGTGCATAGTGTGGGAGTTGCCAGTAAATGCTATCGTATCTGTCAGGGGGTGCTGGGCACATGCAAGTCCCAGCTCGGAGCTGCAGATGTGCTTCTGCCTGATAGTCCAGACAAAGGACCTTTCATCCCTACAGTAACTTTACCATCTGCTTGCATACAGGAGATGTGCAGAGGCCTGTCGTGGGTGGGGTGGGGTGGGATGTCTGCAACCCAGGGACTCATGGATGATATGCCGAGCACGTGGCACATGAGCGGCCTCACTGTGTGTTACGTTGCCTCACAGCTGCTCCTCCCTCCCACGAGCCCCCACACTTGTGTGCGCAGCGCAGTTGTATCACGTGCACTCCTACGGCACACCATTGTCATGCCTGTCTGCGCATGTCCAGCGGCATGCCAATAACACCGTGAAGCTGGCCGTTGAGGGTGTGTGGCCACGTGAGTGTCGGCCAATGGTCTGGACAGGGCGAACACAGGTGTACAGTCCATGGCTGGCTGTGATTGCGCTGCGATTGAGGCTAGGCATCTGACTTATGCAGCCGCAGGACTGATACACATAACACTTGGCATGTATGAGCCAAGACCCCGAGCAGTCTTGCGCTCCTACATTTCCCCGTACGTGCGGGCCCGCCCTCCGGGTACATGCTACATTGCAACATCGACTACTGTGGCCCTGGTGGCGACAACACTCCAACACAGAGACATGCTTACCGCACTTCCTGCTCAAGGCCAGACCAGAGCCACGCCCTGATCCCCCTGCCGAATCAGCACACCCCGGCACTGACCTGACGTACGCCGGACCAGCACACGCTGCTTGTGCATGCAGGGGGGGGCGGGCGAAGCTACATGTCCAACGTCTTAGCCACTGCTGAGGTGACATGGTATCGTCCGCTGAAGACAGCACACTGTGATGTTTCAGGGCTCGGGCCCATCATGCTGACATAATGACCACACAGACACACTTGCTTAGATGGTGTGAATGGCTACGGGCACGTGCGCCCGGCCACTTTTATTAGCAGGCTTGCATGTCGAGTGACACCTGTGTTGGATGTGTGTGGGGTGTGTGTACACCAGCCGTCATGGAGTGCCTGGTGCAGTCAAAAAACAACAGCAGTGTCCATCGTTAAGGACACAACCATTCAACCATAAAGGCTCCATGACTTGAGCTGCACAGAGTTAGTGGCCCCGGATGCACAGCGTCCTGCACGGGCCTACTGCCACGGGCCGCTGACTAGCGGTGCACTGGGGCAGGGTCACGAGAGCAAAACAGGTTCTCGTAGATGACAAAGGGGGTTGTCGCGGAGTGTCTCGGTGGACAGTGGAAGGTGTACCCCCAGGGCATGATGCAGAGGGCAGAACCACGCAGAAACAGTCACTATGGTGGAGATGAATGGAACAGACACATGTCGAACAACAAGTCCGTCCCAGCCAGATGATGATGCAGACAACCCCCATGGCATGGACTCAGACGCCACCAAAGTCCAACCAGAAAGTGCCCATGACTCATTGCGCACAGAGTTAGTGGCACCAGTGCTGATAGGGGATGCCGCCTGCGATGAGGCGTGGCCAATGGTGTGGACTCCTCCATATGTTACCCAAGACACAGTTCCACATGTGTGACCTACTGGACCGCAGTGTAGGCCTGAGGCAGCGGTCAGCAGGGGCCCTCATCCAACGGTCACCGGCTTACGTTGGATGGTCCCACTGGCCTGCGCAGTTCAGGTTCAGTGGCACCACGGGACGCAGACTTGCGGTGAACAGGGTTAGTGGCACCAGGTCAGTTGTTGCTAGTGTTCACTCACCTCCATGCCTAGGATCTGGCTTTCATCCAGACTGAGCCGCATCTTCCTCTTACTCCTCTCCGTGCCTTCACTGGTTTGGACTCTGCCATTCATGAATCACGACTAAGTGCTGGATGTGGGACCTACTGGACCGCAGTGTAGGCCGGGGGCAGCGGTCAGCACGGGCCCACAGACATGTGTCGTGTGCTTGCGATGCAGAGTTTGGGACACTGATCGAAGAGAGTTCAGTGATATAAACTCTGCAATAAACATCTGTTCACTGCCGTTCTGTACTCAAGACACAGTTCCACATGTGGGACCTACTGGACCGCAGTGTAGGCCTGAGCCCTCATCCAAGTTTCACTGGCTTGCGTTGAACAGGGTTAGTGGCACCACGTGTCGCAGGCTTGCATTGAACAGGGTTAATGGCACCACGTGTCGTGTGCTTGCGATGCAGACTTTGGCTTCACTGATCGGAGGGAGTATAGTGATGTGGACGCTGCCACAGACTTGGGGTCACTGCCATTCAAAACTCAGGACACAGTTCCACGTGTGGGACCTACTGGACCGCAGTGTAGGCCTGAGCCCTCATCCAAGTGTCGCCGGCTTGCGTTGAACAGGGTTAGTGGCACCATGTGTCGCAGGCTTGCGTTGAACAGGGTTAGTGGCACCACATGTCGCAGGCTTGCATTGAACAGGGTTAGTGGCACCACGTGTCGTGTGCTTGCGATGCAGACTTTGGCTTCACTGAACGGAGGGAGTATAGTGATGTGGACGCTGGCACAGACATGGGGTCACTGCCATTCAAAACTCACGATTCAGTACAACATGTGCCAACAACTGGGCCAAAGAGTACGCCAGTGGGGTATGTCAACGAAAAAGGAGTACTGTGGGCCAGCGTCATGGAGGCCAGTGATGGTCTGCGGAGGCTGCAAAGGTCGCTGGACTGGGACGTGGTGGGCCCTCTTTGACACACGCCTGTGTCGGCAGGTGAGCGGAGCCTCCTTGGTGCGCTGGGGCAGGCATGACGGGTCTGGGGACCAGCGGCCCGGGGTGCAGCAGGCGCACAGGGACGCAGGCCCCGCCGTGCACGGCGCCGGCCTCATGGTGGGCTGAGAGGCGCCGCCCTGGCAGACACGTTGGCCATTCCGAATGAGAACCACGCCCAGTGCGACAAGCTTTTTATTCACACCCCTACACAGGCCTGGCGTACGCAGGGCCAACCCACTCCGCCCGTGCATACAGGGGGGGACGTAACGAGCGACATTTCCGCGTTCTGCCCCACAGCCTGTGGGGCATGGTAGCGTCCACAGGCCACTACACTCCATGCACCAGCAGTTAATGTCCACATGGCCATTTCCATGGTTTGCACACTGAAGTCTGTCTGGCACATCCACGCCACACCTGGCATTGGGTAGGTTCTCATTCATTAGTCACTTGCTGCTCTCGCACATGCCTGCTCCAAGCCTCTCCTCAAATTCTGCTATTGTGTGGCTGTGGTCCCATGCCGTGGCTGGGTTGTGTGCATGGCAAGCCCAGGTTCCCAATGGAGTCGTGTTGTCATGTCTGGTCGGTTGGCATGTTGTGTGGCATGTTGCATGTAGTTTTGCTGGGTGCCCATTGCCAGTGTCGTGAGTTGCATGACTGTGGAGTGGAGGTGTGTGGTGTGTTCATTTGGTACTTACCAACGAGCAATGCATTTCCATAGGTGCCATCCTGGGAGCGCTGGTTGATGATGGACTGTCGGGAGATGTATGAATCATGCATACTGCCTGGGGAGTTGGCCACAACATTGTTGAGGAGTCCTCGGTGGTCCACTATTGCCTGCACATTGATGGAATGCGTGTCCTTTCTATTGCGGTAGTTGTGTGCAGTGTCGGCAGGGGACACGAGGGATACATGTGTGCAGTCTATTGCCCCAACACGTGAGGGAATCCAGCTATGGCGTAGAAGCCTTGCTTGGTCTCCAGCTGCTCCTGCGCAGTATGGGTAAAGTGGAGGTGCTGGGGTACCAGGCTGATGATGGCATCTAGGACAGGTGTGATGAACTTGGATAGGGCTGGCTGTGAGACTCCTCCGACTCTGGCAGTTGTGGGTTGGAAGGTACCAGAGGCCAACATGTGCAGCACAGCCGGCAGCTTTGTCTGCGGAGGGATGTTGGTTGTCCGCTGTGTTGGTACCGACAGCCGGTGGGCGATGTGGGTCATGATGCAGAAGATGGTTGTCCTTTTGGGCCTGTAGTGGGCAATGACATCCTCTGGCATTAGGTCTGGGCGGATGGTGCGTTTACGGTGGGTCCGCTGTTTTTGTGTACGCAGCCTCTGTGGTGGTCCGGGGGCGGGCGGGTCCTGGGGGTGGTGGCGGTGGCTGTTGTGGCCCTCATGGGTCTCCGAGCTGCATGATCATTGGCACCATGGCATCTGTGGGTCTTCAGATGTGGCTCTTGGCTGGGCTCCCTTTCATACTGCAGGTAGTTGTCCTGCTTAACACCAGCAAAAGGCAGGTGTTAATTCCCTGCTGCTACCGCGGCTTATCGCCTGTTTTTGGTTCGCATCGCAGATCTGCCAGTTCGTTGTGAAAGTGGTGTTGTGGTGTTTTCGTGAGTTTTTGCAAGGGGAATGCCTACTCTGCATCTCATTAGGGTTAGTTGGTGGTGTCACCCGTGGAGATACATTTTGCGGCAGTTATCGCGGGAATACTAGCGATGTCTGCAGTTTGCACCCACTTGTGAATGGGGCGTTAAATCTATCTCCACTTTTGATGCGTTAAGGTGGCGATAACTCGGCGATAAGTCCTTGTGAATATCCCCCTAAGAGAACAGATTTTTGGTACTGTGAAGATTGCAGGCTCAAGTAAACTAAATATTCACCACACATGTTGGTTGAGAAGGCTTTCTTGCTCATGCTCAAACAGTCAAAACAAGAGATTGGGCATGGTCATGGTCCCCCAAATGTTGTGTTATCATTCATTTATACAACATACGAGAAGTTTCCATGACAGTGCAGCTTCGCAAGAAAGTATGAGATCCCTTTGCATTTGCCAACCATTGTCCTGATTCACAAAGGTAAACTTACACTTTTTGTGTAAGTTTGCTACATTTCGGTATTCACAAAGGTAAACTTAGATCAAAAGTCTAACTTTACTACTTTTGAGTATTCACAAAGGTAAACTTAGACCAAAAGGCTAAATTTACTATTTTCGTTATTCACAAAGGTACACTTAGGCCAAAAGTCTAACTTTACTACATTAACTTACCTGTGTGAATACCAAAAATTAGTAAAGCTAGACCTTTGGTCTGAGTTTACCTTTGGTAATTCTGAAAAGTAGTAAAGTTAGACCTTTGGTCTAAATTTGACTTTTGGTCTAACTTTACCTTTGTGAATCAGGCCCCAAAACCACGTTTCCTTCAATGACCATTCCACCTCTTCATTGGGCTTCAATGACTCCTCCTAGCTCTGTCCTTCCATTAAGAAAAGTTTTTGATTTGCTTCACTACCTAGCATGTCTAAAACATTTCAACCAACCAACCTCCTAGAATGATAGTTTAGATACTGCTAACTGAACTGTAGTGAGGCATTGCTGTTGTACTTTGACAAAAATAATAATAAATAGTTAGGAGGTGAATCTTGTACCTAAAATGGGTAACAGTGCCAGCGCGAAGGGGGAGGCCCAGGAGGTTGGAGGGGGAGGAGTCCCAGCAGCGGCTGGAAAAGGTGGAGGTAAGTCACATTGCTTGCTTATTGGCAAATTAAGTATACTGTATTTGTTAAGCGAGGCAGATATCTCACCAGTTAGAAATGGGGTTTCTGGTTGGCAGAAGTGTGCATCTTCTACAAGCAGGAGCCACCACTCTAGTCAGGGTAAGCTAAATACACACTAAAAGATAACCTGTGGTCACCATCTGGTAGCTTGGCACAGAGCAGTCAGGTTTATCTAAAGAGGCCATGTGTAAAGTATTTGTGCAGCACACACACAGACACACAGTAACACAGTAACACAATGAAAACACCACCAAAAGACCCCACACAGGTTAGAAAACTGGAGAACAATTTTATAAATAAATCAAGACCAAAATGACACAAATTCAATAAGTAGAAGTCCAGTTATACATTTTTAAAGAATCAAAAGAGTTCTAGTGTTTAAAAACAATACGGGCCAATGGGCGTTATCTGGTCATGTTAGACTGGGGCAAAGCCAACAGTTCAAGCCAACTGTGGTAGAACGCAGGCTGGGGACAAGAGTCACACATTCCTGGTGAACAGAGTACTTTGATCCTGGCCGCAAACAGCAAGATGCGTGGTGCAGAAGAGCAATGCGTCCATGTCGAACCCGCAGTAAAAGTGATGAGTCCATTTTTTCTAGGCAGTGGTGGCGATGCGTGGGGTCCGTTGAGCAAGGTCCAGTTCCCAGTGTGGCATTTCTGAAGACGATGCACCGGGTTAATTCATGCTGGAGGGGTGACGCGCCGATCTTCTCTATGCAGTAGCAGCATTGACTTGGTTCCAAAGCCCTGATCCTGGATTAGATGTGGCAGTTCTGAGTGTGATGCTCCGGGTTCTACTACTGCAACAGGGTTGATGCGCCGATTCTGTACATGCCGACTGGAGAACCGTCAATTTCTTTGGTGCAAGTATCTGGATCCACTTTCAGTGAACGAGGCACATGAGAGGTAGAGATTTTGATGTACCCGAGTCTCATTCAACAGGAGGCAAGCAAACAAGCTGTTGGAGATCACTTCAGTTGCAAGGCAGAGTACAGCTCTCCTCAGCAGGGTCAGAGAGTAGTAGGCAGCAGGGCAGCACAGCAGAAAAGCAAGCCTTCAAGATCAGCAGTCCAGCAGAGTATCAGTCCTTGGCACAGCACAGCAGTTCTTCTGACAGTGTCCAGTTGTAGGTCCAGAAGTGTCTGATTTGGTAGGGTCAGAGACCTAGCACTTATACTCAGTTATGCCTTTGAAGTGGGGGTGATATCAGAGAAGGGTGTTTGAAGCACACACAGGTCATTTTGTCCTAGCCCTGTCTCTAGACTATCAGTAGGTGGTAATCAGCCCTTTGTGTGCTGACAGGGCACTACCTATTCAGTTGTAAGTGTCAGTACCTCCCTCCCTTCCTGCTCAAGAAGAGCCATTAGGAAGTACTCATACACACCTAACCTTCCTGTGTTTGTGGTTGTATAGATGGAATGCACAAAGTATAGCTGTCACCCATCCCACACGTGTATTAGAGACAGGCTGCAGGCACACAGAGCTGTAAGAGCAGAGAAATGTCCGCTCTCTAAAAGTGGCATTTCTAAAATAGTAATGTTAAATTCATCATTACTAGTGAAGAGGTTTTGTCATAGCCATTCCAAAGATATAAAACATGACACAGCAACTCCTTTCTAATCAGGAATTACAGCATAAAAGTGCATTAAGGAATTCCTAATGTTAAACTAAGAGAGGAGGAGGCTTCTTAGTGGAGAAAAATGAATCTAGGGGTTTTCACTACCAGGACATGCAAAATGTGAAAGTACATGTCCTACCTTTTTACTTACACAGCACCCTGTCCTCTGGGCCACCAACGGCCAACCTTAAGGGTGACGTATGTGTAATAAAAGAGGAGCTTAAAGCTTGGCAAAGGGTTAAATGCCAAGTCGAACTGGCAGTAAACTGCACACACAGGCCTTGCAATTGCCTGAGACAGGTTTGAAAGTCTTCATGTGTGAGTGGCACAATCAGTGCTGCAGGCCCACTAGTAGAATTTAATTTACAGGGCCTGGGCACATGTCGTGCATTTTTGTTGCAAGGTAGAAGTATTATATGATTTGGCTGGTGGGCCTTATCATGTAAAACTACCACAAAACACAAAAGTGGACCTTCGGTTCACCCATAGCAGCCTTACTCGGCCCTGGTAGTGTAGCTTGAGCAATCAGGTGTACTCAGAGGAACATATGTTATAAATTTCACGGTACCAACAATGGCAACAATTAAGTGACATGACTCGAAGAAACCTTGGCACCAATTTATAAAAATAGATAGCATTTTTTGTAAATATAGGCACCAGAATGAACTTGATATGTTGCATATAACCGGAGTTATAGATTTTCGAAGCGTTCATAAATAACTGTAAAAAGGCTGTCAAATGTTCACCATTAAAGTCAATAGGAGAAAAATGCACTTAGCAATACGATACTTGGAGAGCTAGCTCAGCGGAGTTCTCTTGTGGTTAAGGTTCTACCGGACCCTAGACCAGGACTCTACAGTCACTCTTCTGTTACCTTGCCCAAGGAGTCCGGGTGCAGACGATACTTGGTTGTCCTTGGTGCTGATGGGATCCATGGTAGCTGTCAAAATGCATCAATTACACTCTACCCTTAGAGAGTAGAAGCCTTTGGGGACCCTGGACCTAGATACAACAGCTGGATCTCCTCTACCTTGCTTGGCGGCACCATATGCAGAGGATAGCTGGCAGCTGTCAATCACCAGGGGCAGGGAGCGTCAAAAATTATTTGCTGCACACTCAACTACACTAACTTCAAGATGCAGGGACACATCAGCGGGGTCATTGACGACGACGGTCGCTGTCGCTGTGAGGTGCTCTTGGGCACCCCTCGCCCACGTCGCCCACGTCGCCCGACAGCACAACCTCAACATCATCTCCTACGCCGACGACACCCAGCTGATCCTCTCCCTCACCAAAGACCCTCACACCGCCAAAGCCCACCTCCACGAAGGAATGAAGGCCGTCGCCGAATGGATGAGGACCAGCCGCCTGAAGCTGAACTCGGACAAGACGGAGGTCCTCATCTTTGGTTCCAACCCTTCAGCCTGGGACGACTCCTGGTGGCCAACATCACTGGGAACAGCCCCGCCACCCACCGACCACGTACGCAACCTAGGGGTCATCCTCGACCCCACCCTCTCCATGACTAAGCAGGTCAACGCCGTTTCCTCATCCTGCTTCAACATCCTCCGAATGCTCCCGCAGGATCTTCAAGTGGATCCCCACCGAAACAAGAAAAACAGTCACCCAGGCCCTCGTCACCAGCAGGCTGGACTACGGAAACGCCCTCTACGCAGGAACGATGGCTAAGCTCCTGAGACGGCTGCAACGCATCCAGAACGCCTCTGCACGTCTTATCCTCGACATCCCCTGACGCAGCCACATCACACCCCACCTGAGAGACCTGCACTGGCTCCCTGTCAACAAGAGGATAACCTTCAAGCTCCTCACCCACGCACACAAAGCACTCCACAACTCCGGACCAGCCTACCTCAACAGACGACTCAGCTTCTACACCCCCACCCGCCAGCTCCGCTCGACCAGCCTCGCCCTCGCCACAGTCCCCCGCATCCGGAAAACGACCGCCGGCGGCAGATCCTTCTCCCACCTCGCCGCCAAGACCTGGAACACCCTCCCCACCAACCTCCGACAGACCCAAGACCTACTGGCCTTCAGAAGACTCCTCAAGACCTGGCTCTTCGATCAGTAGCAGCACCACCCCCCTCTTCCCCCAGCGCCTTGAGACCCTCGCGGGTATGTAGTGCGCTTTATAAGTGACATGATTGATTGATTGATTGAATGAAGGGGTCAATCACCCAATTGGTGATCACCAAGCATTAGCTGCGGCAAATGTAGTCTTCAGACTCTTCAGTGGCTGGAGGTCGACAGGAGTGGACTAGTGGCTCTAAAATCTACTTGAGTTTAGCTACTCCTCTGAGCTCACAGGACACTGCTTCTCGTCAGGCTCCCTCTCGCCAGGCCCAGTGGGTTGCAATTTGTGTGATGCAGCACATTGATTCTTCTGCAGGTTGCAGTTGAATGGTGCCTCCAATCAGGGGAGTCTGCTTCAGATTTCCGGTTTCCACCGAAGTCCCTCCTGCTGAGAGCAACAAGTTCTCACCAAGGACACACGTCGGCACTTGGGTTCAGCATATGGTCTCTTCAGGGCACTTAAGTGCCCTCTCTTTGCGCTGCGGCAGAGTCCAAAGTTCTGATTTTGGTGTTGGCATCTTCTTCGTGCCTCTTCTTGGATTCCAAGTTAGAAATTAGTTTCTGGTGTCAGAGGAGCCCCTTAAATCCTAGTTTAGTGGGCGTTGAGGGTGTGAGGGCCAATGGGCTACTGGTCCCTGCGGCTAACCCGCCCCTGTAGTGACAACATCCTGTTGGTGTCTGTCACTTTGCAACCCAGAATGCTCTATTTCAGGGTCTGTGTAGGAAATTGGGTTTCTGTTGCAGTAACCCACCACTTTTTGCCTGGCTTTTGATGCAACTTTGACTGTAGAGTACTGGGTCCCTGCTAACCAGGTTACCAGTACCAGTGTTCTTTCCCTAAACCTATACCAAATTTTGGCACAACTTCGGTTACCTCTGTAAGTCATTAGTAAATGTTTCCCCTGGTACCTAGGGCATAGGTATTGAAGAGGGTCCTCTGGGGCTGCAGCACTGGTTGTGTCACTGCAAAGACCCCTCAATAAGACTATGCACTCTGCCATTGCAGGCTGTGTGTCTTGGTGCAGAGAAATATGAAGAGTCGACATGGCAAACAGCCCCATGTGCCTTGCCACCCATACACAGCATAAGATGCAGGTAAGTCACCCCTACTGAGGGCTTTATCCCTAAGGTAGGGTGGACTATATCAAATGTGTTGGCATATCAGCATGAGCAGATATGTCCCTACAATGCCCAATCTATTTTTAGATGTTGTAAGTGCACAGGGAAGCCATAAAGAGTGCATGCACCGGATACTTCTCAACACCAATTTCATAGCTCCGTGATAGCTTCACTGATTCCCAAGGTGTTTGGTACCAAACATCTTGTCTTAATAAATTGTCACAATCGATACCTGCTAGCTCCCAGTCTTAAAAGGAGCAGAATGGTACTTGAACCATTTCCCCTCCTGAGCTCCCTCCAATCTCCAGTATTTACCGAGAGAGATTAGTAGGTCTCCAGGGGGGAAAAGGGGAAGAGGAAAACAAAGTAGAGACTGCCTCGTCTTGTTCTGTGAGGAACTTCTATCACCTTGCCTGTCTTCTTTATGGCTATGTGTTTTTCTTTGATGGAAGCTTAAAAAACAAGCAAACAGTCAATCACTCCTACCTTTAGTATCTCCAACTATGATTACTAGAATATTATTATTTCCTCAAACAACATTTTCATACCCCTCAAGATTGAGACCTTTGCTTCTCTTATATACTTTCTGGATTTTAGTTTGTAATTTCCTTCAGTTTTTTCTGTATGTATCATCCAGTCTTTTGTTCTTCTATTAAATTAATTAATTTTTTTTTAAAATCTTGTTCAATTGCTTATTCAAACTAAACTACTTTTCTTTTTGGGCCAGATGTAAGACCATATCATTGTGCGACTCGCCAATTGCGCTCAATTGCGAGTCACAAAATGCCATGTACAACAGTGTCTGAGACACTGTTTGCGATTTCTAATGGGGTCGCAAATTGCATGCCTCATGAATATTAATGAGGCACTCGCAATTTGCGATCCCATTGGGAATGGCTGGCCCTCCCACGTATGGTGGCCTGCTGGGCTCAGCAGACTTCCATGTCTGGGACTGCTTTTAAATAAAGCAGTTTTAAAAAAAAAATGCAGCCCGTTTTTCTTAAAGGAAAACGGGATGCATTTAAAAAAAGAAAAATGAAACGTTTTCGTTTAATTTTTTAAGGGCAGGTAGTGGTCCCTGGGACCACTGCCTGCCCCTAAAAAATATTTTCCCCTGCATTCACAAAGGGGAAGGGGTCCCCTGGGGACCCCTTCCCTTTTGCGAGTGCTTTACCACCCTTCTGAGAAGAGACCCACCGCACTTACCTGTAAGTCCCACTGTGCAGTGCATTTTCAAGTGGCTCCCTTCGTCTTTGCGCACCAGCTTCTAAGACCTCAGCACTCTGCTCCCTGCCGATCCGGGATGCTCCTAAACTTTTCCTTCTGGAACTTTGGACCTGGTCCTGACATCGACCTAAAACGAGAAGGTAAACTTTCTGAAAGCATTACCTTAATTTCTATGCATCTGCCTGCTTTTCCCCCCGTTGTTTCCTATAGTGCGTAATTGTACATAGAAGTGATATATTTATCAAACTTTGCAAAACGATATCTCTGAAAGTACTTACCTTAGAAATGTGTTCTTTAAAATTATATAAAAATTGATATTTTTACAAATTGGTCTCTGATTTATTCTTGAGTTTGTGTCTCATATCGCCTCTGTGAGTTCAGCAAATGTTTAGCACTACCCTCTGATAAGCCCAACTGCTCGCCCACACTACCACAAAAGGAGAGTTAGTATTATCTACTCATACCTCTGTATACCCATTGGGGATTCCTTGGGCTCTCTACATAGTGTACTTCATTTTAGTACACTGTACAGAGAGCCAGTTTCCTGCAGTCTGTCACAATGTCAGAACCCTTCCTCTTTTATACAGACCCCCTAACCCTCCCTAAAGGCATGTCAAAGTCTTGGGGAGTGTACACCTCCTGCATAACTAATTTTCTCACCTGCCAGAACGGCAGGGCTGGAAGGGCATTGTCCTTGAGTGGGGGGAGAAGTTATCTGCACATCAATGGCAGGGAATGCCTTTGAGGCTCACTGCCTTAATGACCATAATCACTAGCCCTCCTGGAAGGATTGAGGTGTGACCTTCTTCCCAGGCATTTGTCTCTGTCCTAGGGAAGTGCTTGCACATATGATCAGGAGGGCAAACTCTTGTCTTGGCAGCAAAATGCTTTGGGCAGCCCACCAAGGCACACTACCACAAAAGGAGGGTTAGTATTATCTACTCATACCTCTGTATACCCATTGGGGATTCTGAGGATTTTCTACATAGTGTACTTCATTTGGTACACGGTACAGAGAGCCAGTTTCCTGCAGTCTGTCACAATGGCAGAACCCTTTCTCGGCTATACAGACCCCCTAGCCCTCCCTAAAGGTATGTCTAAGTCTTGGGGAGTGTACACCTCCCGCATAACTAACTTTCTCACCTGCCAGAGCTGCAGGGCAGGAAGGGCATTGTCCTTGAGTGGGGGGACAAGGTATCTGCACATTAATGACAGGAAATGCCTTTGAGGCACACCGCCTTAATGACTATAATCTCTAGCCATCCTTGAAGGATTGAGGTGTGACCTCCTTCCCAGGCATTTGTCTCTGTTCTAGGGAAGTGCTAGCACATCTGATCAGGAGGGCAAACTCTTGTCTTGGCAGCAAAATGCTTAGCGAAGCCCGCCAAGGCACTGGAGCTTTGTATACTGGGGGGCACCCATGCAGGGGGGCACACCTGTGCATGCTAACTCGCCCTCGACACAAGAATAATTTTGGGGGGAGGAGGAGGGGGCATGGTGTTTGATACCTACCATTACACAATTTGGTTGGTCCATAATGGAGATGGCTATCTCGAGTTTGCCCGGTAGACAGCCCATGTTATTCTTTGGAATGCCAGTCACTTACAGTAAAACCTTGTTTTACATGGTTACTGTAGGGGTATTTATGTGGGTACATATAAAACCTCACTTTTAATATAATGCACTCTACCCCCTAGGCTTAGGAGGATGAATTGAAGAGTGACTTACTTACATTAAGGCAGTGGTATGGCTCTGCAGCACATGGTGTGTGCAGAGTCACTCTCGAGCACACCGGCTGCTCATGCAGGACTGCAGTGGCAGTCCTGCAGACATACCTTTACTAGGGTCACAGAGGGTGGCACAAAATAGTGCTGCAGCCCTGGGAACCCCTTTAGCACCCTTGCCCTGGGTACCCCTGGTACTATCTTTTAGGGACTTTTAAGGTGGCAACGTACCTTGCCAATTGGGTGTGCCAATTTAACATCACTTTTAGAGGAAGAGCACGAGCACTGGGGCCTGGTAGCAGGTCCCAGTGCACTATTAGAGTCAAAAAGCAGCATCTAGCACTATAAAATGGAGCACAAAGTGGGGAGGGGGCATGTGAAAAGAAGCCCAGTTTCGAACAACATTACTAGGGACTTATAAGCAAATGAAATATGCCAATTCTGGATAAACCAATGTTACCACATTTTAAGGATAGAGCATATGCACTTTAGCATGGGTTAGCAGTAGTAAAGTGCCCATAGTCCTAAAGCCAACAAAAACAAGGTCAGTAAATGGGGAGGAGGAAGGCAAAACGTTTGGGGTAACCCTTCAGAGAGGGCCATTTTCCCCCCTCTAGCCTAAAGCCAGGGTAGACTTATCAATACCTTCATGGACTTCCCTGCTTAGAGTGATAGAACACGGACAATAGCCCATTACTGCAGGGGCACTTGACAGTTTGATGCCTCTCTGAACCCAGCTGGAACCCTCTGTCCCTACCCTCTGGGGCCACTGACCTAACCCATGGGGAATCCTTCTCCTTAACTGTGGACCTCATCTGTGCTGCTCCTAACCTTAATTTGCTCACAGATGCATCCCGGAAGGTAAACAATACCACAAGGGCCAACAAAGTGACATGGCACATTCCACTCCTAAGGAAAACTCTGTCCACAAGGACAGCAACCAACAGGGACCACTGACAGCTGTCAGTGTCAAGAGCCAGGTCCCAGGCCAGCCAGGGGCCTCTGTCCTCAGTGTCTCCCAGAGTGGGGGGCAGTAGCTCCAGGTGACTGTCACCCTTTCTCCACCCTCCCTTCCATCAGTTATGGGGTGGTATCCTGAAACTGATCTTTTAACTCTGGGTCTGTATCCTTAGGATGAACATGTGCCTTGCAAGCCAAGACTTCCAGGGAAGTACAACTACCCCCAAGGGAAAAACATTCTGTGTGTGTTGTGGAAGAGTCTGCCTGGTGCAGGTCTTCAGCCCTCTGTCCCTGTGACATTGCATGGAGCCCCCCTAGGCCAGAAGTGGCCTCACCAAGGTCAGTTTTGGTGTGCTCTGATCTCAGAACTGGCAGCCCCATACCCTTTGGTCCTCCCACTGTGGACTGTTTCCACTTCTTATCCCTATCTCTAGGCCTGGGCCTCTGTACCCTCTGCTGTGGAGTGGTACTCCTAGAAAACAGAACTGGTAGGTCACCTGTGGTGGCCACCTCCCACCACCAGTCCTCCAGACACTGTGGAGCTCCCATCAGTGGATGTCCTCTCGGTACAGACCAGGTTACTCTTCTTGTGCCCCCTATTGGAATAATGTAAGCTCTGGAACTGTGAATAGGACACTCTAGGCCTCTGCCCACCCCCAGCTCTCCCCCTACTCTTGGAAGGGACACCGGACCCCTCCCCCCCTCTACCATGGGACCAGTCTAGGTCCCTGTGTACTTCCCTCTCACTCTGTGGAGGGGAACCTGAACCACCCTCCTTGCGGTGACTTCCAAATGCCTTTTCAGACACTCTGGTACTCACCCAGAGGTCTGCCTCCTTTGAAAGTTCCCTGGGGGTCAGAGAACTTACAATCAACCAGCTGATGTCATACCCCTGGAAAACAGCGACTAAACAATTGCTCTCTGCAATCAAATTGTACAGCCCCTCAAAAGTGTTTACCACACTACCCTTCACCCAACCGTCCAGTGGCTTGCAAAAAAATACCACAAAAACTCCTCCCTGGAATGGTTAGACAGCTTCTGGCTGCCTCTGAATCTCAACCTGACACCATATGCCAGATCCCCAATCCTCCTCATGGATACTGTGCACCTCTAGAGCTACCTCTTAAACCTGAAATCAACTGTCTATGTAATCTCCTTCATTGAAGTCCGGCACCAAGTCTCTGGGTATGTAAACTCTGTCTTCAGCACTGGACACAGTAGTTTTGCTGCCACAATTTCTGCTAGACTGTGCCAGCTGTTTAGCCTTCACTGGAGGCAGAGGTATGTCCCTTGTCCAAGCAGGAACCACCACTCTAGTCAGGGTAAGCTAGATACATACTAAAAGATAGCCTGTTCTCACTCTCTGGTAGCTTGGCACAGAGCAAAAAGGCTTATCTAAAAAGACAACGTGTAAAGTATTTGTGCAACACATAAACACACAGTAACACAATGAAAACACCACAAAAAGACTCCACACAGGTTTTGAAAAATAGAGAATACATTTATAAATAAAATAGGACCAAAACGACAAAAATCTAATAAGTAGAAGTTGAGTTCTGAATTTTTAAAGAATCAGAAGAGTTGTAGTGCTTAAAAGTAATAAGTGCCAATAGGGGTTATCTGGTCGCGTTGGAATGGGGCAAAGGCAACAGTTCAAGCCAACCACAGTAGAGCACAGGCCGGGGACAAGAGTCATACATTTCTGGTGAACAGTGGCTCTGGACGCGATATGGCAGTTCCAAGTGCAATGCACCAGGTTCTACTCCTACAACAGGGACAATGCGTCGGTTCTGCTACATGCAGACTGGAGATGCATCGATTTCTCTGGTGCAAGTATCTGGGTCCACTTACAGTGAACCAGGTACAGGAGCAGGGTTAGGGATTTTGATATCCCTGAGTCTCAAGCTACAGGAGGCAAGTCAACAAGCCCTTGGAGATCACTTCAGTTGCAAGGCAGAGTCCATTTCTCCTCAGCATGGTCAGAGAGTTGCAACCAGCAGGGCAGCATATCAGAAAAGCAAGCCTTCCAGGTCAGTAGTCCAGCAGAGTATCAGTCCTTGATACAGCACAGCAGTTCATCTTACAGAGCCCAGTTGTCGGTCCAGAAGAGCCTGATTTGGTTGAGTCAGAGACTCAGGACTTATATCCAGATGTGCCTTTGAAGTGGGGGTGACATCAAAGAAGGGTCTTTGACGTGCATAGAGGTCCTTTCTTCCAAGCTCTGGCTTCAGACTATCAAAAGGGGGTAATCAGCTCTTTGTGTGGGGACGGGGCACTACCTATTCAGGTGCAAATGTCAGCCCCTCCTTCCCTTATGGCCCAGGAAGAACCATCAGAATGCAGATGAGTACCTTGACACACCTAACCCTTCCCTGTTTGTGGCTGTCTAGAGGAAATGCACAAAGTGTAGCTGTCACCCACCCCATACGTGTATTGGAGACAGACTGCAGGCACACAGAGCTGTAAGAGCAGAGAAATGTCCACTTTCTTAAAGGACATATTATCATGAACAAGGGTACCCTAGTATTCCGACCAGGGGTAATCTATGTATTACAAGAAACAATGGTACTTAGGAGGCCACCAAGGCCCTGGGTTAGCATGGGCTAATATTTAAATGAGCGCTAGTCAGGTCATCCCAAAAATTAGTCCACGGGGGATGAATTAGGCAATATATGCAGGGACGCACGGTTGAAATGACATCACATTTATTGACAGCATAAATGGATTATCAATTTTTGCTATTCAAGTTATAGTTCTGGTGCTCACAAAGGAATATAGTAAAGGTGCGTGAAGTGAGGGGTGCTGGTGACATTTAAAATGACATCGCATTGACAACAGTGAGCCAAACTCCAAAACGAATTAACACAATGTGGGAGTTTTGGTTTACAACCAAAACTTGTGATGTGATGTCATTTCAACCGTGCGTCCCTGCATATATTGCGTAACTCGTCCCCGTGGACTAATTTTTTTGATGACCTGACTAGCGCTCATTTAAATAATATGAGCCCAGGCTAACCCAGGGCCCTAGTGGCCTCCTATGTACCATTGTTTCTTGTAATACACTTTCTTAAAGGGGCATTACTCAAACAGTCACGTTAAATCCAACGTTATCATTGAAGAGGATTTATCATTGCCATTCCAAAGATATAAAACATGATACAGCACTACTTTCAAACCAGGACTTCAGCTTAAAAGTGGATTAAGGAATTCCTAATGGTATCCTATGAGAGGAGGAGGTCTTACAGTAGTGAAAATCAAATGTAGGGATTTTTCATCACAAGCACATGCAAAACCTAAAAGTACATGTCCTACCTTTTACTTATACAGCACCAAACCCTCTGGGTTGCCATAGGGGTGACTTATATGTAATAAAAGGGGAGTTTAAGGCTTGGCAAAGGTTTTAAATACCAAGTTGAATAGGCAGTAAACTGCACACATGGGCCTTGCAATGGCAGGCCTGAGACAGGTTTGAAAGGCTACTTGTGTCGGTGTCGCAATCAGTGCTGCAGGTCCACTATTAGCACTTTACAGGCCCTTGGCACATGTAGTGCACTTTACTAGGGACTCAAAGGTAAACTAAATATGCCTATTGTGGATAAGCCAATGTCACCACAGTTTAGGGAGAGAGCACATGCACATTACCACTAGTTAGCTGTGGTAAAGTGCCAAGAATCCAAAATCAACAAAAACAAGGATTAGAAAAAGAGGAAGAGCAAGGAAAAAGGTTTGGGGTGACCCTTCATGAGGGCCATCTTGCAACACCACCCATCATCATTCATCACCTCCATGCCCATGGCATTTCGCCACCAGTGACGTAACTGCAGCATTGTTCAATTAGGCATTGCAGTTTTGGCTGTGCAATGGGCGCCTGCTTTAGTTACTGTGGCATTACGAAGTTTTCAAAGCATTACAAACTGATAACAAGGTGTATTTCCCAGTGCCCACTAAGTCCCCTCCTACTAGTACTCCACTTCATTACTCTTTCCAAAGTTCTGTTCCAGCCTACCAAAACATTGAAAAATCCATTCTTGCCAAGTGACATATATTTCTGGCCAAGTGATTTATGTATATATATATTATGGCTTCCATGACGGATTTACGCCTGTCCAGATTTTTCCCATTTGTCAACTACAGTGACTGTCTAAGCATAATTTTAGCACATGATGATCAGTGACACCCCACTATTCTATACCAAAACCTCTACCTAGCTTAATTCACTCTAACTTACCTTGCAGTTGAGTTACTTTTGTTACTTCCAAGTGAAGGTATTTGTTGAGAATAATTTGTGGTGGAAGGTGAGGCCAGAGAGTAAAGTTGGACTAAGTGCCTGAATTAGAGTTTGGCAGATGGGATACTCTGTGATGAATGTGCCAAATAAAATAAATATCACATTCCCTTACCTGTACGTACTGCAGTGCATTATTTTTTCCACTGTATACTTATGGCAGACAGGATATCTGCATTTATATGTGACATGTGTGACGTAGTATTATTATAATTCATGTGCCTCTTTGGAGTCAGGGTAAAATTGAAAGGCAGTTGGAGAAGAGCAGAGCCATTGAAATTTAAGTAAGATAATACATTTTCCATTACAGCTGCCCCAGCTGCAGACTCAAGAGAGTAGCAGACCCGACTCTTGGATGCCTCCATCAATGTTGTACAACAGGACTACTTTTAATTGTGTTGCAGATATGCCTTACTCATTAATGAGGTAATTTTTCTTTTTACACACAAAGTGTCTATTTAGTTTTTACTATGAAACACCTTAACAAAAACCACATTTATTCTGGTGGTATTCAGGCTTAATTCCTTGCAGTCAGTGCTCTATGTGATGCATGTGTTGGGAAAACCTGGCCCCTGTGACTAATTATATCAAAAATCCCTATGGCCCTAGGGGATCAGCAATAGTCTGCTACTGTGCCACTATATTAACAAGAGTTTGCACTGAGCATTATTCACAATTTGTCTTTTTTTTTTTCTTAATATAGCTACTCCTGCTGCTCTACCATTACGTCAGGAGATAGCCACTCAGCTGTGGCACCAATGGATGGAGTCCTTTCAAGTTGAATATCTCCGGCTGGTGAAATGAAGGAGGGGGTGGAGGCATGTGTCACTGCCCCAAGTACCTCCAGCCAGCCGCCAGCACCTTCATCCTGGCCACAACCTCACCAGCACCACCGGCAGTCGGGATCGACCATTGCTGCTTCCCCTCTTCATCATTATCCACAGACTGCCTCCTCCACCGCTTCCTATGGGAGCTGGTCCTGCTTCACCAAGCGGTGACAGACCTTCACACCCAAATAGATGCCCTCTAAGCCCTTTTTCACATATATTTTCTTAAGTGTGAGGGACTTTTGTTGTGGGTGGAGAGGATGGGATTTGGGAAGGGCACTGGGGCAAGGAGAACTTTGTTTGCTTTACTTTGCACTGGTGGGGCAATGTATTGATTTGTTTGGTGAGGGGGAGGACCTGTTGCGGGTGTGGAGGGTGTTTTTTTTATTTGTAAAAGCCATAAATGGGAATTGTTTCTTCCTATGTCTTTTGTCTTTTCACTGCTTTTAGCACAGCCTCTTTTTTTTAATTGACAAATAGTTGCCCTCTGAACAGTCACATACTGAACAATGACTTTTACCCCCTAGACTTTCCCTAGCTGATTCTGGAAGTCCCTTGTCATATATTCATTTATCTACTAGGCTACTTACTTTACTTATACCCAAACAATACCCAGCTACCAGAGTGAAAACAACACAGATTAGGTTTGTTTTATTGCTTGAGGATGTTAACCTTTATCACTTTTGCAGCACCCAGTCACTTATTACAGTGTGTACCAGTTAGTTTTATCCTTGTCCTGCTACCCTCTGTAACTAGATTGACCACTAGAGGGGTATGTCTATGCCTATATTGCCTACGACATACACAAAAATTTGTAATCTTCTGTAGAAGTTACTAATGAAACTAGTTCACCACGCTTCTTAGTTCTCGTACCTGAATAGATGAAGCGAAAGCTGCTGCCTCTCTCAATCTTTCAAAACCTTATTACAGGGTTTCCCAAGGTGCCTTCTTTATGGTGGTGTTATAGTAGCTGGCTAGCATGGTAACAGGGAAGACATTGCAAGTGAGGTCATACTCCCACCTAGGTGAACTTCAACTGTAGGATTATTCAGAAGGGTTATCCATCACAGGCAACTAGATTTAAAGAAAACACAGAAGATTTAGTTATTTATATCATAACCTATCAAAGACTGAGACCAGACTACCACCATGACACAAAGACTTGATATTAAAACTAACAGTAGTAACTTCTGCGCAATGGGGAGCTAGTCTTTAATTAATTTATTAAAGCAATTAAAACGGAACATACGAAATGCTTGATTCAGGTGGAGGGGACTCAGGACAGGAGAAGGTTAAGGATTTAAGTAACACAAGGCCCGAATGATGATGTTGAGGAATGATGTTATCTGCAACCACCACACCCTAAGATGCCAGACCCGAATAGACCCTACTCAGCTAGCCCCCCCTCACCGTAGATGACACCTTCAAGATCCAGAAGAACATCCACTCTGGAGCACACTCTGACCCCGGCCTGCATCACATCTTCAATGGAGCAGGCACCACCATTGTCCCCAAACTCTGCCACACCATCAACTACCCCATCAACTTTGCCACCTTCCCGGAAGGCTAGAAATACACAGAGATCAACCCCTTGCTGAAGAAACCCTCTGCCGACCCGAAGTACCTCAAGAATTTCAGAAACATCTCTCTTCTTCCCTTCCAAGCTCATGTAATTGAGAAGGGTATCAATGCCCAACTTTCCGAGTTCATTGAAGCAAACCACATTCCTGGACCTCCCCCAATCTGGCTTCCAAAGCAACCACATCACTGAGACCGCCCTCCTCACCACCACAGATGACATCCGTGCCCTCCTGGACAAAGGCAAAACTGCAGCCGTCATCCTCCTGGACCTCTCGGCTGCATTCAATACAGTCTCTCTCACCGCACCCTATGTCCAAGACTCCACGACGCTGGTATCCACGACAAAGCCCTGGAATGGATCTGCTTCTTCCTCACCGGCCAAACACAGAGTCAGACTACCTCCATTCCTCTCAGAACCCACAGAGATTAGATGCTGAGTACCTCAGGGCCCCTCCCTGAGCCCCACGCTTTTCAACATCTCATGGCCCGGCTCTCAGCCATCATCAGAAACCACAGACTCAACATTGTCTTCTACGTCAATGAAACCCAGCTGATTCTCTCCCTGACCAACATGCCCACAGTCGCTACAGAACAACTTTCACGACGGGATGAAGGCTGTCGTCGCCTGGATAAAGAACAGCTGCCCCAAGCTCAACTTAGAGAAGACCAAAGTCCTCATCATGGGCTCCACCCCTCCATCTGGGATAACTCCTTGTGGCCTGCAGCACTTGCAACCTCCCCCACACCCACAGACCACACGCGGAACCTCGGCATCATCCTGGACTCCTCGCTCACCATGAACTGCCAGATCAAAGCCAACTCATCACCCTCCTTCCATACACTACACCTGCTCTGAAAGATCTTCAAACGGATCCCTACTGAGTCCAGAAAAACGGCCACCCATGCACTTGTCAGCAGCGAATGCACTTTACGCTGGCATCACCCAGAAACTCTTCAAGAAATTGCAGAACATCCAGAATGCTTCTGCCAGACTCATCCTGAACATCCCCTGCCGCAGCCACATCACTAGCCACCTCAGACACCTCCACTGACTCCCAGTCAACAAAAGAATCACCTTCAAGCTCCATACACACACCTTAAAAGCCCTACATGACATGGGACCTGTGTACCTTAATCACCGCCTCGCATTCCATGTACTCACCATGGACCTCCGCTCCACCCAACTGGCCCTGGCTACCGTCCCATGTATCCACAAGACCACAACCGGAGGAAGATTATGCTCTTACCTTGCACTGAAGACCTGGAACACCATGCCTCTCCACCTCAGAAAATCACCGTCACTGCCTCAATTAAGGAAGGACCTCAAGCCCTGGCTGTTTGACTGAACCAAAGTGTCTTCAACGGACCAGCAGTTCCCCCCAGTGCCTTGAGACCCTTAGGGGTGGTGGTTGCACTTTACAAGCCATTGATAGATTGATTGATGCTATGTAGGACTATATATATAGACATTTTTTGTGGGTGGGTAAGTGGGGCTAGTGTGGGCTATTGCTTAGGTAAGACAAATCTGACAGTGATTTGATGTCGCTTTCACCACATCCACCCCATCAAGCATGTGAGCCACTTATTGTGGAAATTCATAAGTCACACCTCAATGTATCACAACGCCTGGGGGAAGAGGTTTAGGGGTTTGATGAATGGATGGCAACCAGTAGTTGGCGAAATGTTTGACAAAGACAACCACTTCACAACAACAATATTCATTAGGGCAATGAGCAGCAAATCATCATCAATGTTAGAAATTTGGTTTCTGATAGACAAATGTAAATTATGCAGTCTCACCAGGTCCGGTTTAGTTTTGGCTATTAATGGCTCTATATTATCTTTAACGATATTGTCGGTATTTGCAGCTATGTCGATGCCTAAATATGTTGCCTTTTTAACAGCTCGTGCATCATTGATCGTTAAGTTCTTATTGCCCATGATTTGCGTTTTGCTACGGTTAAGGGAATACCCCGAGAGTGTCCCAAATCTCGCCGCTTCTTCAATTTCGACTATTGCAGTTTCGGGGTCGGGAGTCACAAGAGCAATGTCGTTGGCATATGCCAAAACTTTGTTTTCCCAGCCATGCATTACGATGGGGCTGATAGCCTGGTTATTTTCAAATTGGTGTAAGAAGGGGTCAATATAGATTGCAAATAAAAGCGGCGAACTTGGGCATCCCTGCCGGGTACCTCTTGTTATTTTAAAAGTATCTGTGAGTGCTCCGTTAACAAATAGCTATTGATTAATGTTATAGGGCAGTATGAGCCGGGTTCCCATGATATTTTATGTTTCATTAAAATGCTATTTTTTCCTAAGTTTCTACATCTTTTGCGTGCAATACCGTTGGAATTTACAACCGATTGTCCTAAAAAAATTGAAGATTTATTTTCCCGATTCATCTGGGCATACGCCAAGTCAAGAAGGGCATATAAATATCTCTCTTTACCTAGAGAAAGGGGAGGACTGGCTTTGCCAAATATAAGACTCTATTATTGGGCCAGTACACTACTATATAATTTAGTCCTTATACAAGAGAAGCCAATAGATAGACCGATCGAAGAAGTACCGACGCCCCTAGAACTCATAATGGGGGTGGATGCATGGGGATCAGTCTGGTGATTTTTAAATGACAACCACTACAAGAAAGTTTGCTTTAAAACATTCCAAGGGGGCATAGAATCTGGAAGTAAGTTTGAAAATTGATTGGATTAGGTCAACTCAATTACTACACACCACTTGGCAATAACCCCAAATTGCCCAAAAGTTTTAAAGGCCCAATAATCAAAAGCTGGGGCTGACTAAGCTCGGTGCTTTTTACTCTCCAACAGGTCTGACCTCTTTTGAAAATCTTAAAGAATGGTTTGAGTTAGATCGGAGGGATTTTTATAAATATCTTCAAATTAGAGATTTTTTAAACAACAAAGGTGGGGGGCCAATAGGATTTGCTAATAACGATATAATTGATAAATTGAGAAGGAACAGAGATTTATCTATTCAAGTAGTCTATAATCTCTTTAATTCTTTAATGAAAGATGATAAGGATGATCGGGCATTAAAGTGGAAAGTGGAGACTGGAGTCACGGAAAACCTATTCTTTCACTCAGTCAAATTGGCACAGAATATCTTAATCACGGCCCGGCTCCAGGTCCAATACTACAAAACCTGTTTCTCGCTATATTATTCCCCGAACAGGATCGCCAAATGGTGGACGGGGAGAGGAACCTTATGCCTCCGGTGTGCATTATTTCAGGCAGATCTGATTCACATCTTTGCCTCTTGTGACGCGCTTACCAAACTAAAGCAAGAGATTACCAACTTTTTTAAGGAGACCCTAGGAATAGACTGCTTCCTCTCTCCGATCTTGATAGGACTTGGGGTAGCCCAGGACATGCAGGGGAAGATCGGAGAAGAACTGGTGTTCATCGGTATGGCGATCCTCCGTTTATGTATCGCATCCGCATGGCTAGATCCTGATCCCCTCGCGTTCCAGTAATGGCTCTCTTGTTTCTTAGCAAACTACAATCTGGAAAAAGCTATCTATACAAGAAGGGGAATACGCTCTCGAACGAAAGGCCTAAAAATCTGGGCACCATTTACTAGATGGATAGAGAAGAATGAGTAAACTATAAAGAGGAAATTAATATAGAATTTAAACTAAGGTTAATAGATCGAGGCCAACCCCCCCCCCCCCCGGGGTAGGTAGAGTGGGTGAAATAAGGGTCAACCAGGGAGGGTTAAAAGGGGAGGGGGAAGAAATGCATAATTGTGGTTTTCTCTCTTTGTTTTTTTTTGTTTTTATTCTTTTTCTTTTCTGGTTCCCTGTGACAATATACCTTAATTGTCTTATATACTATCGTACAAAATGTATTAATACATTAAAAAAAAAATGAAATGAGCTATAGTCTTGGGGAATTGTCTTGTGTGTATCTATACAAAGAAACCTCCAGATGTGTGCTTTAACATTAACTGAGGCAGAAGGAATTCGAGAGAGTAGAGTCTACATTTACTTTCTTTACGTTTTTTAAGTCTATTACATATTTAGTATGCCTGAGGATTAAAAGAGGCCATAGCTTAGCAGTAACCCTACATTAGGACTGATATCTGTTCATGTCTTTATTTTTCAGGCTGTTTTGTGCATAATGGAATACTGAGGAAAACTGAGGGTTATTTTTTTTATTAAAGGAAACAAATTACCTTCTAAAAAAAAAAAAAAAAAAAGAAATTAGGTTTCTGATGGTAGAGGTATGCACTCTTCCCAAGCAGGAACCACAATTCTAGTCAGGATAAGTCAGATACACATCCTTATTTTCCCCGTGCTCAACCCATGGTAGCGTGGCACAGACAGTCAGACTTAACTAAAGAGGTAATGTGTAAAGTATTCATGCAACACTTCAAACAGTAAAACAAGGAAAACAAAAAGATGCCACAAGTGATTTGAAACAAAGACCACAATGATAAAAATCCAATGAGTAGAACCAGAGTTATGAATTTCTAAACATATCTTGAATTACAGTGATTAAAAACATAATGCACCAACTGGGACTATCTGGTCATGCTAGACCAGGTCAAATACAAAAGTTCAGGATGACCGAGATGGAGCGCGTGTCGGATACTTGGACCAACCTTGTCCCGCTGCATAGTGCCTTGTATACATCATGATGAAGATCTGATGCAGGGAGCAAAGGAGGTGATACGTCGTCATCAATCCTTAGGATGTAGGGAATGCATCAGTTTCAAGCTGCGCAAAGTCAGAGATGTATTGGAAAAGCAGGTTGATGGGCCGTGCAAACGGAGATGCAATGTACTCGAGCCTCGCAATCGCTGTGATGCGTTGTCGTTAAAGGAGATGTTCCGGTTCCAAGCTGTGCAACAATAGCGATGTATGGATTTTGGTAGTTGCAGCACTTTCAAGGACCAAGGACTGAATTGGCAGCACTTGGTAGCGCAAGACTCTCAGATTACAGAGTCCATGTGCTGTAGGTAGATGGGTTGGAAGTCCTTGATGTCCCCGAGACTTTATATGGAAGGCAAGCAGACAAGCCCTTTGAGTCACTTTGGTTTCTGGGATGGAGAGATGCAGGTTCAGTCCTTCTAACTTCCAGGCAAGAGGGCAGTAGGTCACCACAGCAAAGCAGGAGTCCAGCAGAGTAGCAGTCCAGCAGAGTGGCAGTCCTGGTAGCAGCACAGCAGTCCTCCTTTCTGGCAGAGTATCCTCTGGTCCAGAAGAGTACTGAGTTAGTTGTGTCAGAGGTCCAGTACTTATACACAGTGTGCCTTTGAAGTTGGGGAGACTTCAAGGAGAGGCCTTTGAAGTGCACAGAATACCTGACCTTCCTGCCCTGGCTCTAGGCTAACTACAGGGGATATGCAGCCCTTTTTTTACCGACAGGACACAGCCTATTCAGGTGTAAGCTCAGGGTCCTCCCTCCCAACCTGCCCAGGATGGCCCATCAGGATGTGGGTGGCCCATCAGTCACTCCTAAGCTCTCTTTTTGTGTGGCAGTCTAGAGGGAATGAACAAAGCCCAGCAGTCACCCATCCTAGATATGTATTCAGAGACAGGCAGAAGGCACCAAATGGCTAAAGGAAGAAAATGCCAACTTTCTGTCATTTTCAGAACTACAATTTAAAAATCCAACTTCACCAAAAGTTATGATTTTAAATTGTGATTCCACAGACAGCAAACTTGAGGGTTCTGTTTCTTTCCAACTGGAAATTATAAAATGTAATACGGTGATCCCAATGTTATCCTATGGGTGAGATAAGTCTTGCATAGTGAAAAACCCATGTAAGAGTTTTTCACTACTAGGACATGTATAACTTAAAAGTACATGTCCTACTTGTTAAATAGACTGCACCCTGCTCTTTGACTGTCCAGGGCCTACCTTATGGGTTACTTATAAGTATTAAAAAGGTAGATTTGGGCCTGACAAAAGGGTCAAGTTGCCAGGTCGACATGGGAGTTCAAACTGCACACACAGGCTCTGCAGTGGCAGGCCTGAGACATGTTGACAGGGCTACTTAAGTGGGTGGCACAATCAGTGGTACATGCCCACTAGTGCATTTAATATTCAGGCCCTGGGCACATATCGTGCACATTACTAGGGACTTATATGCAAATTAAATATGCTGATGGTGGACAAGCCATTGTTTCCATGTTTTAAGCAGAGATCATATGAATTTTAGCATTGGTTAGCAGTGTTAAAGTGCCCAGAGTCCTAAAGACAACACATGAATTCAGTCAAGAGGGGAGTAGGAAGGCAAAAGGTTTGGGGGTGGCCCTGCAGAAAGGACCAGGTCCACCAATCATCAAATCTGTTGTGCAAGGAAGTGAAGAAATGACAGTTCAATTAAATGTATTGCAAACAATTGACCCAAGTTATTATATATCTAAATGTTCTATCATCTAGGTTTGAAAAATACAAATTATGGAGGAGTAAACCCACATAGTTCTAAAAATTATGATCGCTAAAAGAAAAATGATACTGTATATAAATTCCAAATTGTGCAGTGCATTTGCATTCTTCTCGAATTGTCCGTCTTGGGTGCCTGGCTGAAATGGTCCTGTAAGTTAGGCAGGAGTGTTATGGAGCTTTCGCCTTTCATGCAGTAGAAGAGAAGGCCCGTGGATTGTAAAACAGAAACAATATTGTAGAGTCAAGGACAAGGACAGAAGATAAGCTTCCTGAGGAGTGGACCTAGAGGCAGAGCAACAGTATAGGCTGCTGCAATCATTCATCATGACTCATGTGTGATTAACTGAGAAGTGAGAGCAATTTTACAACCAATTCTAGACAAATAGCTGCATGTACCTGGCTGATCAATCTCACAACTGTCCTTCCATTTAACCAAGTGTGTCCAACAAGTGACATCACAAGTCTGTCTCCAGTCTATCTCCAGTTACAGGTCTCCACGACCATAACCACATAAAAGTGTAGTTTGAGCCAGCACAGAATTCTCAGCATTTCCCAAATCAATGTACCGCTCTCCAGTCCACAAGGCTGAATAGGTCTCTTAGAGTCATCATCATGTTGGTTTCCCTTTGGAGTAGACAACTTTCTTCTTGTGGCTGTTGAGATAGTCCCGCCCTGAGTCCTGACTCCGAGTAACGAATCAGTCTGACTCCCGACCGACCCAAATGAGATTGAGAGAGATAGACCTATAGTGCATTGCTGTTGATGAACAAAAAGAGCAAAATAATTTGAAAATTTTGTGTAGATATGTATTTGTTAATTAAACTGACTGGTCTGGTCTCTGAAGAACCAGAAATGCAGCAAGGAGTGGACCATGCAAGTAAATCTAACTTAGCATAAAAGGGCCAATCACCTTCAGGCAAAATCACCCATCAGCCCCCAAACATTGAAAATCATTGAAATCAAGTTTACAAATTAGTTGAACACCTTCACTGTTTGCCACTACATGTATCATCAATTATCACTCACACTCACTCAATAATATATCACTCATTGGTGCAATAGTTACCTGTTCCAATCCAAGCAGGGCAGTACACAATTATCGTATTGTATCTCCTCTTTTACCATGGAATCAACTTACTGGCAGTCTTGTAAATTTGATGATCTTTACTGGAGCATCCATGCTGGGGAATGAAAATATAAGGATACGCATGGGATGGAGGCAGGCATTGCCTCCAATGTCTTTGAAGTGAATGGAGAGACCTCTTCACTGCACACTGGTCCAACTTCAATCCAGTCATCATGTGACTAAATGGTGGGGCTACATATGTCAGACACTAACAAAATAAATACTATTTCTCTAGCTATATCCATTCTTTTTTGCCAAACAGTTTGATGATAATTTAAAAGTTCTATAGTGGCCTACTCATTTAGGGAAGTAGAGTTTCTCCTCAAAATCAGGAGGTTAGCCCCGAAGTTGGTCAGCTAACACACTTAAGCCTGATGAATCGCCCTCATCCTCTTCCTCCTGTGGTGTTTCAGGAACAGTGTTATTGTGTGGTATGAAGTGTTGGTTAATTTTAATCATGGTGAATCTCTCCACATTTTGAGGTGAGAGACTGGTAGCTAGCTGCAGTGAACACATCAGATACAATGGCTACCAGAAAAGCCAGATAATTTATTGCCAGCCAGCTGAGATCTGGCCATTGGTGCATCTTCCCACACCAATATGCCAATTGGTTTTGATCCATGTATACCTCTTTTGGGTCATCCAGATAGTCTTGTACAATCCTCTGAATGGTCATTGGGGAAGCCATTTGCTCGACCTTTTTTGCTTTAGACTCTGCACTTGACTTAAGCCCTGCCACTTGAAACCAAGTCAATGCAGAGGTTGAACCTGATTCTTCTGTTGTTGGTGTTGTTGTTGCTGGTGTTCTTGTTGCTGGTATTAGCTGCTATGAGGCAACAGCACTGCCCTCTCTGGATGTTGAAGGCGGCATTCGGTAACTCTAGGAGTTCTTCTTCCAGGTCTCTCGCGTACTCAACAACCCATGTCTTGTATAGTGAAACATCCCCTTCTGAAAAAGGAAAGAAAGTGGCCAGTATTTTTGTGTACCGTGGATTAAGTATTATGGCACAGGTGTACTCTTTGGATGACACAATCTTTCTTTGCAGCCTTGGATTAACAGCCAAGAGAAGGATTGAGCTCTCAACCAACTGATATGCTTCTCCGTTCACACTGGTGAACCTTTGTGCCACCTTTTATAACTGGCCTTGTAGTAGATGCAACAACGGGGTTTGCTTGCTCACCGTACTGCCCTCCTTGCTGACTCCCCATGTGAAAACCTCAAAACGAAGTAGCATCTGAAGCAGGCATTTGAGTAGGCCCCATTTGTCCACCTTCGTGGTCATGCTTTTCCCAATTGCATCTCCTCCTCTGTGAAGGAGATAGTCATTGATCAGTCTGTACTGCTCAAACAGACGTTGCAACATGTAATAGGTCGAGTTTCAATGTGTTGGTACCTCCTGCATGAGGGCTTTACATAGTACTCTATTAGCATGCTGAATGATAATCAACTGCTTCTAGGCTTTAAAGAATGACTTTAAATTAGTGCAGATTCTTCTGCAGGTGGTCAGTATGTTGCTGAATATGACATATTTGTTTAGAAAGTCCTGCACAATCAAGTTGATGCAATGCGCTTAACTTTGAAATGGCCACCATCTGCCGTGCCTTTGACTATATTACTGCCATTGTCCATGGCAACAAATCCAATTCTGAGACCTCTGGGTCACAGACATTCAAACACTTTGCTTTTAAAATCTTCCAAGATGTTTGCAGCTGTATAGGACTTCCCCATGGGGAACATCGCTACCGTTGCTTGCCATCAAATGCCCTGCAAAGTTTCTTCAGCGCTGGGGCCTGTAAATAGCTGTTGCCTAACCACCACAAAGAGATTCAGTGTGCAGTGATACACATGTAATCAGTTGCTTGACAACTGATCCACATGTCTGTTGTCAGGTGGATAGCGTGAACAGCACTTTCTGCAAAGCTTGTCCAACCAATTGCAGCACATTGTGATGGAGCGCTGGGACAGCAACTCTGACAAAATAGATCTGGCTGGGAACCTTCCATTTTGGGCAGATGGCTGCCACAAATTCTAAAAATCCCACTGCTGCCACAAAAGAAAAATGGAGGAGGTCCAAGACTAACATTTTAGCCAGCTTCCCATTGTACAAACGTGCAGTTCAGTGGTTGTGTTCATAGCACCCCTCCTGCCTAAACTTGCCGTAATAATAACATGGATTTTTTTTTGTGGTGCCACTAATGCAGGCGACGTCCGGAGAGAGTCAGGAGGTGGTAGATTGAAAGCTGCGTCTTGCGGCAGTCACTGTAAGTGATGGTGCCACACCTGAGTCTTGTGCCAGTTCAAGGTTGCTGATGCAGGTGGCACACTGCTGGGGACAGGCCTGCTCTGGGTATAGCTGTCACCCTCTTCTTTCTTATCACCTCCCACCATGATCAGAGCTGATTCCCCTCTCTCATCACCACCACACCTGAAACAGTTATTTTAAGGTGCCCCTCCCAATGAATTCCATGATTTATTTTTCAAAAGAGTCATTTGTCCCCCAGCAACATAGAGCGAACCAGGTTTACCTTGACAAACACTCAAGTGGCAAATGGAGCATATTGCAATGTTATCCTCTGGCTTTCTAATCTTAAAGAAGCTACTGCCAATGCGCAAAGAACTGGAGCTAGGTAGGTCAATGATTGCGTTTCTGCAGTGCCTACTTCGACTGAGGTAGTGGTGGATGCAGGTCTCAGTGGGGGCCTTACAAATTTGGAAGCTGGCAGTGGTGGTGATCATATAACCAGCTTCCACATCCCTCAGAGCAGATTATAATGGAGGGATAATGTCTGTCTTCTGAGCCAGCTTCCATGACAATGACTGGCTCGTCCTCCTGATCCCCTTCCATAATTCTAAGGCTTTCAGGAACTTTCCTCTTCCCTTATCTCTCATGGCGGGTCTTGGACTCAGAAGGGATCCTGTCCATGTCCAGATCACCACAAGTGGGCTTGGAGAAGATGGCGTACTCTTTGTTTTCTTGCCGGAGATCGAGAAGCCAATGGTTCATCAAGAAGCGGTACAGTGGATGGGGCGCATATAGGCGGTGAAGATGACGGTACTGCCCAGGCTTCTCTAATTGTTTCAGGGCCTGCCTACCGCACTGGATAGGGGACTCTTCTCTGAACTTCGCTCCATGGTGACACAATTTATTTGGCAGGGACAAAGAGCTCGACTCCCTTACAAGGTTCTGCGCGCATCAAAGTCGGCGTGGGGCCTCGCACTACCAGACTTCCTCCTTTACTATAAGGCAGCCCAAATCTGGGTGATACCGGGTGGTCTGCGAGGGTATCCGATAAACATTGGCTACACATGGACAGCGAGGTGGCAGGGAAATACATCTGGGACTTAATCTGGAAGCACAAATCTGACCGCCAGACAAATTTATACTTACCCACACGGACCACATTGCGAGTCTGGGACGACATAAACAGGCAGAAGGGGTGGACCACATTTCCCTCCCCTCATACACCCATTCATTTCAACCCGACATTCCCTCCGGCACAACGATTGGGTCCATACGAGGCATGGCAACAGGGTGACTGCCTAACGATTTCAGACATGTGTCAATTTGGGGATATTAAATTGTTTGATCATTGCAAACGTGACTTTAAACTTCCGGACACGGAACTATTTAGATAAACCCAACTTAATCACTGGGTCATGCAGACGACCTTAAGGGAGGCTGCAGCCAGGAATCTGACCCCCTTGGAACAATTTGCTAAGAGGGCAGTGGGGCCAAGGGCTGCATTTCCTTTCTATACACACAATTACTTTCCGCACAGACACCGGTCAGGCCGCGCCATGGGAACACACAGTGGGGGAACCCATTTCAGATCTTGATTGGTCAAGGTTGTGGTGAGACATCCTGCGGTGTAATAACTCCTTGGGATTGAGGGAAGCACACTATAAACTCATGTATGATTGGTACTTATACCCCACTAAGCTCAAGAAAATCTTTCCCCACTCATCATATCCGTGCTGGAGAAGTTATGGCCTGTTGGGAGACTTTAAACACATCTGGTGGGACTGCCCAAACATTAGCCCCTTCTGGACTGAGAATCTAGCCCAGATGAAAACCATATTAGGATACCCAATACCAAATGATCCCAAGATGATTCTGTTGCTGTTGCGCAACGACAATCTTCACTACCAAACGAGCAGTGACAAAGTTGTGATGTGGCTATGTTTCGGGGCGGTGAAGATGGCGATGGCGGCTGCATGGAAGTGCCCATCCACACCCTCGCTAACGCAATGGAACGCCAGACTATGGCGAGCGGACACGATGGAACTAATGGCAGATATCACCACAGACTCATAACATTTTGAATATATATGGGGACCCCTAGTGGGCTACCTCTCCACGAGTTTGCCACTTTTCGCATGCCCCTCACGCACTAGAGCACTACACCTGTTTAAATTCTAACTTGAAGCGATTTAAGGGAAGACACAGGAAAGGGAGAAAGCACCATGGCCCCCTATCTGGGGAACCTCCCAGAGGCCTCCACAAGACACTCTAGACGTCATGATAAGAGCACATCTATGTTCCACAGTTATGTTGAAAGAGGCTTGGGGGGGGTGTAAAACAGTGTACTCAGAGAAAATATAGAGACTTATGACTGTGCAATAAGGCGCTTATATTTAGCAAACTGTAAACTGTATTTGAAATGTCTTTACTGGATGGCCTGTTACATTGTACCTGGACTGTTTAAATACTTCTCTGGAAAAAACCAATAAACACAGTTTTGAGAAAAGAAGAGGTACAGCTTTCTCACCAGAAAGATCAACCTCCTGTACTGCTACTACTTCATGAAGATCTATTACTGGCTGCCGCTCCTGTTGTCCACTTTGCTAAGTTTCCTGCAATGATTGGGTTCTAGTTTGTGGCTGAGACAAATCAAATTCAGACTCGCTGCTCTTCACCATGATTGCAGTGGCTGATGAGCTGAGAGACATGGCCTTGGGCTTAGGTTGGGGTGTTGCTGTTGATGCAGGAGTGCTGCTCCCAGTTTGCTGCCCAGAAGATGATGCAGCAGACACACATGTAGCGCTATTAAGAATGATATATTGACCATTGACTCCATTTTATGTGCTGACTCCATCTTGTGTAACAGACTCCATTTTCTGTGCTTGCACGTAGCTGCAAAGTGGGTAGGGGATGTTTTCGCCCTTTATTTGTTTTCGCTCCTCATCTAGCAGAGTGAACTGGAACATGTTGTGTGGGATGCGTGCTTGGTACCTTTCAGGGAATGTGTGAAATGTAGAGCTCTGTCTCAGAGTCAAAATACAGGGGCCTGCCCAGCTTCTGTCTTGACCTTGACACAGACCAGTACGGTCAGCTCGGTTTTTCATAACAGAACAAAGGGGGCGAGGTTTCTAGAACCTTCACCTCACATTGAGTAAAAGGTATTAAAAACAGAGGGGCATATTCACAAGGAGCCTTTGCCAATTTATTGGCACTTTAGCGCCGCAAAAGTGGCGATAGACTCATCGCCCTATTCACAAGCTGGTGCAAACTGCCGACATTGCCAGTTTTCCTGCGATAGCTGCCGCAAAACACATCGCCACGGATGAGAGCGACAACTAACGCTAATGATATGCAGAGTAGGCGTTCCCGTGCAGAAACACACGAAAACACCACTTCGCGATACTCTCAACGACCAGCCAGATCAGCGATGCGATCCAAAAACAGGCGATAAGGCGCGTTAGCAGCAGGGATGCTACACCTGCCTTTTACTGGTGTTAAGCAGGATGACAACCTGCAGCATGAAAGGGAGCCCAGCCTAGAGCCACATCTGAAGACCAACAGATGCCATGGAGACAATGATCATGCAGCCTAGAGACCCAAGAGGGCCACAACACCCACCGCAACCACCCCCGGATCCTCCCCCCCAGGTTATGAAGTCCAGTAGTCAACGGTAGTGGAAAAACAGAACTTTATTACAAATACATAAACAACAAGACGAAAAGCTCAGCCAACGCGTTCCATTTCCAACGGGGAACTTCTCCAGGGCAACGTGTGGATCTAATAAACTGCAAATGCTGCGGGAACTCCCCAATACCATTCCATATCCCGAAATCAGTAGTCAGAAACCTGTTTGAGAAATGGTGACAATGGTCAAGCGTCCTCATAGTCACAAACGTAATCTGGTACAGTGTATTGCACTTGGACAAACCGGAATGCATACAGGTATGATGAATCCAGTCCAAATATACTGTAATAGAAGTCCGTGTGCTCGTAACCTCCGCAGGAAAGATAAGGAAGTTTACGACCACACAAACATCTGTTACGGTCTCATTATGCAGGTTTCATCATACCTGTAAACATCACGGTTTGTATCATCCTGATACCCCTGCACCTTCACTTCCCCCACGCTGTGCATGAACAGCTGGAGACCATGCAAGGGAATTACGCCATAGCTGCCTTACCGCACGTGTCAGGGGCAATTGACTGTACACATGTACCACTTGTGCCCCCTGCCAACCCTGCACACAATTACCGCTACAGAAAGCACATGCATTCCATCAATGTGCAGGCAATAGTGGACCACCGGGGACAGTTCACCAATGGCGTCACCAACTTCACAGGCAGTGTGCATGATACATACATCTTCCGACAGTCCATCATCAACCAGCGCTTCCAGGATGGCACCTATGGCAATGAACTGCTCATTGGCAAGTACTAACTGAACACACCACACACCTCAACTCCACAATCACACAACTCACAACTGTGGGAGAGCACACATAACAAAATCACATACACCATGCCAACCAACATGCCCAACTACCAGACACGACAACACAAGTAACCGTGGTAACAGGGGCCAGACATGTAGAAAAACCATCCACAAAGGCAGAGCCCCTCTGCCACACAATTGCAGAATGTGGGGAGAGGTGGGAACCAAGAATGTGCGAAGGAGGCAAGTGACCCAGCAATAAGAAAGGACACAATGCCAAGTGTGGCAGAGATGTGCTGGACAGACTGCAGTATGCAGAGCACAGACATGTCCATGTGGACAGCTACTGCTGGTGTTTGCTGTGTAGTGGACAGTGGACGCAAACAGGTTACCCCAGGCAGTGTGGAAGAGCTTGGACATGTAGCCATGTGGTCCCACCCTGTAAGCCTGAGTGGAGCGGCCTTGGCCGGCGTATGTCTCGAATGAATAGCCCAGGGCCCCGGGCGTGGTCCAGTTCCGGGATGGCCACCACAGTATCTACTGCGTGTGTCTCTGTGTCCGCCATATCATGACCATAGGCCTAGACACATGTGCCCGACCACATTCAATGGCTGTATTCACACTGGAGAAGAGGTGACTACGTCCCAAGCCAACCCGCACACATCTCGTCAGCGCATGCAGGGTCGTGTCTGTCAGGGCAGCGCCCCCCACTCAGCCATGAGGCCGCCGCCGTGACCAGTGGTGCCTGCGCGATCCTGTGCGCCTGCTGCACCCCAGCCTTGGACCCCAGACCGGTCCGCCGCCCAGCGAGGAGTGCCCGCCCCTGCGCACCCAGGCCTCAATGCTCACCTGCCGCCACTGGCGTGTCTCCAAGAGGGCCCTCCACGTGCCGGTGCAACCTCCTCAGCTGATCGCTTGATTCCGCGCCACAGGCCCCCAGCGCACCCTGTGGCACCGCACTGCGGAGTCATGTGTGTGCTGACTGCTGCCTGCGCGTACACTGCGGTCCAGCAGGGCTCACAATTCAAATCGAGTCTTGATTTGCTGGATGCCGTATCGAGGCCAACGCATCATCGCAGGCTGCACACCCGCTCAGCTCTTCAGGTGGGCCTAACTCTATGCACCGCAAGTCATCGCCACGTGGCGGTAGGCCCGTGATGGACACAGGCCATCGGGTGCCACTAACTCAGTGCAACACAAGTCATCGCCACGTGGCGGTAGGCCCGTGCCGGACGCAGGCCATCGGGTGCCATTAACTCTGTGCAACGCAAGTCACGGACCCTTTATGATTGAGTTCCGTGGATGCGGACCCCATCATGTCACCTCCAGCAGTGGGGGATGTGCTGTGGTGGGCCCCTTTTATTGGCAGGGTCACATGTCCCGTGATGACTGTGCTGAATGGGTGTGGTGTGGGTGTAAACCAGCCCTCAGGGAGTGGCTGTGGCATGCTGACAACTAGACCAGTGACCAGCAGATCACTACAGGGAAGACCTGGGACATGTAGCTGTGTCGTCACCCCCTGTGAGCGTAAGCGGAGTGGGCTGGGCTGGCGTATGCCAGTCCAGCGTAGGGGTGTGAACAATGAGCCCGGGGCTCTGGACGTGGTTCAGTTCTGGCCCGGACAAGGAAGTAACCAATGCGTGTGTCTCCGTTGTAGTGTCTGGGCCACCCGGACCGGAATCGGCAATGTTGCACCCTGTCACCCAAGCCCCACAACATGTGCAAAATGGATGTAAGGGGGAAATCAGTGACCCTACATTCATCCATACTGTCATACTTGAAGGATCATAGAAATGACACATCTGTGTGAATTTGAATGTTTTATTCACATTCAGTTAAGTGTTGCAGCTGGAGCAGTACAGGGCCATGCACACCCCACTTGACATTGTTGCCCCTTGGAGGGCCAGCCAGAGTCCATTAGGGAAGGACAAATTCATCGGAAGAGGAAGAGTTCAGTCCGCAGTCTGATTGCTGTGTCATTGGTAACCAAACAGAATATGGCAGTCCATGTCGAGGTCCAAGGTGAGTGCCGCAGAGTGTATCGGGGGACAGTGGAAGGTGATGATGCAAAGGGCTGAACCAAGCTGAAACAGGTCATATGGTGTAGATGAATGCTACCGCTTCCTCATTACCACAACGGCAGTCTCATCCACATCATCATCCTCTGATGTGTGATGTGCCTCACCTGTGGGTGGTGGGGTCTCGACTGCAGCACTGTGTGGCACTGACACATCAGGGGCCGGAGGTGGATTGTCGGCCGCACTGTGTGGCAGTGACACATCAGGTGCCGGAGGTGGAATGTCTGCCGCACTGTGGGGCACTGACACATCAGGGGGCAGAGATATGGATGGTGTAGGAGCAGCAGTATTCATCTGCGCCAGGCCTTGTGGCAGCAATGGCATGATGAGGATCTGCAGGGCATGGAATATCCCAGCTACATCTCGCTGATGTGCAGCCGTGGCAGCCATCATTTCCACCTCCATCCGCACCGTGTCCTCCATGAGCCTCCGCATGTGTCCCAACTCCCGGCTGAGATCGCTGGAGCCACTCTGACTAGACAGGTGTTCTTGTCTCCGAGTCATGACTCCAGCGATGTCAGCCATTGCTCGTTGGAGACCATGGAGCAGACTGTGGGTGTCTGTTAGGGACTGTAAGTGGTCCCTGATGGGACGTAGACTCCCATGGATGGCATCTAGTTTGGCTGCCATGAGGTCGAACCCCACCCGCACCTGCTCAGCCATCTCCTTCTGGCCCTCCAACACACGGCGTTGAAATGCCATGTGTTGGTCGTGGGGATCCTGGGAGACAGCTGGGGTGGTGGGTGCTTCCTGCTGTGTGGTCTGTGCAGGGGGTGGGGTCTCCTCGATGCAGCTGGGCTGCCCTGCTCCTGGGGGTGGGGTGCTGAGGGTGTCCATGAGCTCTTGGAGGGCATCAGTGGCAAAGGTGGGGAGGTCCTCCTCGTCTTCAGTGAGGAGGTGTTCGGTCTGCTCTGCAGGAGGTGATGATTCTCCCTCTGCAATGTAAAGGGGAGATGCAGTTTAACAGAGTGTTCCATGTATGTTCACGCATTGGCCAAATTTCCAAACAGACTGCATGGCAATGTACATTGTGACTGTTTAGGAGGAGCCGCCTATTTAATGCGGGACAGTGGACATTTGTGCACCATCAGGGATGTGGGGTTGTACTTGTCCATTATCATGTCACAGTTTCCTGCTATGCCAAATGTGATTGGCCAGTTTCTACACACAAGCGGCAGCAGTTGTGTCCTCTGTTCTGTTGTGGAAGTGTTGCAGTTTGTACCCCATTGTTGTCAATGTTGATGTCCTCTGATTCTTGTGTGTGTGCTGCATTGTGGGAGAGTCGCCCCTGCAGCTCAGACTTTGCTTGGCCTTCTCCCTTTCAGGTGGCGTGCCTTTGACTTCAGTGCTTATGCAGTGCTGAGATGTTGCATACTTGGGTAAATTGGGCTCTTGGTGAGAGTTGGGACTCTTGGGCATGGTTTGTCCACAGATGTCATGTTGCCGTCAGGGGTTGTTTGTGCACGTGGATGTGTCAGTGTGTGACCTGCTTGTTAGAAATGGGGGTCTCTAGTTGGCAATGGCTGGCCACTGTCCAAGTAGGGACCCTTCTTCCTAAGTCAGAGTGAGAGGGCTACCCTCTTTAATACCCCTGCTCAACCCTGTGGTAACGTAGCACGAGCAGGTAGGCTTATCTCAGAGGCAGGGTGTGAAGCATTTATGATCATACACAGTAACACAGTGAGGAACACTACAAAGGGACACCACACAAGTAGTTATTATAAAAAATAAGTATCTTTATATAAAGGCAGATTTATCACAAGACCAATAACTGTAAAAGCCACAATACTGTCAAAAATAGGATAGCTGTTGAAGGGCTGTCAAAAATAGTTCAAAGGTTGCAAAAATAAGGTTCAAGTTCAAAGCAGTGGTCTCTGCGACCCTTTCTTTCACAAAGTACCTGGGTTTAGTAGCAAAACCAACAAAGTGTCGCAAATAAGCTGTAGCGATAATTCTCGGCACGCGAGGCCGGCGATGCGTTGAAATCCTTGCCGCAAGGGAGGATGATGCGCCGATCTGCGGGATGCGTGCGGAGACGATGCGACAAACTTCTGCACGCTGGACCGCCGATGCGATGACTTTCTTGCCGCGTGGGAGAAGTCGATGCGGTGATCCTGTTGCGCTGTGCGATCGTGTTGCGATGTGAAGACAAGACGCTCCGCGAGGGAGCGACGAAATTCGGTGCGATGCGATCAAAGTGGCGAACGCACGGCGTCCGCACTGCGATGTCTCGAAGCGATGATTTCTTTCAAGGGTGCGAGTGCGCGGCGACAGCAGCGCGATGATCTTTCCAGCGCGTCTCGGCTGCAGCGGCTCGCAAAGGGGCGTCAGCGATGGTTTCGGGTTGCGGGCCCTCGGCGGCAGTAGCGCGATGATTTTCCCAGCGCTCTCGACTGCAGCGGCCCGCAAAGATGCGTCAGCGTCGATTTCTTACCCTCTTTTCTCTGATGCAGACTAGAGGCCCTGGAACTCACAGGAGCCTCCTCAGCAGATAGCAGTCCTCGCAGGGAGGAAGCAGGAGGTTGGTGGTGGAGTCTGATGTGCCTGAGACTCCAGCAGGAGGCTAGCTCTTTTCCTAGCCCTTGGGTGATTGCTGTACAAAAATAAAAGTTCTCTCAAGAGTTCCTTTTCCTCTTCTTCAAGGTCCAGTGGTCACTGCTGCAGGCCAGTGCAAGAAACAACACACAGCACAGGGACAGTCACTTCCTGCAGATTCCTCCAGTGGCACGGACAGAGTTTCCTCTCCAGATCCAAAAGCAATACAAAAAATAGGGGTTTGAGCACAGATATTTATACCCCAAAAACCTTTGATCCTTGAAGCTACCAGTCCCTGAACCTAGCCAGAACCAGTTCTGCTCAGGCCTGGAGCACTTTGTTTACCAGGCTGCATCCTTCCTTTCAGAAAGAGGGGTCTGCTAGCAGACACACAGTGGGAGGTGGAGCCAGCATTCACCTTGCCAGGCACAGCCCTATTCAGATCAAAGAGCCACCCCTCCCCACACTCTAAATGCAGATCTCTCTATTCCACCAAGGTCTGACTCAGCCTGTCCTGCCCCTCTAAAACCAGACAGCCAATACACATAACGGCAGAGCACACTGGAAGGCTTAGGCAAGAAAATACCTACTTTCTAAAAGGGGTATTTTCAAACACAGAATATAAAAATAAACTTCACTAAAAGGTGTATTTTAATATTCTGAGCTCAGAGCATACTAAATTCGTTTTTCTACCATGTTCCTGGGGTCAGTTAGGACTATAGCATGTCATAGTCAAACTGCCCATTCTAGCCTATGAGGAACAGGTAGCCTTACAGTAGTGAAAAACGAAATGGTGCATAATTCACTACCAGGACATGCTACACACACCAAGGCATGTCCTGCCTTACACATACAAGGCACCCTACCATAGGGGTGACTTACAGGATGCTAAGGGAAGGTTCAGGGGCTGGGAAGTGAGTGCACTTCACAGCCAAGATGGCAGTTCTGGACTGCACACAGACACTGCAGTGGCAGGTCTGAGACACACTTTACAAGCTGCTTCTGTGGGTGGCACACATCAGTGCTGCAGGCCCACCAGCAGCATTTGGTTTACCAGCCCTGGGCACACATAGGCCACACTACTAGGGACTAACAGGTAAACCAAATAGGCCAATCAGGGATATACCAATTCACATAGACATATTTATACAGGGAGCATTCGCGCTGTGACACTGAATGGCAGTGGCACAGCGCCCAGAGCATCTAACACCAGTAAAACAGAGGAGACAACAGCGAAAAATGGAAGGGAGACCCACGCCAATGGTGCCAGGTCTAACACACGTCCCCTCCAGCTGAAATGTGGGGAGAACTACCCATCCCCTTGGAAGTTCTCATCGCTAAGGCGGAAAAATCTGGACAGACCATCAGCATTGGCGTGTTCTGTACCAGGGCGGTGTTCCACCGTGAAGTGCATACCCTGTAGGGAAATGGACCACCTCAACAACTTGGGATTCTCACCCCTCATCTGCATCAGCCATCTGAGGGGCCTGTGGTCTGTCTGAACCCGGAAGTGAGTCCCAAACAGGTATGGTCTCAGCTTCTTCAGTGCCCAGACCACAGCAAATGCCTCACGCTCAATTGCACTCCACCTCTGTTCCCGTGGAAGTAACCTCCTACTGATGAAGGCTACAGGTTGGTCTAGTCCCTCCTCATTTATCTGTGACAGAACGGCCCCCACCCCATGCTCTGAAGCGTCTGTCTGGACAACAAATTCCTTAGCAAAATTGGGCGCCCGGAGTACGGGTGCTGTACACATAGCAGTTTTGAGGGCATCAAAGGCTTGCTGACAGGTGTCAGTCCAGTTCACAATCTTTGGCCGCTTCTTGGAAGTCAGCTCAGTCAAGGGTGCAACAATGTTGCCATACCCCTTGACAAACCTCCTGTAATAACCCGTGAGTCCTAAGAAGGCCCTCACCTGGGTCTGGGTCCTTGGGGGCTCCCAAGTCAGGATGGTTTCAATCTTGGGCTGCAGGGGCGCCACCTGGCCGCTCCCCACCTGGTGTCCCAAGTACACCACAGAACCCTGCCCAATCTGGCACTTACTGGCCTTGATTGTGAGGCCTGCTCTGCGCAGCGCCATCAACACTTCCCAGAGGTGGCGCAAGTGGTCCTTCCAGGAGGAACTAAACACTGCAATGTCATCCAGGTAGGCGGCACTGAAAGCCTCCAGCCCAACCAACACCTGGTTGACCAATCTCTGGAAGGTGGCAGGGGCATTCTTCATCCCAAAGGGCATCACACGGAACTGGTAGTGCCCATCTGGTGTGGAGAATGCTGACCTCTCCTTTGCCCCATCCGTTAAGGCGATCTGCCAGTACCCAGACGTCAGATCAAACGTGCTGAGGTACCGGGCAGCCCCTAACCGGTCTATGAGCTCATCAGCTCGGGGGATGGGGTGCGCGTCGGTCTTGGTGACCGAATTGAGACCTCGGTAGTCCACACAGAACCTAAGTTCAGGAGTGGCACCAGGCGTCGCAGCTTTTGGTACCAAGACCACGGGGCTGGACCAGGGGCTGCTAGAGGACTCAACCACCCCTAGGGCGAACATTTTGGAGACCTCCTCCTTAATGCAAGCCCTGACCCTGTCAGTTACCCTGTAAGCCTTGTGCTTGACAGGAGAACTGTCCCCGGTATCCACCTCATGGACGCACCACTCAGTGACACCAGGTACCAGGGAGAACAAATCAGAAAATTGCCCCAACAGGTGGTGACAATCTCTCTGCTGCTCAGGGGTCAGTGTGGTGGAGAGGATCACACCCTCCACTGACCCATCCTTCTCTTCTGCACACAGGAGGTCAGGGAGAGGCTCACTCTCCTCCTCAACCCCATCATCTGTGGCAAGAAGCATGCCCACTTCAGACCTCTCAAAGTGGGGCTTTAGGCGGTTCACATGCAGGACCCGCAAGGGGTTCCTGGGAGACTGAAAGTCCACCAAGTAGGTAACTGGACTTTTGCGCTCCACCACCTCAAAGGGACCGGTCCACTTATCTTGGAGCGCACAAGGCTCCACTGGGGCCAGTACCCAAACCTTCTGACCAGGTCGAAATTCGACCAGAGTGGCATTCTGGTCGTGCCAACGTTTCATTTCTTCTTGGCTGGCTTCCAGATTTGCCTCAGCAATTTTTCTGAAACGCCGAGTCTGGTTCCTGAAGGCCAACATGTAGCTAAATACATCTTGGGGAGGTTTCCTGGGAGATTGCTCCCAGCCTTCCTTGACCAGACTAAGAGGTCCTCTAACCGGGTGGCCATAGAGGAGTTCAAAGGGACTGAACCCTAAGGACTTTTGTGGCACCTCCCGGTAGGCAAACAACAGGCATGGCAAGAGGACGTCCCACTTACGCCTCAGGGGCTCTTCTAGGCCCATGATCATGCCCTTCAAGGTCCGGTTGAACCTCTCAACCAGACCATTACCTTGGGGGTGGTAAGGAGTGGTGAACTTATACGTTACCCCACACTCCTTCCACAGAGACTTCATGTACTGGGAGATGAAGTTGGTCCCCCTGTCAGACACCACCTCTCTGGGGAATCCCACACGGGAGAAAATCCCCATCAGTGCACGTCCCACCACGGGGCCGTCACTGTCCTGAGCGGGATGGCTTCAGGGTACCGGGTGGCATGGTCCACCAAGACCAGGATGAACCTGTTGCCCAGGGCTGTCTTGGGGTCCAGAGGCCCCACAATGTCAATGCCCACTCGCTCGAATGGGGTACTCACAACTGGAAAGGGCTGGAGTGGGGCCTTGATCTTCCCCCACTCTTCCCACTTGCCTGGCAAGTCTCGCAGGTCCTGCAATGAGAGTCTGAACTCTTGTGCATCTGGGGCCAATAAAAGTGGGCAGCCAGCCTCTCAAAGGTCTTGGTCTGCCCCAGATGTCCTGCCAATGGAATGTCATGAGCCAACCCCAGTAGGAAGGTTCTGAAGCACTCGGGTACCACCAGCACACGGGCTGACCCTGGCTCAGCAACCTTAGGCTCACTATACAGGAGACTGTTCTCCCAATAAATCAGATGTGAACCAGACATGTCACCTTCTGCCTGGGCTGCAGCCTGTCGCCGCATACCCTCAAGAGAGGGGCAAACTCTCTGCTGCTCACAAAATTCCTCCCTGGTGGGTCCCCCTTCCTGCTGCCAATGGGTCAGCTCAGGCAGGTCCCCCAGTTCGGTGATCGGCTCCCCGGCAGGCTCCAGGGCATCCCCCTCAGGGTCTGCTCCTTCCTGGGCCGTGGGAACCAAGGGGCCGGCTTCCCGCGCCCCCTGCCCCTTCTCTCTAAGGCAGGGATCTGGGCCCTACTCTCAGGCTCCAGATCCTTTTCAACACCCTCCTTGGCTGCCATGGACCGAGTGGTAGCACACGCCCACTCAGGCAGACCCAACATCTCTAAGCGAGCCTTCCTCTCCACCGTAGCCCACGGGGAGTCCTCTAAATCATTGCCCAGCAGACAGTCTACAGGCATGGCGGGCCTCACAGCTACCTGAAGAGTTCCTGAGACCCCCCCCACTCAAAGGGAACCTGAGCCACCTCACATTGGCTCTCTGAGTTGTCTGCGGACACTACTGGGTAGAATGCATGGGGGACGACCTGCTCTTTGGACACCAACCGGGAGCTGACAGCAGTTACACTGGCCCCTGTGTCTCTTAGAGCCTCCACCCTATGGCCATTGATGGTCACCCACTGCCTGTATTTTTTAGTGTTAGCAGGCAGTGCAGGCTTGGGGACCATCTCAAAGTCCCCTAATGAGACAAGGGTCAATTCTACGGGATCCCACCCCTCTTGGGCACCCATCTCCTCCTCTCCCAGGGCTACACTAGCGATCTGGCGGGGTGGTGCACGGGGGGTGCACTGGCCCCCCTTTGGGGGCACTGGGGATCAAAATATCTGTGGCCCACTTGACCACAGTTGTAACAAGTGGGGGGCCCCCTGGGAACAGGCCTACCTGTTGGGGGCCCGGTCCTCCTTTCTTGGGGGGGCTGGGACACCACTGCTTGGTTCCCTGGGGGATTACTTTGGGGCCCTCGGTGGAACTCCCTCTGTTGACCCTTGTCCCCCCACTCCTCTGCTGGGGACCCTGCCCACCTTTGGCGACGTCTCCCACTGGACCCTTGCGGACCCGGGTGCTCACCCAGCGGTCCGCCTCCTCAGCAAGCTTTCTAGGGTTAGTCAGCTTGCAATCAATTAGGTGCTGGCGTAGCTCAGGAAAACAATTACTAGATAAATGCTCCCATGCAATCAAATCATAAAACTGTGCAAAAGTTTCTACTTTGCTACCTCTTACCCAGCGTTCCATGGCTCTGCAAAAAAAGGACACATATTCAACCCACGTGGTACCCTCTAGCTTCTTACAGACCCTAAACCTCTGTCTATACATCTCAGGGGTCAAACCATAGCGGGTCACCAACGCTTCCTTCATGTGGGCATAAACCATCCTACTTTCTGGGGGCAGGTCCAACAAGGTATCCCTCCCCTCACTCACAAAGCGTCCCCACAACCCCGCTCCCCAATCCTTCTCAGGGACCCGGTGGGACACCATGGCTACTTCATAAGCGGCAAACCATTGCCCAATATCTTCACTTTTGTGGAAATCTTTAATAACCTCCTTGGGTATATACACCCTACTCTCAGGGTGCACTACAGGTACGCTGCCACCAGAGGGGAGATTTCCATGCTCTTAGCTTTAATCTCCAACTCCCTCAATACTCTCTCATGCTCAAGCTTCATCCTCATAATCTCAATTTCTAACTTCTTGTTCTCTAGGTCCCGGTGACCATCCATTTTAAGCTTAGCCATCTCCATATTATGCCGCCTATCTCTCTCCCTGTCCTCCAGCTCTTCTGGGGACAGGCCCTTAGCGGACACACTAGAGCCCGGGTTGGAAAGGGCTGGGTCTCCTACTAAGTCTACTACATCGCCCTGCTGCTCTCCTCCCTCCACAAGCTCTCCTAGATCCTTAGGGGCATCCCTGGCTTCTAGCCAGGCCTTCAGCGCCTTGTAATACTCCTCCCTCCTAGTGAGACCTGTGATAGGGACTGTGAATTGCTTGCAAAAATATTTGAGCTGCTTGGCATTGTAGGTTTCTATTTTCTCTTCTTCCCAGGAGAGATCTTCTGAGGCATTGGATCTGGGCTTGCCCATTGTAGAAATAACTGGCAATATCAATAAAGGACAGAAGAAAACTTCTCAAAAAATGTAAGCGGGTGAAAAATCACCGGCAATATCAATCACAATATAGGATCCTAAAAACTCTCAGAAATGTGCGTGGGTGAAAAATCACCAGCAATATCAATCACAATAGGGGATCAAAAACTTTCAATAAATGGGCGCGGGTGAAAAATCACCGGCAATATCAATCACAATATAGGATCCCAAAAACTCTCAGAAATGTGCGTGGGTGAAAAATCACCAGCAATATCAATCACAATAGGGGATCAAAAACTTTCAATAAATGGGCGCGGGTGAAAAATCAACGGCAATATCAATCACAATATAGGATCCCCAAAAACTCTCAGAAAATGTGCGCGGGTGAAAAATCACAGGCAATATCAATCACAATATAGGAGCAAAAAACAATTCTCAAAAAAAAAATGTATGCGGTACGTTATGGTCTGCACTCACTAGTAGTGTACACTATAATTACTGTATGCGATCATAAATGCAAGTCCAGATCCTCACCGCTGACCACCAATGTTAGAAATGGGGGTCTCTAGTTGGCAATGGCTGGCCACTGTCCAAGTAGGGACCCTTCTTCCTAAGTCAGAGTGAGAGGGCTACCCTCTTTAATACCCCTGCTCAACCCTGTGGTAACGTAGCACGAGCAGGTAGGCTTATCTCAGAGGCAGGGTGTGAAGCATTTATGATCATACACAGTAACACAGTGAGGAACACTACAAAGGGACACCACACAAGTAGTTATTATAAAAAATAAGTATCTTTATATAAAGGCAGATTTATCACAAGACCAATAACTGTAAAAGGCACAATACTGTCAAAAATAGGATAGCTGTTGAAGGGCTGTCAAAAATAGTTCAAAGGTTGCAAAAATAAGGTTCAAGTTCAAAGCAGTGGTCTCTGCGACCCTTTCTTTCACAAAGTACCTGGGTTTAGTAGCAAAACCAACAAAGTGTTGCAAATAAGCTGTAGCGATAATTCTCGGCACGCGAGGCCGGCGATGCGTTGAAATCCTTGCCGCAAGAGAGGATGATGCGCCGATCTGCGGGATGCGTGCGGAGACGATGCGACAAACTTCTGCACGCTGGACCGCCGATGCGATGACTTTCTTGCCGCGTGGGAGAAGTCGATGCGGTGATCCTGTTGCGCTGTGCGATCGTGTTGCGATGTGAAGACAAGACGCTCCGCGAGGGAGCGACGAAATTCGGTGCGATGCGATCAAAGTGGCGAACGCACGGCGTCCGCACTGCGATGTCTCGAAGCGATGATTTCTTTCAAGGGTGCGAGTGCGCGGCGACAGCAGCGCGATGATCTTTCCAGCGCGTCTCGGCTGCAGCGGCTCGCAAAGGGGCGTCAGCGATGGTTTCGGGTTGCGGGCCCTCGGCGGCAGTAGCGCGATGATTTTCCCAGCGCTCTCGACTGCAGCGGCCCGCAAAGATGCGTCAGCGTCGATTTCTTACCCTCTTTTCTCTGATGCAGACTAGAGGCCCTGGAACTCACAGGAGCCTCCTCAGCAGATAGCAGTCCTCGCAGGGAGGAAGCAGGAGGTTGGTGGTGGAGTCTGATGTGCCTGAGACTCCAGCAGGAGGCTAGCTCTTTTCCTAGCCCTTGGGTGATTGCTGTACAAAAATAAAAGTTCTCTCAAGAGTTCCTTTTCCTCTTCTTCAAGGTCCAGTGGTCACTGCTGCAGGCCAGTGCAAGAAACAACACACAGCACAGGGACAGTCACTTCCTGCAGATTCCTCCAGTGGCACGGACAGAGTTTCCTCTCCAGATCCAAAAGCAATACAAAAAATAGGGGGTTTGAGCACAGATATTTATACCCCAAAAACCTTTGATCCTTGAAGCTACCAGTCCCTGAACCTAGCCAGAACCAGTTCTGCTCAGGCCTGGAGCACTTTGTTTACCAGGCTGCATCCTTCCTTTCAGAAAGAGGGGGTCTGCTAGCAGACACACAGTGGGAGGTGGAGCCAGCATTCACCTTGCCAGGCACAGCCCTATTCAGATCAAAGAGCCACCCCTCCCCACACTCTAAATGCAGATCTCTCTATTCCACCAAGGTCTGACTCAGCCTGTCCTGCCCCTCTAAAACCAGACAGCCAATACACATAACGGCAGAGCACACTGGAAGGCTTAGGCAAGAAAATACCTACTTTCTAAAAGGGGTATTTTCAAACACAGAATATAAAAATAAACTTCACTAAAAGGTGTATTTTAATATTCTGAGCTCAGGCATACTAAATTCGTTTTTCTACCATGTTCCTGGGGTCAGTTAGGACTATAGCATGTCATAGTCAAACTGCCCATTCTAGCCTATGAGGAACAGGTAGCCTTACAGTAGTGAAAAACGAAATGGTGCATAATTCACTACCAGGACATGCTACACACACCAAGGCATGTCCTGCCTTACACATACAAGGCACCCTACCATAGGGGTGACTTACAGGATGCTAAGGGAAGGTTCAGGGGCTGGGAAGTGAGTGCACTTCACAGCCAAGATGGCAGTTCTGGACTGCACACAGACACTGCAGTGGCAGGTCTGAGACACACTTTACAAGCTGCTTCTGTGGGTGGCACACATCAGTGCTGCAGGCCCACCAGCAGCATTTGGTTTACCAGCCCTGGGCACACATAGGCCACACTACTAGGGACTAACAGGTAAACCAAATAGGCCAATCAGGGATATACCAATTCACATAGACATATTTATACAGGGAGCATTCGCGCTGTGACACTGAATGGCAGTGGCACAGCGCCCAGAGCATCTAACACCAGTAAAACAGAGGAGACAACAGCGAAAAATGGAAGGAAGACCCACGCCAATGGTGCCAGGTCTAACACTGCTCCTTTCCGGATGTGTACCACACTCAGCCACCTTGGTGTCGTGGCGTGCAACATGTCATGATGAGTGGCCTACAGACATGCTTATCGTCATGCAGTGTCACTTGCATTGTCAGTGGGGCTCACGGATCCGCAGCTTTGCTGGGTTCAGCACATGTGCATGGGTTTGTTGTGAGATTGGTGATGTGTGGGGAGGGCCCAATCTGGGCACATTGTGGACGGGGGACTACTTGCTGTTTCTATGTGTGCTGCAGTATGGCAAGGAGATCAGGGACATGATCCAGAGTCATTGTGGTTGTGCAGTGTGCTATACTTCATTGTGCATGTGTGCCATTGTGCCCATCTCCCCCCGTCCACCCAATCCCTGGTGGTTACTCACCCTGTTGCTGTTGTGTCAGGTCATGTTGAGCAGTGTCTGGTCCCCCGACTCCTGCCACCGTCTCCACACTGATGACTGTGGACACCATTTCCTCCATCTCATCCAGCTCCTCCTGTGGCGCAGGACTCCCAACCCAAGTCTGCATTGCTGCTTTGCGGTTGTTTGCGAGTTTGAGCTTGGTTTGCGCTTCACATCATTCCAGCGCATCTTGACCTCGTCCATTGTCCTCCTCAGCACTCCGACTGCATTCACCTTGTCCACGATGGACTGCCATGTTCCATTTGTTGTGACCAATGACACAGTGGAGGTGAGGAACAGTTGTTGATGGTGTTCTATCACCTCCGTAATCAGGATCCTGTTTTCCTGCGGACTGAACCGCGTCTTCCTCTTCTTCTTCTCCTTGCCCTTCCCTGACCCCGAGGTCCCAGGCTGGTCCTCCGTGGGGCTTGTGGGGTTCGAGTTGTCCTCTGTACTTGCTCCGGCTGCCTCCATTGTGCTTCGCAGTTATGATTTTTCTTTTTTTTTGCAGCTTTTATGATGATTTTTCCTGCCTGACGTGGGAATTGCAAGCCTGGCGCTGCTTGTCGCCGATTTTTCTATCGCGGTTAGGCCCATCGCGACTTTTTTCACGTTCAGGTTTCCTTTTTTATCGCCGTCGCGGTAGTTGTATCGCGGACATTTGAGGTGTTCTCGGGAAACTATCGCATGTTACGCCGTGTTGGAAATACGACGTTGACACAGACTTATTTTCCCGTGATAGAGGGCGATATGAAAAATTGCGTTAGCCTATTTTGCCGATGTTTATCGCACGTTCTTGGGAATATCCCCCAGAGGATCTTGACAGGCAGATGGGAGCTCACTTGTGGGGTAGACGTGCCGTCACAAGAAGAATCTGGATTTGGGTCTCGATCGCGAGTCTTGCCTGGATGTCAACGGGCTCCTCCAGCTTGAGTTGGCAAGGATATCGAGTGAATGATCGGTGAGGTGTTACTTACTTTGTGTATATAATTTCTAAGTCTCTCTGCTACATGTATATATTCTACATGTTATTCGGGTTTTGTGCCTAAGCTACTTGATATTTGGGAGTCTGCATTAACCAATATGTTTTGCCTTCCTTTTCAAAATATTGAATCAATAAACATGTGTGTTACTTTAAATGCACCTGAATTTGTTTTCTTGCCTCGCCTTAAGAGAGTGCCGGGTCTTGTTTTATCACCTCTTCTTTTCGGAGTGCTGTTTTACGTGTGTTTTTTATAGGTGCAGCAGTGCATTTGCCTCCTCTCGTGAGTGCTGGGTTTAGGAGTGTGAAATTAGTAGCACAACATTTTGGCGTCACTTGCAGGATTCGAAAAAAAATTAAAAGGGGAAAGAAAAATGTTTTCCAGAAAAACGAAGGCAGATTCCCAGATACCAATTGAAATACCTGGGTGGGAGGTAGTCCCCTATGGTATGCTTGCCCACGAGTGGGCTCATTGCGCTGGGCTGAGTGAAAATTGGAATGTGATTTTAGCTGACGCTGAGACAGCACAAGTGGTTGCGTGTTTTCACAAAGTGCCTGTTGAGAAAGGGAAAGAGCTTAGCACGTTAGGGCTAAGAGGCTGGATCCTCTTATGTGCTTATTGTAAAATGCATGAAAAATGTGCTTAGCTGCAGCAAGAACATGGAAACATAGAAAAACAGTTTGCTGAAGCCAAAAATACCTCTGTTAACTTGTCAGAATAAGCTATTGCAAGGTAAGTTGGAAACTTACCAGACTGTGGCGGAAAAGGCTGCAGTACATATCGCACAATAGAAGTACGAGAAAAGGAGGGGAAGGGTGCATTTAGCTATCGCAAAGGTAGAAATTGACTGGGACCCAGAAACGTGGGATGGAAATATTTGGGATATTTGCGATTCTTTAGAGTTTTCAGACTCTGGAGGAGAGTGTGATCAAGCCAACAGCCAGGGTGAGTGGGAAGAACACAAATTGGTTCAGGCGCAGCCCATACATCGTAGGAAAATACAGAGTGGTACAAATTTTTCACAGGGGGTTGCAATGGATCCTACGGATGATTTTACTAAGCAGGAGATTAATGACATTTTAGACAGATTCCGACAAAGACCCGGAGACTCTCTGCTTACGTGGATGGTAAGGCTGTTTGATATGGGAGCCTCCGGGGTAATGTTGGATCACGGAGATGCAGTGAAATTCTGCACACTGCAGTTTAGGAATTACAGGGGCAATAATCAAACTAACCTGTTACAATTTGCAGTGGTTGTATGCAATCATAAATACCCGACACAGTCAGACTAGCCAGAGAATGATAAACCTTGGTATACATTGAGAGATGATATACAGAGGCTTAAGGAGGAAGTGATGAAAACTGCTATTTTTCTGGATAATGCACATAAGTTGATGGATGGACTGTTGACTGTGTCAGTGCGAAATAAAATAATCAGTTTGGCTCCCCCTGCTTACAAATAAGTGATGGTGACTTTGCTAATTAACCAGACTGGTAATAATTTGGCGCAGGTGATTGAGGCAGTCCGTGAGTTGGGAGAATTGGGGGACTGGATAAAGACTAAAAGAGCCTCCAGGTCTGAGACCCGTACAGACAATAACAGGCTGTCTAGAAGAGATATGTTTTTGGCCTTGTTGAATAATAAAGTGAAGAAAGAGCAGATAGATGGAATAGAGACTAAAGGTCTGTGGGAGATGCATCGGAAAAGAAGGTTGAAAAAGAAGGAAGTAAGCAGGAGAGTGAATAAACAAAATAAAATGCGAAGAAAGCCAGAGGTAGGTGAAGAGGAATAGGAGGGTGAGAGAGCTGCCCATTTGAAGATGAAGGAAGGGAGAGATTCAGAATGTGAATGGCTCAATGAGAACCGGAGTGGGGGGGGGGGGAAGTTCCCCCGAGAGTATGACAGGTTGTACCCGGATTTGACTTGGGCAAGGGTTGACAGATTTAAAGCAGATTAGGAAATAGATCAAGCTCCGGTACAGAGATGGGCTTGCAAAGACAATAGACCTTATGTTGACATATAAATTTATTGGAAACATCTTAATGTTCAGAAGGCCCGAGCCCTAGTAGACACCGGAGCGGAGGCCACTTTGATGTATGGAAATCCGAAAAAGTTTAAAGGACAGTATTTCACAATCACATGCTTGGGCGGAAAAGAGACACCAGCTGTGCAGGCAAAGGTCCAAATGAAAATAGGGAGAATACCAAAAAGAGAGTACACTGTATTGATTGTGCCCCTCTCTGAATATAGTATTGGAATTGATATCTTGAAGGAAATTACTCTGTATTTGGAGGACGGGTACTATCAATTTGGATCAAAAACGTACATTTCAATTGGCGCCATAAGGGTGGGTCGCTTGAAAATTCCTCCAGTGAAGGTGCCCCAGGCAACTAAGGTAATTCATTTGAAACAGCACAGAATTCCAGGAGGGCATGAGGAGATCAGTCCAATCATACAGGACTTGATAGAGGCAGGGGTGGTGACTCCAATCACTACCGCCTGGAATAACCCTGTGTGGCCTGTGCGCAAGAGTGACAATAGTTGGTGCATGACAGTTGATTATTGCAAATTAAACAAGCACACACCTCCTTTGACTGCTGCTGTCCCAGATATTGTTACCTTAATTGAGAAAATACAGAAGCATCCTGGGACTTGGTATGTGACTATTGATATCGCCAATGCTTTCTTTTCTATACCAATAGCCCCCGGGAACCAAGAGCAATTCGCGTTCTCAAGGAATGGTAGGCAAAACACATTAAAAAAACTGCCTATGGGGTACTTGTACAGTCCTACTATCTGTCACCGGCTGGTGGTGGAGCACTTAGATGAGGTGCCAGTTATTGCTGGGGTACAGCTTTATCATTACATTGATGATCTGATGATACTGGGAGAGACACAAGAGCAAGTGCAGATTCAGCTGGACAGGATTGTGGAACATTTGCAGAGTAAAGGGTGGGAGATAAATACCGCAAAGGTACAAGGCCCCTCTCAAAGTGTGAAGTTTTTGGGCATTCAATGGCATCAGGGACACAGAGGGGGTGCCACAGATGAGAGAAAAGATTAAAGAATGTGCTGTGCCACGAAATAGGAAGGAAGCTCAGAGGTTCATTGGATTGTTTGGTTTTTGGAGACAGCATATCCCTCACTTGAGTCATATTTTGACCCCTTTGTACAAAGTTATGCGAAAGAAAAATGCATTTGAATAGGGAGAGCAGCAGAAAATTGCATTTGGATCAGCAAAAGAGGCTATACAGTTTGCTTTGGATTTGTGGCCAGTGCGGGAGGGGGATGTTGAGCTGAATGTGACAGTGCAAGGACTGTATGCTAATTGGAGTCTGTGGCAGTAGCAAGGAAAAACGAGGGTGTCTTAAGATTTTGGACAAAGAAATTGCCAGATGCTGGAGAGCGGGATACTCCCTTTGAAAAACAGTTGCTTGCATGTTATTGGGCCCTGGTGGATACTGGGCAGTTGACCCTAGGGCACAATGTGATTTTGAGACCTGAGTTTCCAATAATGCAATGGGTGATGAGTTCCCCCAAGACTCACAGAATATGACATGTGCATGAAGCCAGCATAATCAAATGGAAATGGTACATACAGGACAGGGCCCGAGTAGTTCCCAAAGGCAAAGCAGTGTTGCATGAGCAGGTGGCACAAGCCCCAATGGGAAATACAGAGGTGTTACATGATGTACCTGAGATACAGGAATCTCCTGTGAAGTGGGGTAGGCCATTTGAAGAATTGTCTATAGAAGTCAGGAAGCATGTGTGGTTTACTGATGGTTCAGTCAGGTATGTAGGGGCTAAACGGCACTGGAAAGCGGTGTCATACAAACCTGTGACCAAGAAATTGTTGACCATTACTGGAGAGGGAAACAGTGGCCAGTTCACAGAACTATATGCTGTGTATTAAGCTTTGAAACAAGAATTGCCAGGAAAATGTCATATATATACACAGACTCGTGGTCCACTGCCAATGGGTTAGCCACTTGGCTTCCCACGTGGCATGCCCATAACTGGATGATACATTCAAAGGAAGTGTGGGTTAAGGAATTGTGGAAAGAGATCTGGGCCATGTTGCCACAGAGCACAGTTACCGTGTATCATGTAGATGCTCACTGTTCCACTGACTCACTCGACCGCTGGTTTAATTCCCTCACAGATGAAAAAGCAAAAATTTTGGTTTGGAGGCCGAGGTGGCAACGCAGGATTCTGACCTGGTTGGGATTACGAAATGTGCACATCAGAAGTGCGGACACTTTGGAGAGAAAATTACTAGCAGGTGGGCAGAGAATAGAGGTATACACATTACCCATCATAGACCAGTCCCACAGATAGTGAGAGGCCAGCTAGGCAGAGGAAAATTACCAGCACAGATCTGGCAGATTGATTACATTGGGCCCCTGCCAACTAGTCGAGGATGTCAATATGTGTGCACGGCTGTTGACACATATTCAGGCTATTTGATAGTATATTCGTGTAAACATGCTACTCAGTTGAACACATTGAAAACGTTAGATTTGTTGATTTTTTACTATGGAATTCCACTGCAAATTCAAAGTGAAAATGGGTCTCAATTTAAAGGCAAATTGGTGCAGGATTATTGTGCACAACACAATATTGAGTGGGTCTTTCACATTCGTATTACCCACAGGTTGCAAGTCTAATTGAGCACATGAATCGATTGTTGAAAGATCAATTGAGAAAGTTATCTGATGGGTCATTGAAAAATTGGAGAGATCATTTGACTGAAGTATTACAAATAGTGAACAATAGACCCTTAGCAAATGCAGAAACCCCTCTGATGCAAATGCTAACCCCAGCCTCGCAGATTCAGCCTCATGTAGCCACTAATACAATTCTCTACTGGGAGACAGCTCCTGGAGTTTTGGCTCTGTACCTGGCGACACCAGAGTCTGCAGGTATTGATTTGCATGCTTTGAAACTGTACAGACTCAAACCAAGAGACATAGCACTCATTGAGACAGGAGTGGGAATCCAGATTCCCCCGGAGCACTTTGGCTTGATTGCCCCTCGATCTGGGTTAGCTCTCAAAGGCATTCAAGTGCTGGGAGGGCTCATTGATGCAGACTATCAAGGTGAAATCAAGGATATCCTACTGAACAGTGGAGATTATGATTTGATAATACAAACTGGAGACAGAGTCACTCAAATAGTGATCATGCCAGTATACAGAGGGATAGTCAAGTAGGGGACTGCCCCAGCCCTTCTCACCGTGTGAGGGGCAGGAGGGTTTGGCTCCACTGACAAGAATCCAGGGGCCAAGGTGTGGGTAGAATCTCCAAATAGTCCCCCCGAACAGGCAGAAGTTCTTGAGACAGGAAAGGACAATGTCCTGTTAATCATGAAGCCAGTTCAGGAGAAGTGGGAACATGCGTCTGCTGATAAATGTTACTTGTGTGAATGAATAATACCTGTTTGTTCTCTATTCTTTTAGATCACAGCATGGCGTGTTTGTGCTCTGCTTGCGCTCGCTGGAGTGTGTTTGGTCGTGTTTGAGTGGGGCCGGGGGGGACTGGGAGCGCCTTACTCCGAAGTGGCCAGCCGACAGCGCAGACTGACATTGTTGCTGACTCGGCCTGACAACGTGAGGTCCTATCTTGCACAGACAGTCCTCAACAGGTCATAATTTTGCATGACGGACATGAAGAGCACCATGGATATTATTTCCATGTGCCTAGTAGCTATACCTACCCCCGTCAATGTACTGCTGCAGTCATTCAATGTCTCAAATGCAGACGGGGCAGTGGAGGAAAATGATGTGAGAACTCACCTGTCATCCTATGAGTTTTGCCAATTTTGTCCAGAAACTACTGATGATACTTGGAATAATCTAACACAAGTGATAACGTACAATGTCACTGAAGGTGACAATTGTTATAATCTGACCTGCGACCCAATTAACATTGGTAAATGTGCTCACATACGACTCGAAGGAAGTGAATCAAAGATGACGTGGGAACATCAAATTTTATTCAAAAATCGAAATGATAGTACATGTAAAAATATGCATATCAATATGACATGTAAAAATTTAGTATCTGCTGACAGTCATTTCAGGCATGTTAAATTGCCTGTAGGGTGGTTATTCTCTTGTTGTAAAGTTACATACACGTACATGCCAGCAAATATCACAGGTGGACCGTGTGCCTTTACTAGATTAGGTCTCATGATGTTCCCATTAAATCCAAAAACACATGTCCGGAATACGAGTGAAGCTGTTCAACTCAGTGACTATTGTGATTCTGAAGTTCATTTATTATCCAAGTCTGAATATATCAGTTTAGCTGTTTCAATAGTAGGAATTCAAGGCCTAACCATTTACAATTCTAGGGCTGTTAGTGAATTAGCATGTTTGATGGTGAAAAATATTAATCATACATCAGTTGCTTTAGCAGAATTATTATTAGATGTACGGGGCAAGAAAAGCTATCTTACAGAACATAGCCCCAATCAATTATTTACTCTTGAAACATGATCACGGATGTTCAGACTTTGAGGGAATGTGCTGCTTTAATCTTTCAGATCATTCCAAGTCAATTCAGTCCCACATTGAAGCTTTACACAAGTTAGCTAAAGATGTCAAGCAGGATGTAGAAAAAGGATGGTGGGACTGGTTGTTTGGGTGGTTGCCGGATTTTGGTAAACTTCGCTCTGTTATAGGCGGGATAATATTAGCAATATGTATCTTCATATCATTATGTTGTTGTATCCAGTGTGTGCCTAATCTCTTATCTATGCTTCGACCTAAAGCAGTTGATATCAGACCAGTATGTTATGAAAGTCAATGGTCAAAGGAAGGAGTGTAGCACTATCAAGAATGATAAATTGACCATTGACTCCATTTTGCATAACTGACTCCATTTTCTGTGCTGACTCCATCTTGTGTAACAGACTCCATTTTCTGCGCTCGCACGTAGCTGCAAAGTGGGGAGGGGATGTTTTCGCCTTTCACTTGTTTTCGCTTCTCACCGATCAGAGTGAACTGGAACATGCGTGGGATGCGTGCTTGGTACCTTTCAGGGAATGTGTGGAATGTACAGCTCTGTCAAAATACAGGGACCTGGCCAACTTCTGTCTTGACCTTGACACAGACCAAGACGGTCAGCTTGGTTTTTCGTAACAGCAGAAAGGGGGCGCGGTTTCTAGAACCTTTGCCTCACGTTGAGTAAAAGGTATTAACGGCGGAGGATCTTGACAGACAGATGGGCGCTCACTTGTAGGGTAGACGTGCCGTCACAAGAAGAATCTGGATTTGGCTCCCAATCGCGAGTCTTGCCTGGCTGTCAACGGGCTCCTCCAGCTTAAGTTGGCAAGGATGTCGAGTGAACGATCTGTGAGGTGTTACTTACTTTATGTATATAATTTCTAAGTCTCTCTGTTACATGTATATATGCTACATGTTATTGTGGTTTTGTGCCCAAACTACTTGATATTTGGGAGTCTGCATTAACCGATATGTTTTGCCTTCCTTTTCAAAATATTGAATCAATAAACGTGTGTGTTACTTCAAATGCACCTGAATTTGTTTTCTTGCCTCACCTTAAGAGAGTACCGGGTCTTGTTTTATCGCCTCGTCTTTTGGGAGTGCTGTTTTACGTGTGTTAATTAAAGGTGCAGCAGTGCATTCGCCTCCTCTTGAAAGTGCTTGGTTTAGGTGTGTCAAATTAGTAGCACGACACACACATTTCCTGATAAAGGTAGAGAGCTGGGCAAAAGTTGTAGCAATCTGCTTCTTCTTCTTCTCCTCTTGACAGCACCTTTCTTTGGGGCCATCTTCAAGCTATGCCAATTGGCACTTAGCTGCACAAGCAGAAGAGAGGAGGACACATCACTTTGAGTTGGCCTTCTATCTGGCAGTACTCTGGGTGATGTCTCTTGTGCACCTAAAAGCAAACAAGCAAGAATTTCTTTTAGCAAAAAGTGGCATTTATTTTTGCAGTATGAATTGTTCATAGTACAGACACTATAATTTAGTGAGTGTTAGAAATGTGGTTCTCTAGCTGGCAATGGTTTGCACCTTTGTCCAAGTAGTGGCCCTTCTTCCTAGTCAGGGTAAGGAGGATACACTTCTAAAATAACCCCTGCTCACCCCCTTGGTAGCTTGGCACGAGCAGACAGTCTTATCTCAGAGGCAGTGTGTAAAGCATTTGTGTACACATGCAGTAATACTTTGAAAACACTACAAATGGACACCACACCAGTTTAGAAAAAATAAGTAATCTTTATCTAAACCAAACAAGACCAAAACGACAAAAATCTACAATACAGTAATCAAAATATGACTTTTAAAAGGTAGAAACAGTTCTGTCCACAGCAAACTACAGTTGCGACACTTTCAACACAAAGTACCTTGGATGAGTCACAGTGTCAAACAAAAACAGCTGCAGGGAGAGTGATGCATTGATTCCTTAGGCCCAGGGAAAGTGATGCATCTGTTTCTTATTTCAGGGGAGGTGATGTGACGGTTCCCTACTGCTACGCAGGGAAGGTGAAGCATCGGTTCCTTACTGAAGGGGAGGTGATGTGTCAGTTTCTTACTGAAGGGGAGGTGATGTGTCGGTTCCTTACTGCAGTCTGGCGTTCTTGTAGACTCAGCGCCCCGGTGCGATGTGTGAGGAATGGAGATGCGTCAGTTCTCGTTGCGGTGGCGGCAACGGCGCTGCGTTGGTTTCTTCAGCCGCGATCCCACAGTGCATTGGTTCTTGCAGCCGCACAGCAGGGCCTGCATCAGAATCGGTGCGGTGATCTCAGACTTCGTAGATCGGTGCACTCGATGTGGCGTGCAGCGATTTCTCGAGCCGCTGGCAGGTGCTGCATCGGTTTCTTCGGTGGTGCGTTGGAAACAGGTGCGGATGAGTTGCGCTTCCGGAAGTTGTGTTTCTTTTTCAGCTCCCAACAGCAGGAGCATCCTCCAGATGCCCAATTCAGCAACAGGCACCTCCTGGCAGGTCAGAACTCCCAGCAAGGAAGTTCGGGGGAGCTGGTGGTGAAGACTTTGTATCACTGAGACTTCAAAACAGGAGGTAAGCTCTACTTCAAGCCCTTGGAGAGCTTCCACAAGCAGGAGACACAGCACACAGCAAAGTATTTATCCTCTACTTGGCAGAAACAGCTAGTGCAGGCCAACCCCCAAACAGCACACAGCAAAGGGGCAGTACTTCTCCTTCAGTTTCTCCAGCTCTTCTCCTTGGCAAAGGTTCCTCTTGAATTCCAGAAGTAATCTAAAAGTCTGGGGTCTGTGCCACACTTTTTATAGCACACATTCCCTTGTTCTCTGGTGGCAGAGAAGCTCTTTGCCCAGCCAAAACCAGTACTGTCCTCTCTGGTGCAGCTTCCTGGCAGGAGGTGGAGACAGCATTGTCCAAGGCAGAACAGGACCATTCAGGAGTGAAAGAAATCTCCTCCCCCTATGCTGAATGCAGCCCAGGTCTATTCAGCCAAGTCCTGACTCACCCTGGAAAGACAGGACACACCTCACCCCCACAAGTGGCTATCTGAACAGAATGCACATCCCTAGCCCGTGTCACTTTAAAGCTTGTCAATACACAAGCCTAGCAGGGGCACACAGGATGGCTAAGCAAGAAAATACCTACTATAAAAACCATCATTACTACAAGATGCATATTTATATGCTGAGTTCAGGTATACTAAACTTTAACTTTCTATCTTGTCCCAATGGAAAGTTATATTTATAAGATGTTATAACTCCCCCTTCTATCATATGGAACAGATAGCCTTTCAATAGTGAAAAATGAAATTGGCAGTATTTCACTATCAGGACATGCCACACACATCGGGGCATGGTCATGGTTTACGCCCCCCCCGCAGCGATGACTCCCCACGAGATTCTCACCTTTGAATAGGCCATTCTGAAAGATGTCTCCACCAGTACCAAAGAATGACCATTCAACAACCTGTCTACACAGGAAAGGAATAGGCTCAAGGGGCTCACTGGAGATGCCACCATGGTGATAAAACCAGCCGATAAAGGAGGTGCTATTGTCTTCCAGGACGTGAGCACATACAATGAAGAATGCCGACAACAACTAACGAACACTTGCTATTATCTCCCCATTGAGGACGACCCCAATGGACGCCTCGCTACGAAGATCAGAAGATTGATATCTGAAGCAGAGACAGAGGGGTGGACTACTACACATGAAGCGTAGTTCCTGATTAATGACCAACCACGTATCCGTATTTCTACACCCTCCCAAAAATTCACAAAGGAGTCAACCCTCCCCCAGGCCAGCCTATAGTTTCAGGTATCGAATCCCTCCTCGAACCATTTAGCAAATTCTGTGATTTCATTCTCAGACCAATCGTGATGAAGACCCCTACTTACCTCAGAGACAAGACCGATGTCTTGAACCTGATAGAGACTTTTCCTAATCCTGACAAAATTAGTCTCCTTGTTACCCTGGACATGGAAGCGTTATATACGAACATCCCCCAGGATGCTACCCTAGAGGGCCTAGAGACTACCCTGCATGTAACTGATCCATGGCCATTCAAAACCCTGATTTATTTCATCATAGAATGTGCAGCTATAGCCCTTAAAGAGAACTTTCCAGAACCAACTATACCATCAGGTACAAGGTACCAGCATGGGAAGCACCTTCACTCCCAGTTTAGCTTGCCTGTATATGGCCTTATTCGAGAGCAAATTCATCTTACATGACAGCAACCCTTTCCAAGAAAATCTGCTAGTGTGGCGTCGCTATATCGACGACATCCTGGATTTTTGGAGTGGTGACCCAGAAAGGTGTGCAGCTTTTAGCGATTGGGTCAGCACTATTGACCCATTCCTGAAATTTACCAGCACCCAGTCAGATAGCATCATCCCCTTTCTCGACCTATCGATCTCCATCCAAAATGGGGCAATACTTACCACCAACTACAAAAAACCCACTGACAGGAACAATCTCCTGCTTTCCGAAAGCCACCACCCCAAGGCCCTCAGGGGCAACCTCCCGGTGGGACAGTTCCTCTGTCTCCGCAGGAACTGCAATACCGTGGCTGAATATGAGAAACAGGCAACCACCCTTGCATCTAACCTTGTGGAACAACATTACCCACAAAAAGTGACACGCCAAGCATATAAAAGGGCTAGAAACAATCACAGAGAGAGCCTTTTAGAGAGTAGGGTTAAGACACCGACAGACACTCTAACATGTGTCACTACATTCACCCCTAGCTCCAATAAAGTACAAAAGGTTATTAAAAAACATTGGGGTATACTACAGACATGCAACATTTCCCATGGACCTATTCCTCTGTTTGCATTTAAACGCACCCAGAATATGAGGGACTTGCTGGTGCACACTTGCCCACGGCTTCAACAGACCATACAACTGACCCTCTGGGCACTTCCTCCGGTTGAGGGACATTTCCCCTGTGGGTCATGTGCTGTGTGCCACCTTACTTCAGCAACTACACCTTTAGACCTTGGACTACAGAGGCCATTGCATCAAAAAAGACACACCAATTGCAACACCAAAAATTGCGTGTACTTGATCACGTGCCCGTGCAACCTAAGTTACGTGGGCATGTCCACTAGACCTTTGAAGGTACGGATTAGTGAACATAGGAATACTATCCGATGCAAAAAGATGAACACCAGAATGCTCAGTCATTTCTCAGAGACACCACACAGCGGACAACCTGCGTTGGACAATTATTGACTCAAATCCCAACTGGTCAGCGAGAACACTTTTCACGCAAGAACAATGCTGGGTGTTCCGTCTACGGTCCAACACCAGAGGCCTAAATTATGATATCCCATGGGCGGAATTTATCAACTAATCTCACTGTTCAGCCTGGGCTCTGACCCCGACATCAGGAACCCTAACCACTTGTGGTAGAGTAGTCACTATGTGACCTTACGCTCTGTAACCACGAAGTTATAGCACTACCTATTTTTGGGTCCAACCCTGATCAGGAAGATACACATCTACCCTTACCTCCACCCCTCTTCAGTGCGACGCCCCTACAACCACACGTTATCACGGTGAGACCCCTTAGGGACTTTGAGTCTCTGCACACCATCCAAAAGCCCCTGGGCCACGTTCTGGGGCATTAAGCCACACATGAAATAAGACAACTAGCCTTAGTATGTTTTCTGATCGTGTTCTCGACCGCGGCTCTCCGCACCACTACAATATGGCACCCACATTTGCTACCTCTGGAATATGGTTATCAGCTTTTAATACCTCTAAAATGGCTGCCACAGTGTCCACACGCATAGAAAGAGTTACACTCTACACCTGCCAATACTATGGCACCCATAGCTCAATACCTTGTACCTGAATTGGGGGTTTCAGCACACTTAAGATGGCCGCCACTACAGCCACACACACACGTAGGGTCACGCTGTATCCCCCCGCATCACTCGGATCACCTGAGCAGATGCGCGGGCAGGCAGAATTAAAAACAGAAGCAGGGTTACCGCCTCCCACCGGTATTCGAGCAGCGGAGGTCAGGTAACGCGCTGGGATTCCGAAGAGGCTCATGTGAGTATTTTCCACCCTGCAACCACCACAAAATAGGGGTGTCTGCTTTTTACTACAACCGCGGAGTGTTCATTTTGATCCTATCACCCATAGGTACTCCTTTTCAAACCACGCTCTACGTCGCTGAGGCCACCTTATACTACTGTGATGTGCACAGTAAGAATGTTTAAAGCGAACCGCACCACCGCTCACGGCTCCCACGCCATTTTTATGTGACACACTCAAATAACTTGCGTGTGTCGGGGTGTTCTTACCAATCTCTACCTACCAACGATTGTGGACACAGTTGTCCGGTATGTGCACACCAGCATGCTTACAATAGTTATCACATTCACACATTTTATGTGTATTGAATTTCTATCACCAATTACTGTAAGCCATGCAATTATGGGCACAGATGCGCAGTGAGTTAGATCACTGCATTAGCTGTTCCCGGCGAGTAGGGTATGAATGTGCTAGCATGCCTCTCTTTTTAAGAATGACTCGCTTGATGTGTTTGATACTACTGAGTGCGATGACCTTCTTAAAGGATTAGTGTTGCTTTCTCTTTTTCTTTTTAGGTTGGATTTAGAAACTTAAAGTGGTCGTTTCTCTGTGGGTGCAGTGCCTCCCTGACCACACCTGAATATAGGTACCATAGGGTGTAGTGAGTGTCGCCGTCTCAGACCCCTATTCTTCACTTTTCACACATCGCATGGTCCTGAAGAAACGCCACAGGATCCACTAGGGACCTCTAGAGGTGTGAAACATGTTGACCTTAATTTATTTACCTGTCACTGCCACTACCACTTCGACTAAGCAGAAGGAAAATACTCACTCCTCTGATTACTTGATCAAGAGGCCTTCTCTTGTCGCCTATCTTTTTAACCATACCACACGGACCCCTGAATAAAGTTTTAGGGTACCAGTGCGGTATTTTTAAGTCACCTACGTCACTCCCCACACAGCAGCATTCACCACTGCGGCGTTTCTCTAAAAAAGATCTCCGACAAAGAGCCCTCTCGCGGGGCTCTTGGGGGACTGCAGCGCTACCCCCGCGAGGAGCAACGCCAGATGATGAAGCATGACACCCGCATGGGTGCGTGAGGGCACTTCTTCTAAAAGGAGGAATTCCCTCTCCTGAGAATTCCCCATCCAACCGTTTTTCTGAGAGAGTCACTTTCACTAGTCCCTCTAGCGACTGAATAGGCCCACTTTCTCTTCCTTTCAGGAACAGCTACCCTCCAGTGATTATAACATGTCCTACCTTTCACATACACTGCACCCTGCCCACAGGGGTATCTTGGGCCTACCTTAGGGGTGACTCACATGTAAGAAAAGGGAAGGTTAGGGCCTGGCAAGTGAGTGCACTTGCTAGGTCGACATGGCAGTACTAGACTTCACACAGACTGCGATGGCAGGCCTGAGACCCTTTTGCAAGGCTGCTTATGTGGGTGGCACAATCAGGGCTGCAAGCCCACTAGCAGCATTTAGTTTAAAGGCCCTCGGCACACATAGTGCACTGTACTATGGATGTAATAATAAACCAAATAAGCCAATTATGGAAACACTAATCTATGACAACAATTTACAGTGGGAGAACTTGCACTTTGGCACTGACCAGCAGTGCAACACACAGAAAAAACACAGGAGGCAAAGGCAAAAATACAGGGGAAACCCACGCCAAGGATGCAAGGTCTAACAGTGAGATTATCCCAAATAACAACCGTAGTGTATCCATGCCAAACCACACCACCATAACATATTATTTCAATTAGGATAACATACAGAAGTAACTATTTGCTTTATGTACATCTAAGGGGAGACATCTGTGGCAGGCAGGAAGTGCAGGGGAAAATGGAATAATCGCTAAAACATGAATGCTGGTGTGCACCAATGGAAGGCAGGAGGTGCAGGGGAAAACAAAATAATCCTTAAAAACTGAATGCTGGTGTGCGCCTATGGAAGCTAGGCAGTGCAGGGGAAATGGAATAATCCTTAAAAAAAATTAATGCTGGCTTATGCCTATGGAAGGCAGGGGGTCCAGGGGAAAATGAGTAACGACAACCCTTAAAAAATGAATACTGGTGTGCGCCAGGTGCCTATTGCTGGCATGACATGGAGGCAAAATGTAAAATAAATAAATTAGATTTTTTAAAAAAATATTTTAAAACATTACAAAAATAATTTAAAAAATCATCAATTAAAAATAATTGCTAGTGTACTGGGGACTATAAGCAATCTATTGGAAGGCAAGGAGGTGCAGGGGAAAAAGGACAACATACATACAATATTAAACACTGTTGATATATTCATATACTACAATGATCCTCAAGCACAAATGGATATCAGGGAAAAAATTAAAAAAAATTAACAAGAAACACAAAAAGGCACAGCCCTCTTCTATCAATCTCCCTAGAAAATATATAAATCTTTCCATGGAAAGTTTAGATACATCTGCAGCCAAAACCGCTGAATGGATTTACACCAAATTGGGCAGAAAGCTAGATCTTTGTCCAGAAAGAGTGCTTTTGTGTTTTGCTGTAATATATACTGAGCTAAGTTCCGAAATTGAAACTGATGGTGAAGAAGCTAGTGGAAGCAAAGGCCCAAGCAGTACCATGTCTGTGAAAGTGATGACCATTTCAGACGAACTGGATTTTTTACGCTTGGACCGGCGGCAAACACTCCGACCAAGAATACCAAGGTCTCTAAAACAATCAGAAGGAGATACAGGCGGAGACAACAGTGGAAAAAACTCAAGCAGACAAAACAAATACCAAAAAATCATGGAAACAGAAATAGGAAATACAGAAGTTAATGGAGGAGGGTCGATTGTAAATCTCACTAACTTGGTATTAACAAAAGCAGAGGAAGACATTTTATTGTTGGGACATTCATATTGTCCTAAAAACATGATGAATTATCCTCAAACAAGAATTGACACCTTTAAATTTATAAAGAAATTAAAATTATTGAAAGTACACAAAATCAATAATGAATTTACCAGCAAGGCCAGGGGTGGAGCCTAGGACAGTGGGAGAACAGAGTGAGATTACAACTATTGCAGATCTCTCCCTATTACGAACTTTGAGATGACTGGAAATGGGTAATGAAGAAGCAAATCTTGAAATGACAAGCCGGGAGGTTATACAGCACTATGACAGAAGTGGGAGAAGCGGCGATCACACCGTTTCGACCACGTTCTAGAACTTTACCTGCCACACATAAGGACAATATAGATACCTTTCACGATCAGATTTCTGAAGGACTTAAAAAGCTATATAAAGAAAGCAACCAAGGTAGAATGAAAAGAACAGCCACAGAATGGAAATATAATGAGTTAGAGGCCAAGTTAAGAAGAAACAAAAATGTGGTTGTAAGAAATTCTGATAAAGGTGGCAATGTTGTGCTATGGCCACTGGATATGTATTTACACGAAGCACATGCTCAATTGAGACAGAGAGAATGTTGCAAAAAAACTAATCAGACAACAGTGACTAAGTTCCATTCTGAATACAAACAGCAATTAGAACAATGGATGAATGATGGCTTACTATCCCATGATGAATTTTTATTTCTGAGAAATGATACCCTAAAACTCCAGGACTCTATTTAATTCCAAAGGTACAGAAGACACCAGCTGTCCCCCTGGATATTCGATTATTTCGGCGATCAGCAGTATGATGGAGAACACATCAAAGTACATAGATTACTTTTTACAAAAGTATGTGAAGAACTTACCATCATATGTACGAGATAGTGGCGATTCTTTAAAAATGATTTATGATGTACCCATAGAACAAGATTATGTACTAATGACGCTGGATATAATCAACTTTATACACTAGTATTGCTCACGAGGACAGCTTGAGAGCCATGCAGCGTTTTCTTCAAGGTAGACCAGTAGGTCTGTACAGTCACACTCAAATGTTGTTAACAGTGGGAAAGAAATGTTTGGAGGGAAAGTTTTTCTTGTTTAGGGGAGATCCGTACCATTAACAGCGTGGGACTGTGATGGGCACCTGCTTTGCCCCCAGCTATGCGTGTTTACATGTAGGCTGGTGGGAGGAGCAGGTGCTACGCATAGAACATCCAAGAATATGGGATGAGAACATAGTAATGTGGGCCAGGTTTATTGATGACCTTTTTGTAATTTGGAGGGGGACTACCAGTACAGCAGAGCAGTTTGTGAAACTTCTTAACAGGAATGAGCTTAATTTGAAATTCACACATGATTAGTGTGACAAAGGTTACATTTCTTTACATAGAAGTCTTGTTCAAGGTGGTAAGCTAGAAACAAGACTTCACAGGAAGGAGACGGCTGGAAACACAACTCTCCATGCTTCTAGCTTCCACCCTAATCACACTAAACAAAGCATTCCTTACTGGGAAATGCTATGTGCGAGAAGAAATTGTAGCACGGAGAATAATCTACAACAGTGCCAGGATAAAATGACCAATAGATTTCTAGAAAGGGGATATTATATTTCTGTAATTAAGAAAGCCCGTAAAGCAGCTAACAGAAAACAAAGAGAAATCAAGGAAAATGGAAAGTAAGGCCCCTTTGAGATTCCTAATGACATAATATGCAAGACAAAGAACTTAGGAGTCTGTTTAATAGAAACTGGCACATAGTAAGAGCAGATCCAGTTATAGGAAATGCATTACCAAAACATCCTCCTGTTACATATTGGAGAGCCCCATCCCTTAGAGATGCAATTGTAAACAGCAGCCCAGAGATGGAGCGCCAACAAAGTTGGTTATCACCCCCAAGTGGTTTCAAGAAATGTACTCGTTGTAAGGCTTGTAGTATAGGCCAGAACACCACCACATTCTACACCCCGTTTACAGAAGAAGAGGTAAAAATTAGGGGCAGCATACAATTGCAAAACAGAGTTTGTGGTCTATGTGCTGACATGCACTTGCAATTTAAGGTATGTGGGTAGCACCACATTGCAAGTGCATAAACGAATTTTACAGCACATGAGGGCAATAGCCAAAGGAGATCGATCTTACCCAGTGGCACGGCACTGAGATTTATCATCAAAAAATCCGACTTCAATCAGTTATTTTGTGATTGATGCAGTCCCACTTAATAAGAGAGGAGGGGACCGCACAAGGATATTGCGTGAAGTAGAAACAAGATACATAATCATGTTAGACAGCAAAACACCTAATGGGTTAAATTTTGACGAAGAATTGCACTCTTGTTAATAAACTGATGAATTGAGCACTATGGAGAACAAATGTGTTTTAATTTAGAATGTTATTAAGTTCACCTCCGTTCTAGGAAAAGAGGTTTATAGAAGAAGTGAATTTAAATTAAGGTTCCACCCCTCTAAAAAGTAGAAAGCAGAACGTAAACGGTAAAAAGTATAAAGAAAAAGATTGGGCATTGATCATTCATATGGTGGTAAGGAGTAAAATAGTAGGTTTTAGACATATATTTTACAGATGGTTTTAGGTGCGAATATGTTAGAGTGTATGACAATTGCCGAATGGAAATATGAATTTTGAGCACTCAAGCACTTTTGTGTATACAGCAAAGCAGGTTTTGCATAATATAACTTAGATATGTTTTCAGGATGCAGATGAGAATATGTGAGATCCTTTTGGCAATTGCCGAATGACGGTTTAGTTTTTCTGCACTTAAGCACTTGAAACATATACAACAATGCATATTTTGCACAACAAATGCTAATTTAATTTAAAGAATCAGATGAAAAGTTAAGGGCACTGGCCTGTTATTAATATGGTATTAGAGCACTTTGAAACAAATCGAATGTTGAAAGCATTTTCTTACGACATAGCCACATTGGTGATTAATGAATTGTGCTGCCCATCATGGATATTATATGTCGGGACTGATTATTGATTGCCAGAAATGTCAACCATAATATGACAGTTGTCTAATACGTTTTATAAAGAAAAAGTTTGCCCAAATGTGTATACTCATTACTGATCATTTACAAAAGAGTTGATGACAATGAATTTTAATTGTTGTCTGTAATTGGAGCACACGGAGGGAAACGTATTTTTCTATATTAAACTCACACTGTACGTAAAAGGAAGTAAACAGAGCATCCAAGACATGTGACCAAGGCCATTGCAGCGGCCGAAACGCGTAATGGCTGATGCATTAAACTGAATTTCATTTCATATCCGCATTTGAGCGTGTTCCATTTTGTGGATATTTCATGCGAATGAGAGGATCATCTATATAGCAGACCGACGAATCTTTGGTGACTGGGCACCGTGAAAGCTAATGCGGAAACGGTGAGGACTGTTTGGCTTATCAATTTTTGTTTAATGGTCTCCTCCGACCCTGAGTAATGGTTTATTTTTCACATAAAATGTGCAGCGTCATGAATGAAGACCTCTTGACATTAACCTTCATTTTTGGCTGGGTTGTTAACTACGTGTTCACCTCGCACGGTTACTAATTGGATCCTATGTCCGGAGTTCAGTGGATCAGCTGTACATCCATCAAGAGCTTTTATTTTCGTATAAACTGAGACTTTGTTCGAGCACCACCACAAACGGGTAAACATCACTTCAGAGTGGATGTCACATGAACTATTAGTATCCAATGGACTTCGGGTGCCCTGCAACGAGTTGCATGTTTGATTTGAATGAGGCATTTTGGGACCAGTAGTCCCTGCGTGGTCCAATATGTAAATTTGGTACCTACGGACTTCGGGTGCCAGGCAGCAATTTATTTGTGTGTTACTTTGATGGGGCATTATGGGACCAGCAGTCCCTGCGCAGTTTGTGATGCAAATTTGAGGTTGGCACTAAATTTCAAAACACACTTTAAGTGTTTTTTCAGCCTCACATTTTGTTTGGTTAACATTATGCTTTATTGTCCCATTAGGTCAAATCCGTCTCTGTTTGAGCATTTATCCTGGCACCAAATAGTATTGTTTTCCCAATAAAACTACATGCAGTTATAACGGGCCGAACCCGGAGGTGGTTCCATGCCTTTTTCTGGATTCTAAGATTCTCCAATGTGTTATATTTTCACACGCAGCACGTTTTAGTTTGACAGCATTACCTGAGGGGGTTTGCGCTAAACACTTGGTTTTAATAATATGGTATTACAGTATTTCATGTCACAATAAAAAAAGGTGATACATTCCTTGTGCATTAGCCAATCTTGTAAATATTATATATATGGTGTAGGGTTGGACGATGCAATATGCATTCTATGTTTACATGTTTATGCACTATGCATTTTTATATTTTCAGTTGAAGCAATTTCCACTAGCCATATGTGATGAACTATATGTGAATGTATTTCCCAGTTTTTATACATAGCCTGTAATTTCACAAGGAGTGACAATGGAATTTTCTCTAGGTTTATGAATTTTTTCTATGTTCATCATTGTGACTTGGTATAAATGTTTTAATCAAAATGGTGCTTACCAGATTGTGAAAGGCTGCTGTGTCAGCCGAAACGCGTCTCTCCAGTCGCTGGGACGGAGGAGGCCCTATGAAATAAAGAAGCCTTAACCCAGCAGCCCTCGTGTGCGTGCTCTCTTCTTTGTGGAGCAGGGGTTGTTTGTATGTGTATATATATATATATACACATACACACACAAACACATACATAAACATATATATATACAATATTGCCCCTCAGAAGAGGAGGTAATCGTGAAGCTTTTCTTCGAGCATTAGAAACCAAATATATCTTGGAGCTCGACACAAAGATGCCCAATGGGCTTAATGCCAGTGAAGATTTTTATACATGCCTGTAAATTAGCCATTTTATGGCATTCCAGTACTGAATTAGCCAATTTTGTACATTTGCAGCCTTTCTGACTGTTTTTAACTTCAAAATATTATTAATTTTTTCTACTTTTTTAGCTTGCTAGTTTGCACAGGCACATTGTATTGCACTTTACAGCATTTGCACTTTAACATATTTTCATAGAGGTTTGAATGGGGGCCCACTTGGGCGGAATTGCTTTGCATCAATTCTTTTTATACCATGATTTTTTAACATGCATTTAAGCTTGAATATCTTTGTGTATCAGCAATTTTATCAATGATAAACTTAATTTATGTTTTTAAGGTTACCATTGGTATTTTTATTGCTTTTGATACATATTGTGTTGTCAGGTAATTGTGACAATTTTGAATATTCATGAAATGGAGCATGATAGGACCTAGCGTTCTACCATCATGTTTTATGGATGTTTTATAAGGAGTCGCTACCCACTGGGGTCTTGATATTCTTCCAATTATTTACATCTGATGGAATCAGGTTTAGAATCTCTTGTTTTAAGAACAATATCGTTGATTTCATTGTGTATTCCAAAACACTGTTCTTTACAATTAAGTTTGGTGTTTTCAGCGCTCCTTTATAATTGTGGTGTGAATTGTCAATTGTTAAAAAAGGCACTTGCTTTTTTATCTTTGCAAATGTTTCCTCTATGTTCATTGTTAGGTGCTTTTTGTTTATTGTTTTTTTTTGCACGTGTCACTTTAAATATCCCACACTCCTCTTCTAGCGTCATGTGATCAAGGCCTCCTGAAGGCCAAAACGCGTCATGGCGGACTCTATGGGCGTCTGAAAATAAAATCTGTCGTACCTAGAACTGGGTCTGTTTTCGTCTGTTGGTGAACTGCAGGATTGTGGTGACGAAGCTCTTTGCATATATATATACATATATATATATATATATATATATATATATACACATATATACATATACATATACATATATATATATATATATATATATATATATATACACATATATACATATACATATACATATACATATATATATATATATCCCCTACTGGAGGTTGCCAGTAGGTAGTTATAGTTAGAACCTAGTTTCCGTAGGAAATGCGTTTTTTGTTTTGCCAATAACTTTGGCACCGCTTGACGAATCTTCGCGAAATTCTCCCAAAAAATGTTTCATCCAGGTCAGCTCCTATCCTGAAAGTTTGGGGGGGGATTTGTCAAATGGGGGCTGAGAAAAAAGGGGGGTCCCAAAAAGTGTTTTCTCCATGTTAATTTCCATCGGAAATTTTAGCCAGGGCTACAGCCCGAACTGGTGAACGGAATTACACAAAATTTGGCAAAAAAGTAGCTCTTGGTTCAGAAAGCGACCTTTTTTTTTAAATGGTGTAAATCCGTTCAGTAGTTGCTGAGAAATTAAAAAAATAAGAGTCAAAAAATCAATTTCCCATAGGAAACTTTAGCCAAGGCTACAGCCCGAACTGCTGAACGGAATTACACCAAATTTGGCAAAAAGGTACTGCTTGGCTCAGACAGTGACCTTTTAAAAAAATGGTGTAAATCCGTTCAGTAGTTGCTGAGAAATTCAAAAAATAGAAATATCAATATCTAGAGGCGCAGTGGATCCGCGGACCCTCCCGACCACCAGCTTTATTCTAATTGGCTGTCAACACTCCAAATCAGGAAGTGTTGGCAGCCATCTTGTGACTCGGTAGAACCGAGTCACAAGAAAACTGTAAAACAAACGCGATAAACAAGAAAAGGGGGCAGGGTAGAAACACCCTGACCTCCCCAGGCCTGCTCAGGGGGTCCCACAAGGGTTGCGAATCCCGCTGAACTTTTTTTTTAAAATGAAGCGCGGGCTCCCGCGCTTCATTTAATTGAGGCCCCCCAGGTGGGCCAGATCCTGGGGGCATGTCCAACAAATATATGTGGGGGCCCCCTACAGCCCCGGGGATCGCCACCCCCAGGGCTTGGTTAACATTATGTGTGGGAGGGCACTCGACCCTCCCGCAGCCCTTGGGACCGCCACCCCCTGGGGCTTGCTTAAAATTATGTGCGGGAGGGCACTTGGCCCTCCCGCAGCCCCGGGGACCCCCACCCCTCGGGGCTTCATTTTTAATGTGTGTGTGGCCTCCAATGCCCCCCCAAGCCCCGGGGACTGCCACCCCCCCGGGGCTTCGGTTTTAATGTGTGGGGGGCCTCCAAGGCCCCCCCAAGCTCCGGGGACCGCCCCCCCCCGGGGCTTTAAAAAAAAAAAAAAACCTGTGTTTGGGGGCTCAAGCCCCCCCACATGCCCCGGGGACCACCAACTCCCCGGGGCACTAAAATGCAAATGCGGGGGTCCTTTACGGACCCCCGGGGACCACCACCTCCCCTGCGCTTCAATCACATTGGGAGGGGGGCCGCGCGGCCCCCCTCCTGGAGCCCTTGATGGCCCTGGGGGCCGCCACCCCCCAGGGCCGGCTCCTTCAGTGTCCCGGGGTGCCCACCCCCAGGACACTGCTGTTTGCTATGGCAGGGTGGGAGCCGTGCGGCTCCTGCCCAGCAACACTCTGCAAACGCGCCCTGTGACGCGTTTTAAGTTGGGGAATTAATTCCCTTCAATACTGGGGGTCCCTGGGGGCCAACTAGCCCACCAGGTACCTCCAGTATGCGCCACAGGTCTGCCTTGCAGAGAGGTGGTCCGAGGCCATGCCCCTTTGAACACCTCTCTGCAACGCAGCTCTGTGGCGCTTACTGGAGGTACCTGGTGGGCTACTGCGGGTGCGTTTGCAGAGTGCTGCAGGGAGGGGGTGGGGCCTGATATAACAAGTTAGCAATTCTGCTGTGTGGGATTTACTGGAGGTAATAAAAGGGGTAGTTGGCCACCAAGGTTGACGTTGGGGGCTAACTATCCCTCCTGTTACGGCCGCTAAATCCCACACAGTGGGATTGCTGAAGGCCACGCTCACCTTTCTCCACCACTCTGCAAACGCGACTGCTATGTTATAGATAGAAATTAGCATTTATAAAACCTTTGAAATTCACTGAAAAAAACATAGGTTTCAGGGATGTTATAGTTAGTTGGACATTTCACTCGTATAAAACCATAGAAATTCCCCCGCTATTTTTAGTTCAGCTAACTATAACTTGCGCCCCTTCAATGCACTGCTGATGACGTCACATTACATCATTCATGACATGGTCAGTGACATCACTGATGACATCACTGATGACATAATCCACGTGACACTCCAATATAACCTTTGATACACCCACTGTAAAATACAGACTACCATTTTTGAAACCATCGACACACCAATACCAGTTACTACATATGCACTCACTGATTCCTAGGTCTACACACATCCACTCATTTACCCATACAATCACTCATACATACAGTCACTCATCAATACAACACTATCATATGCACTCATAAACCTATACAGACACTCACCCACTGCCACTCACCCATGGAGTTACTCACACACCTAGTCAGTCATGCGAAGAATCAATCACACTCCCATTTCCTCAGCTATACAGTTATACACACACCACCTCACTTATTCAAACATATACTAACACATACCTACTCTCTTATACAATCACTGAGACAAGTACACACTCATCCATACAGCCACTCTCACAATCACTGACTCTCACATATAGTCATTTATATACTCCAACTCCTCACATACACTGCCTTTTACATATGTAGTTACTTGGACATGTACCACTGAGACATCCAATCTCTCACCAACACACCCATACACACACTCACCCGCCCATACAGCTGTTTCCACATGCAATCTTGAACCCATACATCCAGTCAATCAACCACTCACACATCTATGCACAGTCACACACCTCCCACCCACCCACACAAATACTCAGGCAACCAATCAATAACCCATATAGACACTCATGTAGCTACTGACCAACACATGCAGCAGCTTACACAACAGACATACTGATGCATGCATTCAGACAGTTTAGTCACTAACGCATGTATTCAGTAAGACACATTTGATCACTCACTTATACAGTCAGTCACACACCTACTAAATCCTTCATCCAGACACTTATACACCCACTCATTCTTCAATACACCTTGGCGTATATATAAAACATATTTAAACTTTACAGAAACACAGTCACTGGATGATGTCATCAGTGATGTCATCAGTGATGTCACTGACCATGTCATGAATGATGTAATATGTGACGTCATCAGCAGTGCATTGCGGGGGCGCGAGTTATAGTTAGCTGAACTAACTATAATGGGGGAATTTCTCTGGTTTTATACGAGTGAAATGTCCAACTGACTATAACGTCCCTGAAACCTATGGTTTTTTCAGTGAATATATATATATATATTCACTGAAAAAACCATAGGTTTCAGGGACGTTATAGTCAGTTGGACATTTCACTCGTATAAAACCAGAGAAATTCTGCTGTTATAGTTAGTAGAGCTAACTATAACTTGCGCCCCGCAATGCTCTGCTGATGATGTCACATATTACATCACTCATGACATGCTCAGTGACATCACTGATGATATCTCAAATGATATCACTGATGACATCATCCAGTGACTGAGTGTTTCTAAAAATTTCAAGAATGTTATATCTATATATGCCAAGGTATATTGAAGAATTATTGGTTGTCTGTGAACCTGTATGGGTGCCTGAGTGTCTGTGTGGGTGGGGGTGTGTGACTCCCTGCATAGATGTGTGAGTGGGTGATTCACTGGGTGTATGCGTTTATGAGTGCGTGTGTTAGGGAGTGTATGGGTGAGCGAGTGTACGTATAGCTGTGTTGGTGAGTGAATGGATGTGTTAGTGGTATATGTGTAAGTAACTACATATTTGAAAGGCAGTATTTGTGAGTGTTGGAGTATATAATTGAGTATATGTGACAGTGAGTGATTGTGACAGTGGCTGCATGGATAAGTGTGTGCTTATGTCAGTAATTGTTGAAGACAGTACGTATCTGTATGAATAAGTGACATGGTGTGTGTATAACTGTATAGGTGAGTAAATGGCAGTGTAATTAATTCTTTGGGTGACTGACTAGGATTTTTGAGTAACTGTTTGGGTGAATGGCAGTGTGTGAGTGTCTATATGGGTGTATGAGTGGATAGATCAGTGGCGGTATTGATGAATGACTGTGTGTATGAGTGACTGTATGGGTTAGTGGGTGGATGTGTGTGTTGACGTATGAATCACTGAGAGAGTATGTACTAACTGCTATTGGTGTGTCTATGGTTTTGATATTGGTAGTCTGTATTTTAGAGTGGGTGTATGAAAGGTTTATTAGGGTGTGAGGAGGTGCATCAGATGATCATGTGGATGAGATGTCATCAGTGATGTCACTGAGCATGTCATGAGTGATGTAATATGTCATCAGCAGTGCATTGCGGGGCACAAGTTATAGTTAGCTCTACTAACTATAACAGCCAAATTTCTCTGGTTTTATACAAGTGAAATGTCCAACTAACTATAACGGCCCTGAAACCTATGGTTTTTTCAGTGAATATATATATATATATATATATATATATATATATATATGCAAAAAAGACGCAGAGAACTCTGGGTGGTTCTCAAGTTTAGGTGGAAAGCATCTCCTGTCGAGAGCAGTCACAACACCAGCGACACTCTAAATTTGCTCACCTCAAATGTCTGCTTTTCTGAGTTTTTTAAGCATAGGATTCGCACAGTGCCATCCACGCCGAGAAATAAAGGGACAAAGTCTTTTGCCATTTCTAAAGCACAGTCTTTAGGCATGGGATTAGCACAGTGCTATCCATGCCAAGCTGTAAAATGACCAAAGCTTTTTACCACTCCAGGCCAATGTTCCCTCTAATTTTTTTCCTCTGTGTGCGGCAGTGGATGGTCTCTGTGCGCTGCAACCATGGCTGTGCGCGCCAGGAACCAGACCGAGTGCGCGTGCAGCGCCAAATGTCACTCCAAACGTTTAAATAAAAAAGTGAAAAGATGGTGCATTTTCACACATACAGCGCCACGTTAAGGGTCTTCAGGTCGGTTTGCAAATTGGATAAACACGCCATGACATGAATTGGTTACACAGGCAAGTACACTTCAGGTTTAGAAAAGCACAAGACTCCAACGGTGGTACCATCATAAGATTTTACTAAATATTCTTAACTGGAGCACTGTTCATTGGGTGGGGAAATGTTGAGAGCCTATACAATATCACATATACACAATAAGTTACAAAATTACATAACATATTTACAATTTGATGTGAAAGCTACTGAGTAATGTTGGGCTATCCCGCCAGAGATAGTTTGTAAAACTCTGACATCCAGGCAAACATGGACTGTGGGAGAGGGCTGTTCAAATACGTCAAGTGGCATCACTAGATGGGTGACAGGGTTGCTTCTCACGGCGATCCTTGCCATTTTTCCGGTGCTGATAAACTCTATCGAGGTCAACTTTCCCATTCAGGAGGTAGGCCTTTGTCCTCATCAGCATATCCAAATGCTTCTGCTCTAGTCTATTCCTCAATTTACTCCTGATAGTATTCATGAGGCTGAATCCTCGTACACAATCTGCACTAGATGCTTGAAATGTTGCGCAGACATCAACAAGCTGAGACACCACACTATACTGAGCAGCATTGCGTACAGTGAAATTCACCATGTCTTGAAAGGTGGTAAATAACCCACCCTTTACATGTTCTGCCACCACATATTTATAGTCTGTATTGTCGAACAACATCTTCTGGTGTTTCACAATCACCCAGGACCAAGACATTTTTATACTTTTCAACAAGTCTTTGTATATTCTCAGTCCCAAAATCAAAATGTGATTGTGTTGCTATTGCCTGGATTTCAAAATGTGCCCATTCTTTCAGTTCATCTTCAGGGAACCTTTTTTGCATGTGCTCACAAAGAAGTGAAACAAAAGACAAAATAGACCCACTGTCAAACTCTTGCCTTTCCTTGGACAACACCATCAGATCGCTTACATTGCTTCTCCAAAAGACAGTGTCTCCCAAATACTGTTCCTTAATTTGGCCAATCTTTGCTCTTGCATACTGTACAGCTTCAACAGTAGTCAAATAACTTTTTAGGAACAGTTTGCACAAAGATGCAAATTCACTCAGAATGTCATTAAGTACTGCAAGGGAAATATGGTAGTTTGAGTCAGATAGCTTTTTGTAACAGTATTTAGCAACTGGATCATTCTCCTCAACTTTCTCATGCTCAAAGTGCTTAAGAACAGCCTCGTAATTCCGAATTAGTGCACCAACTGCAAAATGCCTTGAAAGCCACCGGACTTCATTCAATGGTCGAAAAGAGACCACTTCACAATCAGTGACCGATGCCATTTCATCCAGCTTGGACTTCCTTGCAGGAGATCTGGAGAACACAGTGTAGATAGTCCTCAATAATGTCTCCATCTCTTTAATCATTGGAACCCTCTTCCAGGCATCATCAACTCCCAAATCTTCTCGATGAGCGACACAATGCTGCTCAACTAGATGGGGAATGGATTGTTTAAGGCGAATAGCAACACCATTATTTTTACCCAGCATCACAGACGCACCACCGGATGTGAACATGACCATTTTCATGAGGTCCAGTTCATTGGCAGTGTAGAATTCTTTCACAGCAGTAGTGATAGCCTCAGCATTACAACTAGTCAGCTTTACTATGCCCCCAAAAAGTGTTTTGTGCTCTGTTGAGGTTACAGGTCGGAACTTGAAGTACAGGATGAGCATTTTTTTTTTTTTTTTTTTTTTTGTCCTCATTCGCCATCAGATAGAATCCGGGCTTACTCAATTGCTCTCTCTGGTACTCTTTCCGCACCAATTAGTGAGCATTCTATCTCCGATGGATATGCTTTTACACATAGTCTCTCAATAGCGGAATTCTGTTTCGACCAAACCACCACACAGAAACCAGAGAGAAACGTTGTTATTTAGTGCAAAGGCGTAATCATTGGACAAATGTTGTCTTACTGACCCAAACTGATTAACCATTTCTCACATAAACTCCAAAACATTTTTGTGTCTTTATCTATTCCAACCCTATCTAATTTCATTATATACTTTATGGAGATCACCCAATCTAAAAAGGTTGGTGAAATTTCATTAACCCATTTTTTACAGATTTCCCTTCTTGCCAAAAGCATTAGATACAGACAGAGCTGATTTTCCTCCTTTTTACGGCTTTGGTAATTAGGTAATAATTCAAACATAACTAATGTTACAGTTATGCTTACCTGAATATTTACACCAAAAATGCCTTCCAAACCCTTTTTTACCTCTGTCCAAAAGTAACTCAACTTAGGGCAAGTTAGGAACATATGCACATCATCCGCCCTAATTTGTTGACACTAGGGACATTTTGGAATGGGACCAGTTGCAAATTTCGAGAGTTTTAAAGGTGTCCAGTAGACCCTGTGAACAGAAAAAGATAATTCCTTCTTAAGTTTGCGGGTTTAACTGTGCAATATAGTATATCATGAGATACTTGCCATAAACTTTCAGGACTGCTTCCCGGCAAGCTCTCTCCCCACAGCTCCGTTGGTAATTTAAACTCTCCGTCCTCCAACTCGAGCAATAACCAATACAGCAATGCCACTTCTTTCTTCTTTATTGGTCTTTGTGCCAACATATTCTGCAATTCATTTGTCTTGCCCACCTCCATTCCAAACGTTTGGTACCAGTTCTTAATTTGCCAGTATTTGAATTTTGATAGTCTATTCGCCGTAAGTAGATTCATCTCTTCCCAAGTCAAGAGAGTTCCTTCCGGTACCAACTGTCCCCATTGCCGGATCCCAGCTTCAATTAAAGGCAGAGACAGAGAGTCTTTAGTCCATCCCGGTGAGCCTGGGGCATTCCAGATTGGTGCTAAGGCACTAAAATAGCTGATTTTTAGAGCTTTCCTGACCTTGGCCCAAGTGTAAACCAAACCTTTTAATATTTTCAACCGTACTTTCTTGAAAAATCTTGGGTCTCCATATTTATATAAAAAAGCGTGACTGTCTCCTTCAACATCTAAAAGCATTACCCCAAACATAGCACCAATATCTGAGCCATCTGGTAGCTCTATAAACATTCTCCCGATTTTTAATGAAAAAACTCTGGCATATAATATCAAGTCCGGGAGGCACAAACCACCCTTCTTTTTCTCTCTTCTTAACTTCTTCCATGATATTCGACTGGTTTTTGAGGCCCAAATGAAGCTATTTAACTTCGACTGGAGAGACTTCAAGTTACTTTCATTAAACGGAAGCGGAATATTTTGCAATATAAAAATTATTTTGGGCAATAGCATCATCTTTATTAGATTCAGTCTACCTATAAGAGTCAAGGGTAAATATGCCCATCCTGTTAGAGAGTTAAGAATTTCTCCTCTAACCCTTTGAAAATTTATTTCCACAATTTTCTCTATATTTTGGGTTACTGTTATTCCTAAATACCTAATAGTTTTTTTTGTTGGGAAATTACATGCTTCTAAGTTCCATGTCATACACTCGGTTTTTGATGCAGTAATTTCATAACCTGATATTCGCCCAAAAAGCATTGCTTCTTCATACACTAATGGAATAGTAATGTTTGGATCTGATGTAAAAATCATTAAATCATCTGCGTATAATGCAACCTTTCTCTCCCACTCTCTAAATTTAAAAGGAGCTATATTTGGGTGTGTCCTTAGTTTTTCAGCCAACGGTTCTATATATAAATTAAATAATAATGGGGATAGAGGGCATCCCTGGCGTGTGCCTCTCTGGATTATAACTGGAGGAGAAAGATTGCCATTTACTAAAATTCTAGCTATAGGTGTTTTGTAAATTAAAGAAATTGTCCTGCAGAAGTTCTTCCCCAAATTGTTTGCTTTTAATATATATTGTAGATAAACCCAATTAACTCTATCGAACGCTTTTGTTGCATCGATTGTAATTACAGCTAAGGGAATCTTGTGCAAGGTAGGTATATCGATCGCCCCAATTAAATTAAAAGTTAAATCTCTTAATCCCCTCCCTCTCACAAACCCTTTTTGATCCCTATGAAGCAAATGCTCTGCTACACCATTCAGCCTCTCCGCTAATATTTTTGAAAAAACTTTATAATCAGCGTTGAGTAACGATATAGGGCGATATGAATCACATGAGCACGATGGTTTGGCAGGTTTAAGAATTAATGCAACTGCTGCTTCATTCCATGAGGGTGGTATCTCACCTCCTTCCTCAAAAATATGGGAAAATAACAAGCACATAATTGGGGTTAACACTTTTTCTAAGGCTTTATATAGTTCTGCAGGCAACCCATCAGGGCCTGCAGCTTTCCCAGATTTTCCAGACATAACGGCCTTTCCCACTTCAACTTTAGAAATTGGAAGATCCATATTCTGGGACTTATCATCTGAGATTTTTTTAATGGAAGTATGCGCTACCCATCCCTTAATCTCCTCCTCCCGTACAACCAGATCTTCATGGTATACCTCCTCAAAATGTCGCTGGAAGGCCTTTTCAATATCTATTGGATTATTAAGTACTTTCCCAAAGTTAGCCTCCTCCACAGACTTAAGCTCATCGATAGAGTTCCTTGCCACATCCTGTTTGGTCTTCCACGCCAATAATTTGCTGCAGTTCTCCCCATACTCAAAATGCGACAACTTACTAGCTTGCCATTTCTTTTTAAGCCTTACTTCTAAAATAGCAGTCAAATCTAATTTAAGAGAGTCTAGCTTTGCCTGTATATCTACTTTTAGATGGTTACTCTGATGTGCTAAAATCTCTTGCTCTTTCAATAGAATTTCTTTCTCTATCACATCAATTTCTTCTTTATACTTCCTATGCTTATCTATTTGTTTAACCATTAAAAAACCCCTTATAAAGGCTTTATAAGCATCCCACACCATCTGTATTGGGGCAGTTCCTAATTTTAATTGAAAAAAGGCCTTTGATTCTTCTGCTAACTCTTCAACTAATAATTCTTCTAACAGGATAGCTCGCTCTAATGTCCACCTCTGACATATCGGCCTAGTTGGAACTTTAAGTGTCAATGTCACTGCCGAGTGATCGGAAAGGTGCTCACCCAGATGCTTAACCTCTTCAAACCAGTTTTTAAGGACATTACTTAACAAATAGAAATCTAATCTAGATCTATGTCCATGCTTCTTGTTATAAAATGTATAACCTCTCTTATTACCCACACTCATCCTCCATACATCATACCAGGCTAACTGTTTCATAGCTGTTTTAACTACTGCTCTCATCTTACAATTTGTAACAGATCTACACCTTTTAGATTTATCTAATACATGATCTAATACTAGATTGAAATCGCCTGCTAATATCAGTGGGTCTGGATAATTTAACAGTTCTGACAGTAAGTTTTCAAAGGGAGTTGCGTCATCTGTATTCGGACCATAATAACCTGCTACTGTAAAATTGACGCCATACCCTCTTATCTTAGCTATGGCCCACCTCCCTAACTTATCTACCGTACTAGCCAATAAGGAGATAGCTGCGTTCTTTTTTATGATTATTGCCACTCCTTTAGTAGGTGAGGATTGTGTTGTACAAATCAAATCCTGTATCCACCCCATAGGTTTACACATAGCTATTAGCTCATTCTGTTCTAAATGCGTTTCTTGTAAAATTAACACCTGCTCTGAGCGATCCCTTAAATATTGTAAGATTTTCTGTCTCCTATAATTTGTTCTTAACCCATTTAAATTCCAAGAAAGCACTTTCAATCTAAAATTTTCTTTTTCATTTAAACCAGGCATCCCTTTCTTCTCCCTCCCATAAAAGATACTTTTTGATCTGGCGATTCGGACTTACATTTTTTTTTTTATTTTTACCCACTGCTCCCCACCCAGTGCCCCCTCCCTCACCTCCCTTAGTAAACCCTTCCCTGGAGAACCCCCTTCTTCTTTTCCTTGGCCTCCACTAAGGCCTATGGGGCTCCCCCTTCCTTTCAGGTCAGGAACTTGAAATTAGTGCACCCCTTCTCGCACCATATGCTCATTTCCAATCATCCCGAGCTCCCTGAGATAGACTGCAAAAAATCCTCAGCATCTTCTACTCTCTTAAAAATCTGCATTTTATTATTATGCATTACTTTTAATGAAGCCGGAAATTTTAATTGTGCTGTGGCTCCCATCTTCTTTAATGGCTCGAGAAGTTTTCCCAACTCCCATTGCCTTGAGGCTGTAATTGCCGAGATGTCCGATCTTATTTGAAATGTTATCTCCTCCACACAGAGGGAATTTAATTTAAGAGCTTTATTCAGGATTTCTTCTTTTAAGCTATAAGTTAGAAAATGTACCAAGATTTTCCTGGGCCTTAACTTGTTGGGGTTCAACCTAAAGGGATCTCTATGTACTCTTTGAATATCAGCCATAAGTGCCTCTTTCGAGCACTCAATATTTGTAGCTTGTTTTATTAATTTAGCTACAAATTCCTTTAGGTTGCTTCCCTCTGCCCCCTCTGGCACTTTTAACAGACGGATATTATTCCTTCTTTGTGAATTTTCTAACGTTTCCAACTTATCCTGAACCTCCAAACCTTTCTCTTTTAATGCAACAATTTGCTTCTCATTAGCCTCTACTTGTGTTACCAATTCGGATACAGTTGTTTCAAGTGCAGCAGTTCTAATAGCCAATGAATCAAGCTTCGCCTCTAACTTTCCACAAGAATTTTTAATCTCCACTTGATTGTTCTCCGAGACTAGGAATCTACCTCTCATCTCTTCTGCCAATGCTTGTAATAAATCACATAATGAATGTTGGGGATTTTCCTTCGTGACCACCATCTGCCCTTGTCCTAAACTCCTCTCAGAGTAATTTGTGTCATTTTGGCAGTTATCAGCCCCTGGTTTCATTAAAGTTGAGTTCCTGAGATTAAACTGACTTGAGGCACCCTGCAATCCCCCTTCCTGTGTCGATGGTATTACTGACATTGGTACTGATATTGTACTGATCTCTTTGTCCAATCTATCTCCTTCTTCCACCAGTCCTCCTGTGGCACTACATTCTCCATCCTGTAATTCTTCCATATCCGTAAGCAGAAGATATCTATTTGATGTAGGAATGTTAATATCATTTAAGGAGTTTCGTAGACACCTATTCTCAAGTGCAGCCGTATCTGGTTCCGGTAACGGTTTTAGTATTACCGTGGAGGGTACAGCTTTAAAATAATTTTTTAAAGAGGAAATTATTTTAGGGGCCTGTTGAATTTGCTGGTCCTGTTGAACTAACTGACTTGGGTGTATTAACTGAGTTGCAAGAGTATCTCTTTTTTTTCCTGAGACCCTGTGCCTCACCACTCCTGAATCCTTTTTTGTTTGTTTAACTTGAATTGAAGATTTTTTTTTTAAAGATTTCAGATGTGCCACTGGTTTAGATTTAATATCATCATTAACCTCTGAATCCAACATATATGTACTTAACTTAGAGCTTCTTAACAAGTATCTCGATTGTCTCGGTTCCTCACACTTTCTGTCAGTTTTCCAGGTCCCTGTATTACTCCTGTATTTCTCCCTCCCTCTAAGTTGTAGAGCCTCTGAATGTCCTGTTTGAGTTTCAGGGCTATCTCCTACCTGGTGTTGCTGGATATTTTCCACTTTCCGGATCGGAACCCAAGAATGTAATCCCTCCAGTTCCGCTTCTAGTTCCAGCGCTTCAACTCCACAGGCTTTGCCCTCGTCTTGACCTCCACCTCCTCGAGGGGCTCGAACCGGAATCCCCACCAAGGCAAATCGCCTGCGTCGCAATTGTTCTGCTGCCCGGGACCAAACAGGCAGACGAACCCCAGCTCTCCACAAGCCTCTCTGCCCCGTCCACAAATCCTCCACTCCCGTCTCAGCAGTCTCTACAGCCTCGAAAACACCGAATCCTTTCGTGCTCCGACTCTGCTCACAGCCTCCGCTGCTCCATACAGGTGCAACCGCAAACGCTGACGCTTCCCCGAACATGAGCCACAGGTGAGACGTAGTAAAAAAAAAAAAAATGCGGTAAAACTAAACTTTATCAGATCATTTTAACTCCGACTTTATAATCTAATTGTCTGTCAGAGATACTCGAGTTGATTACGCGTCTATTCTTTTACGGTGTCTATTTACAGAAGCATTTCCCCTTACATTCGTTCCTGACCCTTGGGAGCCTCCGCGACCGGCAACTCGCCGGCCGCCATGTTCTCCAAAAAAAACAAAACAGGCATTCAGGGAAGCCTGTCTTACTGAATCCAATATCCCAGGATGAGCATTTTTGTAACAGAAATATCTGTGCTCTCATCAATTATCAATGTGTGATACAAAGCGTTACGAAGTTCTGCCATACCTTCACAGTGTATCACGCTATTGATTGCCTCAAGGAACTCAAAGGCATAGTTCTTGCTCCTCCAGCTGTCTGGTATCTTTACATACAAAGCTAGGTGGTCATGGATGTCTTGTACAGATAACATTGAAGTATTCATCTTCACTGCCAGCAACACGTTGTTGATGAGAATCTTTATCTCCTCAGGCAGGGATCTTTGTCGTTCAACTACTTCCATTCTATTTGCTTTGTCAGTGGCAGTTTCTGTCAGCATTGCCCGCACTCCAAAACCAAACCTGGCAGCAGCACTTCTGTTTCTCAATATCACCATGTCAGACTCGTGAACTTTGCTAATTAGATGGCATTTCAGGTAATCCAGTTTCCAGCCATCACTCCATTTCTTCCATGTTGAAAAGTCCCCAACAATCTTGGCTTCGGCACATGCTTTGCAAATCAAGCCCACGTCTGGACTGTATTGAAATAGTTCCCCAAGTTGCACGCGAGCCTTGCTTCGTGATTTCTGTGTCTCAGCCTCCACAATTTTTCATCCACTCTTCCTTGAATACAAGGCAACATTTCTTCCTTTGTGGTGAAGCATCGCACTCTGCAGAAGGTACAGCTTTGCGCTTAAACATTTCCGTGCCCTTCGGTTTGAATCTGCTGTGCCACAAAGCCTGCAAAATAAAGGAACATGGCTTACGTTGACGCCTATGCTCATGAATGCAATCTGTTGTTACACTACAATGTACAAGATGCACCACAGTTTCTCTACCAAACAATTACCTGTTCTGCTTGAACTCAAGTACACCTGTTTAAATGTATGGGGTACTATCTGCAAAACCTGCAACAGAAGAAAACATGGGTAAATATATAATACTACAATATACATGATGCACCACAGTTTAACTCTATCAAATAATTACCTGTTCTGCTTGTACTCACGTACGGCCGTTTAAATGTGTGGGGTACTATCTGCAAAACCTGCAACAGAAGAAACCATGGGCAAGTATATAATACTACAATGTACAAGATGCACCACAGTTTAACTCTACCAAACAATTACCTGTTCTGCTTGTACTCACGTACCCCCGTTTAAATGTGTGGAGTACTATCTGCAAAACCTGCAACAGAAGATGCACCAGTTTAACTCTACCAAACAATTACCTGTTTGTTCTGCCTGTACTCACGTCTGCCTGTGCAATTGTATTCGAAGTACGGTCTCACAAACCTGCAAAAGAAAAAGGGTGCAGATTGTGAATCTATTTACCCAGGAACCCCCAACCCAACGAGGAACGTAAACAGAATTACCTTGTCTTTGTGGGTACTCACACCTGACCACTCAAATCCAAATACCTTACAGACTGGAAACCTGCAATTGAAGACAAGATCGTCAGCAAATGCTCAAAGAGTTACAAACTATGAATGGGACCTGTCTAGAGACCTCAATAGGAAAAATGACCAAATAATTACCTGGGATTCCAGTCTAGACCAAACAGGCACGTGCCCATGTGCTTCATTATTAGCATCCATTATCTTAAACTGGTCTATAAATCTGTATTTTGTGTTACACCTTCTGTGATGTAGATTTTCCCTGGCATTCAAACTGCGCAAATAGTTGAGGTGTGTGAACAAGGAAATTCACAAGGAGGACTGAGCAGCACACAAGCCATCAAAAGATCCCACCTGAAGGTGATGCAGTGGCATGCAAAAAATATGATGAAGACTTTCTAGCAATTTTCAGGCAACCATAAAAATGTCAAGATAACTCTGAAGATTGATGGACCTGTTGCAGAGAGATCTGAGTTTTGTCTAGTGGACGTTGACTCATCATAAAGTAGCAGAGAAGGTTAAAATGCCTGATGCAAAGAAGCTGGTGAACCATGCAGATCACAAATTGCATGCAATGTAAATAGGTCAGTGCATTACTGCTTCTGTCAGACAGCCCCTTTTGTTACTTGCAGTTTATAAGTTTAAATCCTAATATAGAACAGTGAGCTATTAACTATCAAAGAGCTGCATTTCCATTCATTGGAATGGCAGAAAACCTGCGACAGGCCACCCGAGCGGAAGAGTAACATAGCTTTTGATTCTAAGAACTTAAGGGTGTTTTTGAACAGTAAATAAAAAACTTCAGCCTTAAATTTAAAAATCAGCATCAAGAGGAATAACCTTCGATCATGTTTTACTTGCAGATAAGTTTAAACAAAACACAGAACAAGGCACAGTAGGGCGGCCTATTCAAGGGAGTTCCTCAAATACTAAAATCGATGCCTAAATAACAGCCAACCACTATACGTCTCAAACCACAAAGTGACTAGCTAGAATTCAAGCTCTGCATTTTCAACCCCATACCTCCTGCTATGCTGTAGGTACCACGAGGGAGAGGAGGTGCAGCTTGCACCACACGCACTGCAGCCTCGCAGAGTAACTACATTTAATACAGTTAGTGCGTGTGCCAGAGTATGGGTGCGCATGCCTGAATGTGTGTGACCGGCGCATTTCCAGTGTAAAGCCGGCGCTGGCATAATGCTGATAATTCTTTGCAAGTTAAGGGAATCCATGGTATGATGGTGCCTACCATTTGAATAAAACTAGTTCAAGCATAATGGTGGCAGCTCCAGGCATCTATGGCACGATGATGCCTAACCCTGGGATAATGCCACCCCCTCTTGCATAATTGTAACCCTCAGTATGTTGTGGGCATCCATGACTTGCAAGGCCTGGACATGCAAGGCAAAATCCAGCACTGGCAGCAGGAAATGGGAGTCTTTGCCTACGCTCAAACGTGTTTTTGAGTGTCTTCATCTATGTTTACACTTTGCTAACATACAAAAAATAGTTAACTAAGAATATACGCCCTGCGCTGTTCAACCTACTAATCCAAAAACCCTTCTGGCATACTCTTTACAACATACAATGCGTTTCAGCTGGGAGCTAGGAACATTACATAAAGCTACTTATTTTATTGATTAATCTTTTTTATTCAAAAAGCCTTTTTTTAGTAAAACACAAATAAAATATGATTCTCCTAAAGTCCATTCATAAAATCCATGCTTGAATTTGACATTTCACTACTTCTCCGCAGAGGCATGCTCTGTGTACACACGTAAACCATGCCAGCTAAATGATCTCAGGGTATTACAATGCCAATGGTCTTGGAACTTAACAAGACAATATATCAATGTGGTTGTGCTCACTCTCTGCTTCTGAGCACCCAGCGAGCCTTTTTATGACAAACATTCCTACAAAGCAGAATGTTCCTAACTGCAAAATCCTGGCCTGTATGGTGATAATCAAAATAATGTATTCTCAGGATATCCCTGAAGGTGCCACAGACTGGACTGCATCATGTTTGGTGTTGGGCTTAAAGGTGCAAATGAGATGAAGTCTTGTTTCTAATGAGCACCTAAAGGTGTAGCACCTGAATGTTGCAATGCTTCAGGATGGAGATAAAACTGTAGTTATCGAGCTAATACTCTTGTTTCAGCTACCACTCAGCAAGGGGCGCATTGATTAGCAGAGCAGATCACCGTCGCTGTTTGCACGCCCCCATTAGCGAACTTTACTTCAATTGCTTCTTAGTTTCTTGTAGCTCAAATGGGTGTAATTTTGGATATTTATATGTCTCCCTATATGTTTCATTGCTTGATTTTTGCTCGGGAGAAAATGTCACTCATAGTTGCTGAAATGTCATTCACAATTACACGGAAATTATTAAAATGCCACACATAGCAATCTGAAACCTTGGCAACTATGCTAAAGAGCACAGCAAGTTTAAAAACACAGCGTGTACTTTCAGAAAGTACACGCTGTGTTTTTAAATTTGCTCTACTCTTTTATTAGTAAAGCGCGGTGCGGGGAAGATTGTGGGTTTTTGTTTAAGTATTCATGCTAATCACAGCCCCTTCACGAGCTGTGATTAACATGAATACTTAAACAAAAGCCCACAATCTTTCGCAGCTGCGCTTTACTCAGTCCTGCCAAGTATCACGCATCAGGCCACTGGAGCCCATAGCACAGCTGCTGCTTGCTGATCCTGAATGACCCGGGCAGCACATTTCCCAAGAAAGTCATTTGTTGCAGCCAGGAGCACTCTGGAAGCGGGCGGCCCAGCCGTAAACCGAATTACCGCGGCTCAGCTCAGAGTTTTGAGTAAGTTAGTCCCATGGTTCCAGAATGTGCTTTATAGTATAAATAGTGCTTAGCTCGTGGTCAATCAGCTGCCCTGTTGCTGAAGTTCTGCAATGAAGCACACACACACACACACACGTTGCAGTCCCCTATGTAGTCTGCTGCTAATTTACGTTTTGGCAAAAACAAACACTAACAATGCCTTCCTTGTTTTTGATCGCTATCACTATGCGCTCCACTGTTCGCAGCCTCTATGAAACGAGAGTGCTTTCAATGATTTTCCAAATGGCACAGTGGCGGACAAAAGATGGATATGTGGGCATAACACTTTGAATGAAATGCTTGGTTATGTCCTAATATGACGGCGTGCAGCAGTCAATTTGTGAAAATATGCGTCACTCATAATTACACTTAATGATGAAAATGTCACACTAAGCAATCTGAAACCTTGGCAGCTATGTTTACTAACTAAAGAGCACAGCTAGTTTAAAAACACAGCGTGTACTTTCAAAAGTACACCCTGTGTTTTTAAACTTGCTGTGCTCTTTAGTTAATAAAGCACGGTGCAGGGAAGATTGTGAGCTTTTGTTTAAGTATTCATGTTAATCACAGCCCCTTCACGAGCTGTGATTAACATGAATACTTAAACAAAAGCCCACAATCTCTCTCGCAGCTGCGCTTTACTAACAAAAGAGTAGAGCAAGTTTAAAAACACAGCGTGTACTTTCTGAAAGTACACGCTGTGTTTTTAAACTTGCTGTGCTCTTTAATTAGTAAAGCGCAGTGCGGGGAAGATTGTGGGCTTTTGTTTAAGTATTCATGTTAATCACAGCTCGTGAAGGGGCTGTGATTAACATGAATACTTAAACAAAAGCCCACAATCTGCCCCGCACGTGCCAACAGCCCCAAGCCCCAAAGCCAGCCTTACCTGCACTCCCGAGTCCCGACTCTTCCTCCAGCACACCGCATCCAGGAAGTGACTGATTTTCACGCTGCTCGCTTTTTTAAAGCAGCGGCGCGACTCTCGCGGGATGTCCTGTGTGTGCGCGCTGCACATACGGCAGTGTGCGCTCACGTTAAAAGAGGTGCGCGCGCGCACCTTAATGGGAACATTGCTCCAGGCACAATATTACAACTTTGGATTGGTAAAATACCATCAAAGCCAACCGGAAATGAATATATATATATATATATATGTATATATATATATATATATATTCCATAAGAAAACATACTGCCCTTGCAGCATGAAAACAGGCCACTCCAAACGTGCTCAGCAATTTCTTTATTTGAGGCAAAGATAGGCAGGCAGGCAGGCATTACGCGTTTCAACTCGGCTGAGTCTTCATCATATGCCACTGTGTCCAGGTGGGTTTGTTAGCATTTTTAAAAAACGTAACTAACAACATTGAAAAAGGACAATGTCCATTTCTTTCCAATTTTTAAAGAGGCAGTTGCTTTTTTATCTCACAGTTCGTTTTTGTGCAGCAAAGGTGAGTACAACATTTTATTTTTCATCAGGTTAAATCCTTGGAACAAACAGTGTTCATTAAATCAATGTTCCCTTTGTTGCAACATTAGTTTGTCGTTTTCTTATGTGTTGAAGGACCACAATTCCCATAATGCTATGTAACTGCCGCTGTACTTCCTTAATGGCATTCAATGTTGGATTTTGGCAAAACCACCCTTGTTTCACTGTGCACCGCTTGCAAACATTGCTTGATCGTGGCCCACCTCTACTTGGAGAGTGAACTCTGTAGCAGCCAGGGTCTGCAGAAGGGATTTCCCAATGCACTGCGTGCTCGAGGCTACCAGCTGAAAGGCAAGTGATGAACTGTAAAAAACTCGGTGGTAGCTGAACTCTCTTTTGAGTTACTGTGCCCGTTTATGGAACTTTCCTTGTAAAGCAATGTTTGCAAGCGGTGCACAGTGAAACAAGGGTGGTTTTGCCAAAATCCAACATTGAATGCCATTAAGGAAGTAAAGCAGCAGTTACATAGCATTATGGGAATTGTGGTCCTTCAACACATAAGAAAACGACAAACTAATGTTGCAACAAAGGGAACATTGATTTAATGAACACTGTTTGTTCCAAGGATTTAACCTGATGAAAAATAAAATGTTGTACTCACCTTTGCTGCACAAAAACGAACTGTGAGTTAAAAAAGCAACTGCCTCTTTAAAAATTGGAAAGAAATGGACATTGTCCTTTTTCAATGTTGTTAGTTACGTTTTTTAAAAATGCTAACGAACCCAGCTGGACACAGTGGCATATGATGAAGACTCAGCCGAGTCGAAACGCGTAATGCCTGCCTGCCTATCTTTGCCTCAAATAAAGAAATTGCTGAGCATGTTTGGAGTGGCCTGTTTTCATGCTGCAAGGGCAGTATATTTTCTTATGGAATATGTGAGGTGTCTGACACACCTGAGACAGGCCCCGACTCATGAGGTTGAGGCACTCCTGACTGTCATTTGGAATATATATATATATATATATATATGTATATATATATATATATATATTCTACTGGCGGTCGCCAGTGGGTAATTATAGTTTGCACCTAGTTTCTATAGGAAAAGTGTTTTTTGTTTACTTATAACTTTGGTGCCGTTTGATGAATCTGCAAGAAAGTTTCCAAAAAGTGGCTTTCTGATTCTAGTTGCACATGCAAAGTTTTGGGGTGATCTGTCAAGCAGAGGCTGAGAAAAAGGAGGGCAAAAAAATTAGTGTTTTCAATACTATTTCCCATAGAGATTTTAGACATGACTACAGCCCGAATTGCTGAACAGAATTACACCAAATTTGTAAGAAAGCTAGAATTTGGTTTATAAATAGTGCTTTTTGGGATTGGTGTAAATCCGTTCAGTAGTTTTTGACATATTAAAAGGAAAAACAAATTTGTATATCTAGGGACTTGGAGCCATGGTGGATCCTTTGTAGCACTCCACTAATCCTCGCGCTACAGCAATGCTGTGACTGACTAGCCGTAATCCGAGTAGAAAGCTGTAGCTGCAATTTTAGATATCGGAGAACGATCCTTGGCTGAAAAATTCAGGTCAAATGTAATAGAAAGGGTTGGGGTAGAGGTACCCTGACCCCATGGGTGTAAAATCTGGGTTTTTGAGGGGCCCTTGATGAGCAAGAAACTGCCCCGAAACAATTTTATTCCACATGCAAGGAACTGCAGATCTGCTGTGAGGCTCAGCACAACCCCCATGCAATGTTGCAGCAGATCAGTGAATTCAGCTGTAAAATGAAAACAAATATATTCACTCACAGACATACTTAGACACTCATACACCCACTCACAGACCCACTCAGACACTGTCACACCCAATCACAGACCCACTCAGACACAGACATACCAACTCACAGACCCACTCAAATACACAAACACCCACTGATAGACCCTCTCAGACACTAACACACCCTCTGAGACCCACTCACTCATACACCCACTGACAGATCTACTCAGACACTGACTCACCCACTCACAGACCCACTTAGACACTCTCATACCCACACACAGACCCACTCAGATACTCACATACCCACTCACAATCCCATTCAGACACTCACACCCACTGACAGACCCACTCAGATACCCATGCACCCACTTACAGACCCACTTACACACTCACATACCCACTCACAAACCAACCTACAGACCCACTCTGACCCTCCCACACCAACTCACAGACCCACAGAGACACTCTCACACACACTCACAGACGCACACAGACACTCACATACCCGCTTACAGACCCACATAGGCACTCACATTCACTCCTAGACCCACACAGCCACTCACACATCTACTCACAGACCCATTCAGGTACTCACAGACCCACTCAAAGACCAACACAAGCCCTCATAGACCCACTTTCAGACCCATACATCCATTTACACACCTACTCACAGACCCACATATGCAGTCACACACCCACTCAGAGGCCCATGCATGCACTCACACACACACTCATTCACAGACCCTTGCAGGCATTCACACACCCACTCGCCAACCCACATGGACATTCAGACTGTGAGAAACTGGGTGTTTGTTGCAGTACCCCCCACTTTTTGCCTATTACAACTCTGGCTGAAGTATACTGGGTCACTGCCATCCAGGCTCCCAGCACCAGTGTTCTTCCTCTCAAAATCTAACACAATTGGCAGCACTTTAGCCACCCTTGTAAGTCCCTAGTAAATGGTACCCCTGGTACTTAGGGTCTGGGTACTGAAAAAGGTCCACTAGGGCTGCAGCATGAATTGTGCCACCCCAGAGACCCCTCACCAAGACCATGCATACTCCCATTGCAGGCTGTGTGTCATGGTGCAGAGAAAACTGAGGAGTCGACATGGCACACAGCCCTGTGTGTGATGCCCTCCTACACTGCATGAGATATAAGTAAGTCATCCCTACTGAAGGCCTTACAGTCCTAAGGCAAGGCACACTATATCCCATGTGTGGACATATCTGCATGAGCAGATATGACCCTGCAATATCTGAGCCATTCTTGGATATTCTAAGTGCACAGGAAAGCCAAAAAGAGTACATGGGCTGGATACTTGTCATTGCGACTTTCCTAGCACCATGATGGCTTCATTGTACCTTAGGATATTTGGTACCAAACATCTTGTCTTAATAAATCCTCAATGATGCCAGTGTGGGATTTATTAATAAATGCACACAGGAGACCCTTGCACCAAGCACTGATGTGGTCTCTGACTAGTCATAGCAAGTCTGCCACCCCCCTGACATGTTTCTGACCTCATGGGGTGAGAGACTGTACTCTCAGTGGCCAGAAACAAAGCCTGCTCTGGGCGGAGGTGCTTCACACCTCCTCCAGGCTTGATTGGCCTTACAGAGCAGGAAGTTTCAAAGGTGTTAACACCTTTGAAGTTCAGCCCAGGCTTCCACAGATAGCGGGGGATGCCAACCCCCCTGTCCTGCTCCATATTTGGCAGGAGGACAGGGGGGGAACATTAGTTAGATGAGTAGTGTCCACATTCAGCCAGCACCATTCCTAAGGCGTGGCAGGGGATGTGAACCCCTCTCTTGAAAATGCACCATCTTGGGATGGTGAAGAAGCAGCCTATCAGGGCTAAGGTTATGCTCATTCCCGTAGGAAGTGGTCACATAGAGGGTGCAGACACCCTAAAGGTACATGGCTTATTGGCTACTGCCTGTCTCCCCCTTTACCGTCCCTAAATTTAGTATTTAGGTGGCATCCCTGGACCTTGAACCTAGATTTGACAGATAAGAAGAAGAAAAGAACAAAGAAGAAGCGCAGCCCGGGAACTGAAGCCCTACTGCAGAAGAAATTGGTGCCAAACCCTGCTTGCTGCCTCTAAGACGCGTCAATTGTAGTATGCTGTGTCATCCTGAACCTGTGAAGACTCCAAGAACCCTGGAGCTTCTCCAGCCTTTAAAAAAGACCAAGGACCTCCCTTGGAGTGAAGGTATCACTCCCTTGCACACCGCAGGTACCGATTCCAATAAGTCTGGTTTGTTGACGTGCTGCTCCCCAATGATTCGGATGCAGACCCTGCACCAAAAGAGGTATATCAGCTCAGGAGGGTCAGATCTGTCTCCCCACCAAGTTTCGAGACACAACCTACCAGAGCTGCACTGTATCAATACCTGTGGTACCGGACATCCTTCAGCAAACAGCGAGACAAAGAATTCATTCTGTCTCTGCCAACCAATAAGGGATTCACTTGTCTCTCTGCACAGTGTACTTCATTTTAGTACACTATATAGAGATCCAGCATCCTACATAGACCCACTCATATACCCACTAAGATACTCGCATACCCAGACCCACTAAGACACACCCACACACCCCCACACAGGCACTCCAACTCACAGACCCACTAAGACACTCACACATCTACTTATAGACCCAGACACCTACTCACAGATAAACTCATACCCACACACCCACTCACAGACCCACACAGGTACTCGCATGCCTATTCACAGACCTCCCCCCACACACACACATACACACACACACACTGACACTCCCACTAAGACACTCACAGATTCACACACATATTCACACACTCAGTCAAAGACCTATACAAACACTCACATACCCACTCACAGACCCACACAGCCACTCATATATCCACTCACATACCAATGCAGGCACTCACACACCCACTCACAGACTCATGCATGCACTCACATACCCATTCACAAACCCATGCAGGCACTCACACACCCAGTCATAGGCCCACTCAGACTCTCACACACCCACTGACAGACCTACTCATAAACTAACACACCCACTCACAGACCCTCTCAGATACTCTCATACCCACTCACAGGCCTACTCAGACACTCACACACCTTCTCACAGGTCCAAACAGGAACTTACACACACACTAACGGAACCACTCACACACTCTCATGCCCACTCACAGCCCCACTCTGTCACTCTCACACCCACTAAGAGACCTTCTCAGATACTCAGACACCTACTCATATACTCTCATACCCACTGATAGACCCATTCAGATACCTATACACCCAGTTATAGACCCAATCATAGACCTACACAGACACTCACACACCCATTCACACATCTACACAGACATTCACACACCTATTCTCAGACCCACAAAGGTACTCACAGACTCACACATATTCACACATCCACTCACAGACCCATACAAACTCACATACCCAAACACAGACCCACAGCCACTCACACACCCAATCACAGTCCCACATAGCCACACACATACACATCCACTCCCAGACTAATGCAGGTACTCACATACCCACTTGCAGACCCATGCAGGTATTCACACACCCACTCATAGACCCACATAGGCACTCACAGATTCATTCTCAGACCCATGCATCCACTCACACACCCATTCACAGACCCATGCATGCACTCAGATACCCACTCATGGACCTATGCCTGCACTCACACACCTATTCACAGACCCATGCAGGCACTCACATACCCACTCACAGACCCACACAGGCACTCATAGACCCACTCACACACCCACTAAGATACTCATACCCATTTGCAGAACCACTAAGATACTCACACATCCCTTCACAGACCATCAGCACAACTCACAGACTCACTTGCATACCCACACACCCACAGGCCCAGACATACCTATCCACAGAGCCATTAGGCACTGACACTCTCACTCACAGACCCATTAAGACACTCACGGACCAACATACAAATACACACATACCCAGTCACAGACCCATACAAATACACACACCCACTCACAGACCTATATAGATATTCACACACCATTTCAAAGACCCAAACAGACACTCACAAACCCACTGAAAGACCCACACAGCCACTCATACACTTACTCACATACCCATAGAGCTACTGACATACCCACTCAACCCCTATACAGCCACTCACACACACTCACAGACCCATACAGCCACTCACACTTGTTAACAGACCTACCCAGCCACTCAAACACCCACTCATAGACCCATGCAGCCTCTCATATACCCACTCACTCAGACACCCATACAGCAACATACATACTCACAGACCCATTCTGTCACTCACATAACTACTCACAAACCCATACAGCCACTCACATACCCATTCACAGACCCATACCACCATTTACACATGCACTCAAGGACTCATACAGCCAGTCACACACCTATTCACAGACCTATACTGCCACTCACACACCCACTCAGAAACTTATACAACACTCACACACCCAGTTACGGACCCATACAGCCACTCACACATCTATTTGCAGACCCATACCACTACTGACACAAGCACTCAGAGACTCATACAGCAACTCACACTGCCTATCACCCACCTACTCACTCAGAGAATCATACAGTCACTCACACACCCATTTATAGACCCATACTGCCACTCACACACCCACTCAGACCCACACAACTAACCATATACCCAGTTGCACACCAATAGAACCACTGACACATCTACTCAGACACCCATATAGCCACTCACATATCCACTTACATACCCATACAACCATTCACATATACACTCACACATGTATACAGCCACTCACACACCCAGTCACTGACTGATACTGTCACTCATACACCCACTTAGAGACCCATACAGCCACTGATACACCCACTCACAGACCCATACAGCTACCGAGTCATCCACTCACACTCCCATAAAAGCACTGACCTAGTGACTATGGGTGGGCAGTGACCTTTACTACATCTACAGAGTTTAGTCACTCCGTGCTCCGCTTGGAGTGTGGAGTTCGGCAACAACTCCGCCCACTGCCATTTGGCAGAGTTTACTGGCACTGACCCCTAGGTAATCATTTGGTTTTGTCAATACTCCTTTTCAAAAGGGTTGCTGATGAAACAATTGCATTTTCTGCCCAGGCAATATTCTAAAATAACACTTGACGCTGCAGACTATAAGAACCTTTGCCGTTCCTCAAACGCGAACCTGCAAAAACCCACAGGACACCTGCTTTCCCAGGCAGTGCACCGCTCAGAGAACTTGGTGCTGTGCTTTTCAGGCTCCATTAATCTTCTTTACAAGATTTTTGCAGTAAATGTTCACTGTTTTGCTCACATTGGACCTTAGCATGCGCCATCTGAAAGGCAGCTTGGTTTGACAGCAGAGCGTCTGCACATATTTTTATTAATCCGCCTTATTTATTGGACGTGTGCAGAGCAGCGACAGGGCTTGTATGCCATGGGGTGGAGCGGCTAGACAGTGAACTCTTCAGGGTTCAATGGCATCCTCCAATGATGCCCGTCATGGAGAGGCCTGCCTGGGAGAGCCAGGCCCAGGGTGCAACGGTCCAGCTTCAGGCACCCAGGACCACACACACACACAAGCACAATACTGTGCACTCATGCATAGCACACTGCACCAAGTGTACTGAAAAGCAATGGAACAGACCAGTACAATTACACATGACACTGCACAAACAAGTACACATATGCAATGGCACAGTGAGAGGTATTTGGCGTCCAGATATCTACTTGGGTTGAAAAATAAGAATTTACGATGGCAAGAAATAAACAGGGGAGAAAACCTGCAAAAAACTGACATGAAAAAAGAGGTGATGAACAAAATGTAGTGGGGGAAAAAAGTCTGGTAAGAGAACTAGGGAGTTTCTTAAAACAGTATTTAGAAAAAAATGTGGAAAATGATGTCAATAAAAAGGGATCTTTAACAACAACTCGAAACTAAAAGGAGTAAGTCATATTCAAAGTGGAACCTGTCCTAAAAACAGCTCACCTGACAACAAGCCAGAAACAATTCAAAGACATATGAATGAAAATGTCTAGAAGTAGGGTAATACAGAATTTGGTAAGAAATATAAAGCAGTATAAGAGAAGAAGGGCAGCAATGAAGAAAAAAGAAAACATGGTAGATAAAGCATTTGCTTTGAAGCGTAAAGTATTTATCTTGATAATAAACAGAATGAAAACAGTGGATAAAACAGTGTTGTGTATGAAGAAAAAAAACACAAAAGGCATATTAATAAAAGTAACTTACACCAAATTTTCAAAGGAGAATGGATGCATGCATCTAGTACTGTTGCTTTGTTTATTGAAGAAAGTTACTTACAAGAGGACACGTTATTGCATGTAGTTGAAACAACTGGATGATACTATGAGGTAAAAGATGGTACTTTCATTGACAAAGAAGATGATTTGTAGAAATGTAGAGGAGGAGACAGTTCAAGAGGTATAAGGAAGGCATAGACATGCTCCTGTGTATAAATGGGACTGCGGTAGTATTTGCAGTGTTCTCTAGGAATCAATTGCTATATTAGGAGATGTTTCCAAGAAAAGTGTGAAACAGAAAATAGCAATCCTGCAAGGTTTAGATCCATGGCAAGTGAGGAAACACACTAATTTATAAGGATACTCATTGGCGTGTCTATTCAAGAAAGCATGCACAAGCACCTTTCACCATTTTTTAATGTTGGCTATTTATCATTCAATTATGCAAAATTTAGCTAGAAGGCTTTACTGTGTAAAAACTCCTGCATTATGTGTAGGACAAATAAACAAATCACTTTTGTATAGTACAGTAGCAGAGGTTAAAAGTGTGTTTGAAGATATTCAGTTATATCTCTTTGACTCTAAGATGGCATCTGGGCAAATTGAGAACTTGGTATGTTTAGCTGTAGAGGAACAGACCACACATTAGTACTGATAACTTTGGACAAGAAATAACAGAGTTTAATGCAGTTTCTACTGAGAAACCAAACTATGGGGGGTCATTATTATGGCGGATGGACCGCCACCGCCAGCCGTGCGGTGGCGATATGTCCGCCATCAAACGTGCATTGACCGCCCGCCAGATTAGGATGGCGGGCGGATCCACACTGCGACCGTGGCGGATGCAAAGACCATCCGCCATGGAACCGCCATAGGCAATCGGACCGATTGCCTGGCAGAGCTGTCTGCATGCATAAAATGGTGGCGGTGCCTAGCAGGCACCGTCCACCATATTATGATACAGGCTGTGATCCAGACTTTCCATGACGGCGAAACCGTCATGAAAAGGTTGGCGGAGGTTTTTTTTGGTGGCCTGTTGCGGGCCCCCAATGTGTTGGGGTAGGTGTATGTGCATTGGGGGGTACCCATGGTACCCTCCTACATTTCAGTGCACTAAGTGGCAGGCACAGTGTGGTTCCTGCCACCTAGTGCACTGAAATGCACAACATGCTCTTTTAACATCACGGGGGGTGCTGCTATCAGCAGCACCCACCACAATGTTAAAATGCAAGATGGGACCGCCATGGTGGCAGTCGCATCGTAATTTGGTGTGCGGAACAGCCGCATGTATTGTGGACGGTCCCGGTCACCACCACGATGGCGGACGGACTCCAGACCGTCCGCCATCGTAATCGACCCCCTATGTTTGTATTTGTTGTCAGCACACTCACTACAAAGGCCAAACACAAAATGTTAATGTGTTCCCGTAAACTAAGGTGGAAAACAAAGAAAAGTTGCTAGAATTTACTGTACATTTATTTATGGAGGAACGGTTCAATTTGTCAACACGGCAGATCATATGTAAGTATTGCTATGAGAAAGGATAACAAAATGCCTGCGAGAGCAGTACATAATAAGTTAGAGTAAGTTTGAATTCCAGAGGAACTTTAGCATCTAAATATTTATGAAACAATTCTTCTACAATCTATATACCCTTTTCAAGAAATAGTTCATATGGAGCCAAAGACTGGGAAATTACCACCGACTGAGCTACAGGTAGAAATGTGTACTTAACTTTAGATTTTAAAAGGAATTTGGAAACTGTGGTTGCAGTGCGAGATATAGATCAACTGCTTATTATTCTAGTGAATGGCGTGCCCACAAAAAACAAAATAATTTGGCAAGAACTAGTTGATTTAAAAAAGGTAAAAAAAAGCTGCATTCTACCTCAAACTAATGAGAAGTTCAAAGATGTTATGTTGTTACAGATGAAAGTTGTATGGAAAAAGAAATAATACCTTCAAGTGGGCAGATTGAAACAGAGGATAGAAATACATCTGAAGAAATATATGAGCACTATAGTATCCATCCACTGCATTCCAAAGAAGTTATGGGAAATGAGTTTGAACCATACCAGATGAAACAAGGTAAAGGTGCTCAAATAAGTGCATGGGAGAAGAGCTTAAAGGCTTGTTTTCCACAATTATTCCCAACTGGAGTAGGCAGACAGAATGATGACCGTCCAGTGCAAGTACCAGCAGCTGAGTATAGGTCAACCAGATTACATTCAGAGGACCCTAGATTTCGCCAAAATAATCCATGCATTTTCCATCTGTTATTTGAAAGTGATTTGTCTGGAGTATGGCACGCTGTTAACCATATTCTCAACACAGGAGTTAATCAACGAAATATGTCTGCGAGAGACTTTGTCGACAAAGTTTATGGAAAAGATGAGAAGTTTGAATACAATTTGCTAAATTTGATGGCATGCCAGTGTGGCACCAATAAATATTGGTACCATTGTCATGGTGAACTGAAATGTATGCTATGAAATTTAGGTGCACCAACTTGGTTTGTGGCCCTCAGTTCTACAGAGTATGCATGGGATGACTTACGTGAGTTTTTGAGAGAAGCAAACTATAACATTAAGGCCATCAATCTGAAGACACCAGGAGAACTTGCTCTTTGGATTCTGCAAGTGTTTGTAGGTATTTTAACCACAGATTTCAAGCCATGCTGTCCTTCATCTGTAGCAAAAACAAACACCTATTGGAGAAGTTACTGATTTCTTTTAGTGTAAAGAGTACCAAGCAAGAGGTGCTCCACATATTCATACGTTGTTGCGGATTAAAGATGCACCAAAATTGGCCAATCTAGGGAGAGGGAGGTGGGAGTAGTGACTGAGGACGGATCTCCTGAATGTAATCTCTATATCCCTGTAAGTACCTAAGGATTGTATCATTGTTGAATCCATTGTATGTAATGCTCACTTACTGATATTTTGGCTGATGTTTAAAATAAAAAAATAAAAATAGCTTATAAAAAAAAATGAGGCACCAAGATTTGGAACAGAGACAGATGAGTCTGTACTTTCTTTCATAGAGCACTACGTGGCAAGTACCATCCCAAAAAACAGTGACAGAAAATAAAACAGCAAGTTCTGCATCTTCAAATCCACATAGATGTGGTAAGTACTGTCAGTGGATATACAGAGCGAAGAAAAATTGTACACTAAATGTCGTTTAGGATTTCCAAGACCTGTTATTTCCAAAGGGAGAGTCTACAGTTTTGTCTGCATTCAGACATACACTTACTTCATCAATCACCCAAAAACACCAACAACCTGAGGAGAACAGAAGCTTAAAAACATATTAAAGACTACAATCCTGTCCTTCTGAAAATGTGGAATGCCAATATGATATTCAATTTGTGACGGACAACTCCATAGCTGCTACTCATTATGTTTATTCACACATAACAAAATCTGAAAAGACGGAGATGAAGGAAATCTGGGAAGAGATTTCTGCTGAAAAGTCTTTAACAAGGAAACTGCACAGCTTCTGTTTGAAGATGTTTTCACACAGAGAAATTGGATCCTATGAATGCTGTGATTGGTTGAGTTCTGCTAATTGATATGCAAAGTCAAGAGGAATTATTTGGGTGAGTCTAAGCCTAGCATGAACGCGAAAAAGATTATTTTCCTGAAATTCAGTACCTTTCAAAATTTGACCCAGAAAGTATAGATACTTTCAAAACAAACATGTTGGATACCTACTATCCAAAAAAGAGTCCACATCTTGAAAATGTATGTCCTTATGAAATACTTCAAAATTACAGATATAGAGACAATGCCACAGAAAATGTAGATTAAGGTAAATTTGCAGTAGTTCGTTGTGATGGTTGTTTGATACAACATAACAAAGGCAGTCTTATTAACCACAGAAGAAAACTGAGTTGCCAGACTACTGAAAAAAGGGAGTTTTTCTACTTCGCACTTTTGCAGCAGTTTAAGCCTTGGCGTTTAAAATCAAGATTGCTAGAGAGGTTGACTGCTACTAAGACTCTTTCAATGCTGCAAAGGATAGCATTGAGTGTTCAGTATGTCCTATTTGAAAATGTTACATGATGACGTTGAACAGGAAGGAACAATTGCTGTTGGGATAGCTAAGGAGAGTTAACAAAGAAGCCAAAGTTTGGGTCCTCTTAGTCAAAATCCTCTTGGACAGTTAATAATTGAAAATTAAGCTGCCATTGCAATGAATGAGGTGGAGACTGCAATGCAACAAGCAAGACCGGAAACTATTGATTTGGAAGAGTTATTTGTACAACTAAATGACGAGCAAAAAGAAATATATATGGAAGTGAAGGACAGAGTTCAGCTTGGATTCCTCCATGACAAGAAACATGCACATCATTTAAGCTTATACTGTGGTAAGTAAGAGGTCAAGCTGGCACCGGTAAAAGATTTTTAATACAAGTTCGCACTGATTTCCCACAGAAGACTACAGAGTGTAATTTGTTGTGTGTAATAAATGCACGTACTGGATTAGTTGCACATAAGATCAAAGGAATTAATTGACATTGACTTTTGATGTAGGTCATGAAAACAAAGTAGAATAACAAAAGTTATCCAGTGAAGCTTCCCATAAAGTGACAAGAGTGCTAAAAACGTTAAAGCTTTTAATCCTCGATGAGGTGAGCATGGTCTCAAACCTAATGCTTGCCTTTGTACATTGGAGAATGCAACAGATCCTAGAAATAGACTATGATGTTCTATTTGGAGGAAAACACCTAATTGTTTTTGGAGATCTACTGCAACTTTCACCTGTTAAAGGACAGCCTGTGTTTAAAACACTGCTTCACCATATAACTCAGAATTCTTTGGGAAGCATTGGAAATGTCAATATTTGGTTAAACTTCTAAAACAAAGAATTACTTAGGAATATTCAACAAGCATCTGACATCGATTACAGAAATATTCTGAAGGACATTATATTAGGTGTTCATTCAAAAGAGGGAAAGCGTCTGCTACAAAGTTGTCTTCTTAAAAAAAGTATTTCCAAAAAACAAGACAACAGAAGAGATAATGCTCACTTTCATTCAAGAAGAAAAAACAATTGTGTGTCTAATGCCTACACTAGCAGAGTGCACCTCTTTTGACAAAGAACTCCTGGAATCGGAGAAAGATTTTGAAACTGATGGCAATAGACAAAATGGAACACCAGTGCGTCACAGTATTCCTAAATGAAAAATTGCAAACAAAATTAGATTAATTGGAAAAAAAAATAAAAAACCTGCAGGATTGGAGAAATGTTTAAGTGTTGGCAAGAATTGTAGAGTAATTTTGCTTCAAAACTTAAAATGTTGAGGAAGGATTAGTTAACCTTCTTCGATGCAAGTATGACCCAGCTGGACTCGTCATGGCACACAGTGGTCGTGGTGCTCATGACGAGTCCAGCTCATCATAAGACCACCCACGGGGAAGCGCTGGTGCTCCCCGTGGGAATCCGATCGTTAGTTTTTGGGGGAGGCAGGGAAGGGCTTCTGCCTCCCCCGCCTCCCCATCAATGACGTCAGCGCGTGAGGGAAAACCCTTTCTTTTCCCTCGATGCCTACTTTTGTGGCATTCCTGCTGCACGATCACGATCGTGCAGCAGGAATGCCCACTAGACACCAGGGAATTTTATTTTTTTTTAAAATGTGTAACATACTGTTTCGGGGAGCGGCCCTTGGGCGTGGTCGCTCCCTTTTGGGGGCCACATGTATTTGGTGCTCTGCCCCCCCTGGGGGGGCAGTTTTTTTAAATAAATCGGGAGAATCGGGCATACATCATGCGATCGTGCAGCAGGAATGCCCAATGGACACCAGGGAATTTCTTTTTTGTGTGGTTAAAAACGTGTAAATACTGTTTGGGGGAGCGGCCCCTTGGGCAAGGGTCGCTCCCCTTTGGGGGCCATATGTTTTTGGTGCTCTGCCCCCTGGGCAGTTTTTTATTTAATAAATGGGGCCTTGAATCGGGCAAGTGTTGTGCACTGGCCTGGCAGGTTGCTGGCAGTGCATACACCACCCCCGTGTGTGGCAGCCCGGGCTGAAACAGCTTCTGGGCACACACACATGTGCATGATATAGAGGTATACTGCAATAAGTGGCACTCAGAACACAATGAAGAGCGAACTAGAGGGGGCTGAGAGTGAAAGTATAGTGTCTTTGGAAGAGAAGAGATTTGAGGTCAGCTTTGAAGATCCGGGTAGAGGAGGTGGCACGGAGCAATGGGGGAAGCGATTCTCACTGGATTGCGCCATCGATCTTCTCCCTTTTGAAGAGGGGGCGGGGTGCAAGCAGAAGCTTTTCCGCATTGCGAGCCACCGGACAATTTAAATTTATTCGCCAGGTAACGAGGGAGGACGTGTGTAAGGCTTTGTGTGTGATGCAGGCAGTTTTGTAAAAATAGATCTTGCCTCGATCGGAAGCCATCGAAGAGAGGACAGGATAGGAGGGACGTGGTCGCTTCTGCTTAGACCCTGAAATGAAGCGAGCTGCTGAATGGAGGATGGATTTGAGAGGGGAGAGGTGGGATTTGGGTAGGCCCGTCAGAAGAGAATTGCAATAATCCAGTCTTGAGAGAACCAGAGATTGTACCAAGGTTTTTAAGTCTTTCTCCGGGAAGAACCGACGGATCCCCCATAGAAGGCGCAACTGGTAACGTGCGTTCCTAGCAATAGAGTTGATGTGGGAGATTAGGTTGAGTCTTTTGTCAAGAATGACACCTAGGGATTTAGCGCTGTCGACAATGATGGGTTTGTTGTTGAGTAGGTTCAGCTGATCCATCCAAGATTGAACAGGAGGAGGTGAGAGAGAGGTAGAGGAGGAGGAATTCAGTTTTGGCGGGATTCAGAATGAGTTGGTGAGCTAACATCCAGTTGTGAATAGAGTTGAGAGTAGAGTTGAGTAGTGAGAGATCATGTGCGGAAGATAAAGGTATCTTCCCACTAGTCCACCAGGCATTTATTTGTGGAGAGTGACCCCTTGGGTGGCAGAATAGCAGTATGTTTTTAGGCCCATCTGCCCCCAGGAGGGCAGAAGCCACTAGACACCAGGTTTTTTTAAATTTTTGTGTTGGGGAGTGGCCAAAAGGGCAAGGGTTGCTCCCCTTATACGGGGGTGAATATTTTATTTATACTCTTTGGCCCACCTACCCCTTAGCTTGGCTGGTGGATTGTGTGTGGACTGGTGCATTATTTGCATATGTGATTGTAATGTTTTTTTCTCCTTTTATTCTAGTGTAAAGCTTTTGATTCCTGTTTGCGGTTTCGGCAGTGGTTGTTCTGCAGTTTTATGTAATTGCATTTATTTGGTAAGAAAAATATTTTTGTTGTGTGTACTCCAAATGAGTATTATTGTCATGCATGAATGAATTTTTTTGTAAGTGGTGTCATAATGGCAGCATATTTGTTAGTGTTCAGAGCATGAAATTCTTTGCGATGTTTTGCATTGTCTTATGTGTAATTTTTTTTCTTCTTCTTTTTTAGTGGGATATTGTTGATCCTTACTGTGACTGTGCAGAGTAGGTGGTGGTGAGTCTAGCTGCTTCTGTCACGTGAGTGGTATAGTGTTGGAGCATATAGGTCTTTGTGATAAAGCCACATTTTGTTTATTTCTTTTTTTACAAAGGGTTTGTTGTTGTTGACTTGTTTGACAAGTAACCTTTATTAGTAAGCATTATGGCTAGCCGTAGAATTACTGCTCAGCAGGTGGTTGGTTTGCTTCTTGAATCTTCCTCTGAGCAGGATTATGAGACTGACAGTGCGTCTGAGGGAGAGGAGGGAGGGAAGATTCAGGCAGTGAGTTTTCTCTCACATGGAATCATCGGATGATGAAGGTACTTCAGTGCAGATGACGTGCCTGATTTAGAGGAGGATACTACTGTGCCGATGGTGCAAGAGGCATCTGGATTGCAGCCTGAGGCTGCTAGGCTTCCTACTGGAAGTGCTGGACTCTGGGTTGATCCAAACATGGTGCAGCCGAGTGTTGCCTGCCTTTAGTGGTTATGCAGGGTGTAGAGTGAATTGTGAACATTATTTGCCTATACAGTATTTTCAGTTGTTTATGGATGATGTATTTTTGGGTGAGATTGTTGAGCAGACTAATTTGTATGCTGAACAGTTTTGAGGGACAACAGTGCCAGACTTAGGCCCCATTCTAGAGCTACCCGGTGGAGTCCCACAAATCTGGAAGAGATGAAGAAGTTTTTGGGTTTGACTTTTTTGATGGGTTTGATAAGGAAGCCGTCCATGGGTTCATATTGGTCTACCAGTCCCTTGATGGCAACGGCCATATTTCCTGAAGTTATGACTCGTGGATCGGTATTTACTTTTGCTTCGGATGCTGCATTTTGTTGATAATGGTTTGGCGTTGCCACGAGATCATCCTGAATGTGACCGTCTTTTTAAGATTCGGCCTGTTCTTGATCACTTTGTAGATCGATTTTCAGAGATCTATACTCCAGGGAAAGAAATATCTATTGATGAGTCTTTGGTCCTGTTCAAGGGCCGTTTGGTTTTTAGGCAGTACATTCCTAGCAAGAGGGCACGCTATGGAATTAAGCTGTATATGTTGTCTGAGAGTAGGACAGGATATGTTTTTAATTTGCGTGTGTACACTGGTAGGGATTCCACTATTGACCCCCTGGTTGTCCGTCCACTTTTGGAGTTTCAGAGAAAATTGTGTGGGATCTTGCTAGAGGACTGTTTAACAGAGGCCACCATTTGTACCTTGATAACTTCTACACTGCTGTGCAATTGTTTAAGGAATTGTTCAAAGTGGATACTTTTGCTTGTGGCACAATCCGCTCTAACCGTAAAGGTTATCCAAAAGAGCTTGTTTGCAAAAACTTCAGAGGGGACAGTGCAGTGCCTTGCGTAGTGAGGAACTGCTAGCTGTGAAATTTGTGGACAGGAGGGATGTGTACATGCTGACTACCATCCATGATGAGAGTACTTCACCTGTGGCTGTTTGGGGTCAGATTGCTGAAGTGCGCAAACCTGTGTGCATTTTAGACTACAATAAGCACATGGGTGGTGTTGATAGAGTAGATCAGAGGTTGGAACCTTACACTGCTATTCGTAAGTCTTACATTTGGTATAAGAAGTTGGCCATCCATCTCTTCAATTTAGCAACTTTCAATGCTTTTGTTGTGTCTCAAGGAGTGTTCTCCTGCGTCAAAGTTGACTTTTGTTCAGTTTCAGCAGTCTGTCATAGGCAGCCTTGTTGTTGGGGACAGGCAAGTGTTCCTAGAGTTGGAGTGGTGGAGGATGTGGCTCGATTGAAAGATCGCCACTTTCCTGATCACATTCCTCCTACACCCTCAAAAGACTTTCCCACTAGGAGATGTAGAGTCTGTTGGCGAAGAGGTACGCGGAAGGAGACTCGTATGTACTGCCCTGAGTGTCCTTCTAACCCTGGGCTGTGTGTGCCTGCTTGTTATAGAGCCGTACCACAAGCAAAAGAATTATTGGGAGCAACCATGAGTGGTAAAGTGAACTGCCTGGTCTGTAATGTTTAAGAATTGTTGTTCTGTTTCAAGGTTGGCATTAGTGCAATGTATTTAGTTTCTGATTTTGTGTTAGTAGATTTGTATCTATTTGCAATTTGTTTGTGTTTTCTTTTTGTATAAAAAATCCTAAATGTGATGGTGGTGTGTGTAGGCTGGTGCTTGGCTGGTGTGCGTGGAGTGGCGCTTGGCTGGCGGTGTGTGTGGAGTGGCTCTTGGCTGGCGGTGTGTGTGGAGTGGCGCTTGGCAGGCGGTGTGCGTGGAGTGGGTCTTGGCTGGCGGTGTGCGTGAGTGGCGCTTGGCTGGCGGTGTGCGTGGAGTGGCGCTAGGCTGGCGGTGTGCGTGGAGTGGTGCTAGGCTGGCGGTGTGCGTCGAGTGGCGCTAGGCTGGCGGTGTGCGTGGAGTGGCGCTAGGCTGGCGGTGTGCGTGGAGTGGCGCTTGGCTGGCAGTGTGCGTGGGAGTGGCGCTTGGCTGGCGGTGTGCGTGGAGTGACGCTTGGCTGGCGGTGTGCGTGGAGTGGCGCTTGGTTGGCGGTGTGCGTGGACTGGCGCTCGGCTGGCAGTGTGTGAGCAGTGACTTGCTGCTGGTCACTACACACACTGCTAGCCGAGGCGACACCCACGCAATCCATCAGCTTGTGTGGTTGCTGTGTTAGGAATGTGGGCGTGTGAAAGTGATGGGCCCTTGAATGGCGCTGTCTGCTGGTGTGAGTGTTGTAATGTGATGGGCCCGCGGCTGGTGGTGTGAATGGTTTTGTATTTGTCACACGTATGAAAGGTGTATGAATGGCCTGTAAAGAGGTTGGTGCCTTGTCGTGCGTTTTTACAGCTCACGAGCTGTGAGTCAATGGTTCAGTTTCGTCCTTTCAATTATTAACAGAGCATTTCATTTTTGTGAAATCACTTGTTAATACAATTGTATATACTGAACCATCACTCACCCTCGTGCCAAATCCAACCAGTATGTGTGTGTGTGCTTGAGGATTAGATGGCTGTGCAGTAATATTTTTTTTATCTTTCTCAAGCAGGGTGTACTCTTGTCCCTTTTTGTGAATGTTGTAATGTGTTTGTTTCGTGCCTGGTGGTGTGAATGGTCTTGTGTGTATCACGTATGAAAGGTGTGTGAATGGCCTGTAAAGTGGTTGGGGCCTTGACGTGGCTTTACAGCTCACGAGCTGCGAGTCACTGGTTCCGTTTTTTGTCCTTTCAATTATTGACAGTGCATTTCATTTTTGTGAAATCTCTTGTTAATAAAATTTTGTATATACTGAACCATCACTTGCCCTCGTGCCAAATCCAACCAGTATGTGTGTGTGCTTGAGGAATAGATGGCTGTGCAGTAATCTTTGTCTTTTTAGTCTGTCTGCCAAGGTGTACATTCCGTCTAAGAATAACCTACCAACTGTAGATATTGTCGTAAACGAAACACCCATGGGAGTACATGGTGATATCTCTCTTGTGGATCCCAACAAGTTATGGTACCCACAATGTCCTGCAAACCTCAAAATGTCTGTCACATTTTCCCTTGCAATATTGTGCCAAAATTTTCACGCTGCAGAAATAAACAACACATTATCTCAAAATGACCTGGTTTTGCAAGGGGGTCACCTGCTTTTGGCCCGGGCTCGGCGGCCACATAGGGAAACCTACCAAACCCACACATTTCTGAAAAGTAGACACCCGGGGGCTTCCAGGGAGGTATGGCTTGCGTGGATCCCCCAACGTTTCCTTACCCAGAATCCCTGCAAACCTCAATTTTAGCTGGAAAATCACTTTTTTCACACATTTTTGTGTGGGAAGTGTGGCATCACTGGCCTCACACAAATTTCCTACCACCCAGCGTTCCCCAGGTCTCCCGATAAAAATGGTGCCTCACTTGTGTGGGAGGCCCAAGTACCGCGACAGGCAAGGGCCCACAACGTATTGAGGCGACCTCAAAATGGCCTTTCACAAAACGACCTGGTTTTGCAAGGGGGTCACCTGGGCTTTTGGCCCTGTGCTCGGCGGCCATCTGGGGAAACCTACCAAACCCACACATTTCTGAAAAGTAGACACCTCGGGGGCTTCCAGGGAGGTATGGCTTGCGTGATCCCCCAACGTTTCCATACCCAGAATCCCCTGCAAACCTCAATTTTAGCTGAAAAATCACTTTTTTCACACATTTTTGTGTGGGAAAGTGTGGCATCACTGGCCTCACACAAATTTCCTACCACCCAGCGTTCCCCCAGGTCTCCCGATAAAAATGGTGCCTCACTTGTGTGGGAGGCCCAAGTACCCGCGACAGGCAAGGGCCCAAAACATTTTTTGATAGGCAATGTTGATGTTGCCTCAAAACGTTTTGTGTACGTAATGATGAAACCTCAAATTTAAGCAAAAGCTGCCTTTTAATCTACCAAATACTTATCTATTTTTTCTATAATCGAAGTTCCAATGAGGATCACAGTTGTGAAAGTGGTATAGTGTATTTGTTCTAGGTCCATTATCAGTATTTATGACATTATTTGGCCTACTAGGGGTAATGTCTTTATAAGGCTTACAATATGCTGGTGTGCCTTATACATCCATTAGTAGTTCTGATAATGATGGTCTGTTTTCTGATTTCTCAAATTAGTAGTGCAACTATAGGTAAAACAATTGTTTAGAGAAATTGTATTGAGTGCAATGCATAGTGTTGCTTAATTGCAGTGACATAGTATGAAGTTTTTTTTCCTACAACCCATATGATTTTTTTTCCCCACAGTTCAATGATGATTCTTTCAACACTACATCATTTACAGTTTATGAGTATAGAACCTGTAATACTAATCAATAATTGTGGGTTTTTTCCTTTTATACAGACCAATGCAACCATCTATTGGAGTAATGTACTTTACTAATTAGTTCTTGCAGTGTTGTTCCAAACTTTACATTTTTAGGGTGCACACCAAAGCAAACAATGCTACAGTCACTCACACACCCACCTACATACAGATCGACCACTGACAGACACAGGCACACACTGATACAGCCACAGACGCATCCAGACACAGAAAAATATAGCTACTGACTCACCCAACTACACACCTATACAAGCATTAAAACACCAAGCCACACACAGATACAGCCACTGAGACACACAGCCACACACTAATAAAGGCACTGACACACTCAAGCAAACACTAATATAGGCACAACCACGCCCATGCACACATCAATACACTCACTTAAACAACCAGTCACACACTGATACATTCACTGACACACACATCTACATGCTGATACAGTCACTGACACACCCAGATGCATACCTATGCAGCCACTGAAATACCCAGTCACACACCGATATAGGCACTCACAAATCTATGCTAACACCAATACAGCCACTGACAGACCCAGCCACACACCAACAAGACACTAATTCACAGAGCCACACACTCATGCAGGTATCAACACATCCATGCAGACATCAATACACCCACTTAGACACCCAGTCACACATTGATACAGTCACTGACACACCCAGCCACACAGTGATCAGCCACTGACACACTGAACTACACACCGATACAGGCATTAATACACCAAGCCACAATCTGAGAGAGCCACTGACACACCCAGCCACACACTAGTGCAGCCAGTGACACAGCCACTCATTCACTAATACAGCCACTGAGACAGCCACCCACTCACCCATAGAGCCATTCACACAGGCACTCAGTCACCTATACAGCCACTTACATGGCCACTCACAGCTACTCACTGACACATTCAGCCACTCATTCACACAAAGAGCTACTGACACACCCACTCACTCAATCATACAGACACTCACTCAACCATACAACCACTCACACAGCCACTAACCCACTGATACAGCCACTAACAGGTACTCACTCACCCATTTGACCACTCACATACCCAATCACTCACCTATACAACCTCTTATATAGCTACTCACACAGCCACTCACTCACCCATACAGCCTACCACCCAACCACTCACTCACCAATACAGCCATTGATTCAGTCACTTATTCACCCATACACCTACTCATGCAGGCACTAACATACCCATACAGCCATGCATACAGCCACTCATTCACTCATATAGCCACTCACACAGCCACTCACTCACCAATACAGCCATTCATGCAGTCACTCATTCACCCATACACCCACTCATGCAGGTGCTCACATACCCATACAGTCACTCACACAGCCACTCATTCACTTTTATAGCCACTCAAACAATCACTCACTCACCTATACCATCAGTCACACAGCCACACACTCTCCCATAGAGCCACTAACACAGCCACTCACTCACCAATACAGCCATTGATACCCCAATTTACTCACTCATATAGCCATTCACACAGCCACTCACTCACCAATACAGCCACTAACAGGTACTCACTCACCCATTTGATCACTCACATACCCAATCACTCACCCATACAACCACTTATACAGCTACTCACAAAGCCACTCACTCACCCATGTAGCCAATAACACATCCACTCACTCACACAGCCACTCACACGGCCATGCACTCACCCATACAGCCACTGACGCATCCACTCACTTAGTCATAAAGCCACTCACACAACTCACTCATTGATACAGCTGGTAACACAGGCACCCAGTCACCCATACAGCTTTCCATACAGCCACTCACTCACTGATAGAGCCACTCATGCAACCACTTACTCACTCATAATCCACCCCTTCACTCACTCCAGAAGCCACTCACTCAGTCACTCACTGACATAGCCACTGACACAGCCACTCCCTCACCCATACAGCCACTCACGAACACATCCACTTATTCATACCACCACTCACGTACCCAATTGTTCATCCATATAGCCAGTGACAGACCCACTCACTCAGCCATACAGCCACTCATCCTTGTACTCACTCATCTTTACAGCCACTCACACACCCACTTACCCATACAGCCACTCACACACCCACTCATTCAGCCACTCACACACCCCTTCACTCAATCCTGAAGCCACTCACTCACCGATATAGTCACTGACACAGCGACTCACTCACCCATATAGCCCCCCTCACACACATCCACTTATTCATACTACCACTCACGCACCCAATTGCTTATCTTTACAGCCAGTGACAGACCCAATCACTCATCCATACAGCCACTCACACACCTACTCACTCACTCACTGATACAGCCACAAACACACGCCCACTCACTGACCCATACAGCCACTCACACAACCACTCATACACCCACTAAACCCCTAGTGTGTAGACAGAGCTACAAGTAGTCACACATTCACAAACATAATATTTTTTTCTTTCTTTAAACTAGAAAAGGTGGTTCTAACAAGAACCATTTTTAATTTAATTTTTGGGGTTTTTTATTTTTCAAAAATTTTATTTTGTGGTTGTTTTTTCTGAAGTTTTGAACAAAATCTAAAAACACCATGAAGTTGTGGAACTAAATGCACTAAACTTGTGCATCACTTGGTTAAACTAAAAAAAAAAACATTTATGGCCCTTTTTGCCTCAATCACTAACAGTTCCCCAACAGTGAGAAGAGTTGTGCATTTTGTGTAAGAAGTACCAATATCCCTAAATTCCAGAATTGTAGCAGACGTACAATCTGTAGATGTAGATGGCAGATGGTCACCAGGCACTAACTGCGCTGCAGTAGATGTTGATGCTTGTGGCGCATCTTTTTCTCGCTGTGCTCTCATTGAGTGGCAAGGATGAATGCTTCTTAGGTGTTTCATTTTGCTGCTGGTGCCATGACCATATTTTTTTAGAAGTGCCCCTCTATAGTTTTTTGTCACAAAGGCTACCTTTGCCACAACCTTTTTCTCTCCAGAAGAAATATTGAAAAATGTCCACATGATTGATTCTTTCCTTCACTTAACACTCCAGCCAAAACACTCCTCAGAACAACATACCACAGTATGAGACTACACTGTACGACACTCCACTCTATGAGAGTTCACTCCACTCAGTCACACTCCACTCAATTACATGCCACTCTGCTCTAGAAGACTATTCCTCTGTATGCATCTCCGCTCTCCGCTCTCTGCCACTCTACTCCACTGTACGTCAGTCCCCTCCACTCTATAACACTCTACTGTACTGTACGAAATCTGTAGTGGCTGCCATCACAAGAAGTGGCTTTGTGTCCATATACAGAAAAAAAAGTTTAGGAAATATAATAGATGAGGGAAATATCCCCGGATCTCCTTGCTCAGAAACAAACAAACAAACGTAAATTTCACCCTTGATTCTGCAGAATCTAAAACAGAAATCCAGAACTACTCTGAGGTGCATGAGCCCTTACTTAGAGTTTGCAAACCCCACACCAAGAGCTCTTGGATCTGTTTTTGAGTACCATCAACCCTTCACAGATCTGGAATCAGGTTTGCAAATCTGAAAGGGGCCCAAAAATGGATCAAGAGTCCATAACAGTGTCATGGTTTCCAGAGTCCCAGTGCATAGGACTTTATAACGTCATAAAAACCCTGCCTCTAACCCGTGTAACCAGCACCACCATGTAGGTAATATTGATGAGTGCTATATTTCATCCCCTAAAAACCGTGCATCCAAAATGATGATGGTGTGATGCTGTGATGACATTATAGTATGATTGCATTAGGGTGTTATTATGGATTGATCATAATATGTTTCTCTTTTGTTCCTGATGCGATACTCATATCAAAATTTGGCCATTCTCCCCATCCACAAGCACCTTTCATCCCAAATGACTGATACTGAGCACAAACTCCGCCGAGACCTCGCGAGATCTCAGCGACATCCGATGGCCATGTTGGGCATGGTTCCTGTATTTAAGACCACGTAGGAGGAGCTTTGCCTTGAGGATTCTGTCGGTTGATATCACGTCCCGACCATTCCGGTTCGGCATCCAGAGAACATCGTTTGCGGGCCCTATGATTTACCTGAGCATCTCCTGGAAGCCGAGCCTCATCAATCTGCATGTCCTGCAATCCTTCGGTCTTCAGATTATGGCTCGGCCACCTGAAAGTAATAGAATGAAAACTGTGGGAGTAAACAAACCCTTACAGAATCAGAGCATCAACAGGCAAAGGAGCTACACGAGTCTAAGGTACCCAACGTGCTGTTCCGGGAAATCTGATTTAAACTTTTCCCATTGCTCTTTTAAACCCGCACATTGCTGCGCTGACACTCACCTTGTGCCACTAACAGGGTTGAGACTTAACTTGTACTACTAACACTGTGCTACTAACAGGGTAGAGCTAATATGAAAGACATTGAATGCAAGAGTGCGCCATAGGAATACTCTCCTATGAACTTCTACATAATGTACAAGTGATGAATGCTTTGTAAGTGCATTGGTTAACACTGTATAACTAACCAGGGGGAAGAGGGGTAGTTCTGTTGTGTGACATGTGTTTTATGTTATAGGTCCACCCTTTGGCACTTCCGCTTTTGATTCCTAATCTCAGAGATGAATCTGGAAACACGGATACGGACAGCTACACACATCACACTGACACCAGGAGCACATCAGGTACAGCAATAGATCGCAGGTAGCGGGGGATGGGTACTGACGATAGGTTGTTCAGAACCCCAGAACCGGTCCTAGGATGCTTGTTTCCAGTTCAGGGAGGACCTGGCCTGGCAGTTTGGGCTGGACTGTTCCCATTGGGCACAGGGTCAAGACTGATTTGCATATGGCTGGGTCCAAACTGGAATGGCATGGTGAGCAATAAAACAACAGATTTAGGCCCAGATCTCTGTACTGGGGTGACTGTATGACATTGTTCTGCATTCTGTCCATCAATTGTTCTTTTTGCATTTGTTACCCCGAGTGGGACGGATATGCCCAGACGTGGGTCCCGTGCTCTCCATGCCACTGGAGTCAAGCTATTGTGGCTGATGAGGGGTGAAACCCCAAACCGGTCCTAGGATGCTTGTTTCCAGTCCACGAAGGACCTGGCAGTTCGGACTGGACTGTTCCCATTGGGCGCAGGGTCAAGACTGATTTGCATATGGCTGGGTCCAAACTGGAATGGCATAGTGAGCAATAAAACAACGGATTTAGGCCCAGATCTCTGTACTGGGGTGACTGTATGACATTGTTCTGTATTCTGTCCATCTATTGTTCTTTTTGCACTTACCTCTGGATAGGCACACAGGCTTTGTACAAGGGGAGATGGGGTTTCCCCACCTTGGATTTTGGGAGTGAAGGGTACTGTGAGATTGCCGGTAGTAGGGTAAACAGGAACTGCAACCAATGTGAGTAGGGTAACCACTGGGAACTTTTTGCCCCATTGTCTAGGCAGGGGCCTCTAGTCCTCCCCAGTCACCAACAAGTACCAGGCATAAATGTGCAATAGCCCAGAAATCCTTCTCAAAACACTTTCTGGATCTGCATAAGAACAGAAGAGTGTTGAACCTGTTGTCTATGAACTGAGAGGAGCTCTGAAGGTCTGGACCTGCTCCCTCCTGTACCTAGGTCAAAGAAGTGGACTCCATATACCAGTTGGCTGACCTCCTGTGTGACTACAGGGCTACAAAACACCGTGAGAGGGCTGTTTCCTGAAGGTCCCAGCTGACTATTATTTACTGACCCTGACTTGGACCCTGCAGGTGGCTCTGTGGAGTGAGTCTTGATGTCTTAGTCCTGTTCTTGATGTCCTGGGACCTTTGGGTGTGTCTAACTAGACATATTTTACCACCCCTAAAAACCTGGGACTTGGAATGTTTTTGGACATCCAGACCTCTGGAGGCCCGGGACAAACCACCCCAGGCTATCTGACCCAACGTGCAACATCAATGGGCTAAGAAATCAGGTTTCTTCTGCTCTGAGCTTTTCGGTAGCAGCAAATCCTCTTCAGTGGATCCTTGGTGAGAGAGGATCCAGCCTTGTGGAAATCAACATTGGCTAGGGGCTCAACCTTCCCCACTCAAGGATTCCGAGATCCCAACAGGAGGCTAAGTCCAAAAGTAAAAATCTTGACCAGCAGAAGTCACCAAAACTATCCGACTGGCAAGAGGACTTTCCAAGGTGCAAAATGTTAATTCCGCCTTTACTCAAAGCTTTTTCCCCCAAAACCAACAACTTCTGTGATACCTTGCCCAATACCATTCCGATTTCATGAAGTCTCAAAGTAAAGCCTCCAAATGGACAAAACTGGTTGTTGTATTCGACCAGGGCTTCATCACAGTTGACCTCTGATCATACCTAGATTCCAGTCTACCACGACTATTGGCTACCATTTGTGCTTTGAGCATTTGGGTGGTATTTTCGCTTATTTTTTCCCAGTTGTTCTTTATTAGGTTTTCAGTTTTCTGTGTACAAGTCACAACATATTATCACTATCATCATTACACAAACCTATGTCTGCTAACCATAACAATCAATATATCTTGTTTCCTAACCAACATAGCTAGTTGGGGTTTTTAAATCCAAAAATATAACAAACATTAATCAATAGTATACCATAAGTCCCAGCTCAGCCACACAACACAACTATTTCCCCATTACAGGTAGGTTACAACATTTATAAATCTTCGGTTATGACACTATTACATTAAATTCGAATAAGGCAACTACCTAAACTGTCTTCTGGGCTCTTCACACTAGCTGTGTTGGCATCCATATCTGTGAAAGCATACCTTGGGATACAGTTTGCAGTGGGTGTCCTTTATAGAAAGTGCTTAGATGATGCCCGGATAGGGGCCTCTTATCCGAATTAGCTTCAATTTAATCCAGAGGGGTATACCACACCGGGTATCTTACACCCTTACATTGAAACTCTAGGATCTAGATATTGTACCGATTTCCACATATGTCACTTTTTTAGGTCTCTCAACCAATCTCACAATAGCATAGCAGATGGAGCCTCCCAGGCCATAGCGATATGCCTCTTTGCAAGTACCAAGGCTAAGTCTATAAATGTACACACATGCTTTAACCTCTTCATGTGTACCGTCCTGCCTAAGAGACACAGTAGCAACTCTTTTGTTAGCATTCGAATCTGCCACTGATTCTAGCACTGTCTCCCGATACTTACAAATAACATTGCATTCCCACATCACATGGTAAAAAGCAGGCTGAACACCTGCACATCTGAGAACGGTAGTCAACGACCCAGGATGCAGGCAACCTCTGAGTTTTGGGGTCAGAATTGTATGGTGGATGTTGTTGAATTGAGAGACCAACCACAAATACCACATACTTCTCACCCAGTTTTTGGCGGATAATTCTTGATTAGTGTGTTTCTTCCATCATTCTTTAATAATCCCCAAGCAAGTGTTGCATTGCTCTATCAATGCAGTATGTAAACATATGATTGTCCTCCTCTTCTGATGTGAGTCAAAAGCATTTTGCAACACTTGTGATGTGCTAGGTACCTCATTAACACTGCCCCAGATCTAGGCCATTTTCTGCACTGAAACATTCTTTAACAGGAAATGTCCAGGTTCTGTATGGTATACCCCCTTCAGGTTCTCAAAACAACAATTATCAAAGATGTAATTTGAGGAGATCAGGCTCATTTCCGTCCAGAGGGTGCATGTTAAAATAGATGGCTAACCCTACACATTGAAGCAGTACCACCATGGGTAGTTTGAGTGAATAAGAAGGCATTGTGTACTTTACCTGTACATATGTTTTCCAGCACTACCGGACTACCTTCATAAGTGCATGTGTTAATCAAAGCCCAAATTTTTGTCTAAATGGCCATTCCAATATTGTGTTTCCTCCTAGTATCATGACTATATCCTCTTTATCCAGGATAGGGTTACTGCTCAACCAATGCATCAGCCATCATCATTGAGCTGCTGCCTAATAAGGCCCGCCTTCTGACATGGGAACATACACTTCACTCATGACAACCCTGCAACTCCCCAGCACGGACTCTATACTAGAGAAGTAATTATCCCTTTCAAATCCCTAACGAAAGCCCCACTAAGCACCACTGGTAGTACAACAACCTATGCAGGACTAATATCTTCGACACTGTCACCTGGCACAATAGTGACAACGGAAGTGTGTTCCAAAACTACACTGATTGCCGAATCACTTATTCCATCCTGGACTCATGCCCAGGGTACAATCGATTAGGTTGGCACAACCATGATTTATCCAACTACATATTTAAGATGGAGACCACCAAAATTCATTTAAGTCCATTAGCGATACCCCAATATTACTGACCACTTAAAGATAATCAAGTCCATCCTCAACATATAGAGATATGGGGCCTTGGGGGGCGTGGCTAGCTGGCCAAGATGGCGGTCGCACTGTAGTGCAGCGCTGCCTCGAGGCCCCATTATCCGGCAATTTTAAGAGGTCCCTGGAGCCATCCAGACTTAATTACGGGATCTGAGGGAACAGAGCTGTGCCCCGCTCTGGGCTGACGAAATTGCACCTCGAAATGCACCTGGAGCGAGCACGGGAGCCCGCGCCGCCTCTGTGCGGCCTCTCACTGGCAGACATCTTGTGAGTGGAGGTGCGGACGCCGTAATCAGACAAAGCGAAGAGGCTGAGGCTCGCCGCAGACCACTGAGGACGACGGCTGCTGCCGGTCACGGACCCTGGGGAGGTGGTGCTGAGATCTGGAGGAGACGGCCTGGTGCCGGGCGGGGCCGCGTAGAGACTTTGCGGAAGAGGGTCGGAGTGGAGGTGAGGCACGGGATCCTGGCAGAGGCCCAGAGCTGCTTGGCCCTGTCTGAGAGCCCGGCAGAGTGAGCCTGAACTCGGAGAGCGGTGGGGACAACAGTACATAGGAAGCAGGCGGTAAGCGGCTGGGTACCGGGGGCTGGACTGAGCCTAGACCCAGTGGCGGGGAGGTCATAATGGTCGCATGCACAAGAAGACACATGGCATCTCAGTCTGCGGGGAGACTCGTGGGGCGGAGGTAGCTGGGGCCTGGAGGAGCGCTGCGCAGAGGGCCGCATATTGCTTGCTGTCGGGTGGACCCAGGAATTGGGATCGCTGATGAGTGCCCGTTTGCAGCGGCACTGGCAGCGGCCTTAACGAAAGACTCTCCCCCCTCCGGGATCGCCACCGGCTGAGCAGCAGGGAACAGTGGCGCTGAGACACCCATGCCAGGGCCTTTGAGCGCGCAAGTAGGGGTTGACTACGAGTATCGACTTGCCATTGAGGCCCGCACGAACTGTTACGGACACGGTGCATCAGGTGGAGCGGATTGGCTGTGCGGGGGCCCGGTAGGCGCAGTACACCACTGAGGACTCCTGTGGCACTTTGTTGGACTGTCCCGCTAAGTTAGAGCAGGGTGTGTTGCTGATACCCTCATGGCACTAGGGGGCGTCGGATGTGACTATTCCACAACTGAGACAGCATGTGCGGCGTAGCTGGGAACGGAGGGCCGGATCACGCCTACACCCTAGCTACTGAGAGTGAAGACCTATGTGCGCATGGGGACATCCCTGAAACTTAGGGTAATGACGAGACTGGTCTGCCAATATTGAAGTAACCCAGGCAAACAGCATTGGAGGTCGCACTAAGACGACAGAAACCGGCGCGGCCAGAACGAGATGCCGAATTTGACCATGCCATAGCAAGTGGAGCGAAGGTACTGTGTTGTAATGTTCCCCTGTTGTGGTGGGAGACCGAGGAGACTCATACAGAGTGGGCAGGGGAGAGTATGTCGAGCGGGGCAAGAGCAGCATATCACCCGGTGCCAAAGTCAGTGCTACTGGGTGGAGAGCACGTAACTAACCCTGGCAGAGCAGTGGCGCCTGGCACATTCCAAGACGCTCTCAGCACCACTGAGCATTGTGAGCTGCGACCTCCTCAGTATTCCCATAGGGCACTACTCCACCCCACTCGCCTGAGCAGAAGATGGGCAGGCAGCGGGCGTGCACCAACATGCAGACCACGGCACCCCCAGCGACACCAAAACCTCCAGAACAAGAGCAAGTGTCAGAGGAGAACACGGACAGCCCCTCGCTAAGCTCGAAAATAGACAATGTACTGCAAGCTGTGACGCAGTTGAGTGTGTCCTTGGCGCAGACATGTACCTCTTTAGAGGGTCGAATAGACAAAATCACCTCAGACTTTACACTGCTTCACGCGGACACCATAAACTGTTGGAGAGAGTGGATGAGATGGAAGCTGAAATGGAGGAGATACTCCCCACCACTAAAGCCTTGGCGACTGCCGTGCAGACACTGAACGAGAAGGTACGCCTACTGGAAGCCAGAATTGACGATGCAGAAGGCCGTTCCCGCCGCAACAACGTCTGGATAGTGGGTTTACCAGAGGGCACGGAGGGAAGAGATGCGGTGTCCTATACTGAGTCCTGGCTGCGGTCCTTGGTGCCTCCGAACTCGCTCTCTCCCTTTTTCTCAATCGAAAGAGCGCACAGGGTTCCGACCAGACAACGACAACCGGGTACAGGTCCTTGTCCATTCCTCATCCGACTCTTGAATTACAAGGACCGTGAGGTGCTATTGCAGGAAATGCGCAAGATGGAAGAGATCAGGGTAGAAAACTCAAAAGTAATATTTTTCCCGGATTACTCACTCGGGGTGCAGCAAAAACGGAGCACATTCCTGGCAGTGAAGCAGAAACTGAGGGGACTGAACATTAAATACTTACTCCTCTTCCCGGCTAGACTTCGGGTGACACATAATGGAACTACCCATTTTTTTCAGCACCGGAGGATGCATGGGACTGGCTTGAGACAGAGGGACATGGAGTATCACCCAGTCAAAGAAATGCGACCACACACTCAGCAGATCACCAGGAGGCCTTGGCCAAGGCCACGCAGGTGCCCTCGGAGGCGCCCCCACACCTGAAAGCGGTTCCTGACCTCGAGTAGCACCTCCATGAACAACGCGTGGCTCTGCAGAAAGTATCAACGCTGCAGCAGAGCAGAGACCACAAAGACACGGACGCCTCGTTGGATCACTCCGGGAGTGCTGACAGTGTAGCAGTGGATTGGCAGATGGACGCTGATTCGCAGCCACTCCCTCAAGTGACGCCACGAATGGCGGATGACATTATTTGATGTATACTTGATGCATTACTGATATTACCGAATACTGATCGGCGATGTTCATTGTCCTATGCTCAATGTAGACAGTCTTACAAGATGGGGGTCAGACGCAGTAGGTTGTGTCCAGTTCACCGAGTCCCCCCCACACTTCTCCGATCATAGTTCCCTCTCCTGACCTAGACTATATATGCTGCGGTCTCTACTAGATAAGGCACAGGGAACACAGCAGTTTAAACACTTAGACAAGTGGGCCAAAACCTCTACTGACTCGTTGCACACACAAGCAGGGCTACCCCCCTCACACCTAAAGAAGTTCGGCATGCATGGCCAACAGTTGCCAAGAGGCACAATTCGTAGTTTGGGCAGATACCAGTTGTCCCTCTGCCCTGTTGCAGTTCACCAAGATGTTGTTCCCCCCCTTCTACATAGCATCTCACTTATAAACCATGGAATGACCCGAATGAAGGGATTGTGGTGTAGATACCGACTGCCTGCACGCACTACACATAGCCCTCCCAGGGTAACACACAGTAGGTCCACAATAATAGATTGTACGCTCGAAAGATGCCTCCCACAACAATAATCTCCTGGAATGTCAGGGGCATGCACACTCCAGCGCGCCGGTATAATACATATGCATATTTAAAGAGGCACGCAGCCCACATCGCATTTCTGCAAGAGACGCACATATCGCAGCCCGAGATACATAAGCTACAACGCAGATGGAGGGGACAGATCTTTGCAACCGAATACTCTTCATACACACCGGGTGCACTAATTTGGGTCAGGCCTGGCACACAATATGTACAGGAGGCGGTGGAAATTGATATACATGGCCGGTTCGTGTTAGCCAAAGGCAGGCTCAATGGTAGAGAGACAGTATTGGGATCGATTTATGCCCCAAACACTGATCAGACCCAATTCTGGCATTCACTATCAGCAAAGTTATCCCAGTGGTGTGACATACCGTGGCTCCTGGGAGGAGACTACAATTCAGTGATCGACACAGAGCTAGATAGATCCTTCCCGCCCCAACAACAGACAATGGCTGCGTCTAATGCTAAGGGACTGAATCACTGGCTCCGCAACTGGGAACTGTTAGATCTCTGGAGATCGTTGCACCCACACCTACGCCTTTATTCATATTTCTCACGCCCACATGGCCTACATGTACGTCTAGACAGATTTGTAGGCAGCAGGGCACTACTGGCGAATTGCATAACTGCAGACTACCTGGGATGTACACACTCCGACCACAACCCGCATGTGATACAGTTGGGTGAGGCCGATATGACACCCGCCACCAAAATGTGGAGGCTGCAGCCGTCAGCGCTGGAAGACCCCCCATTTTGAGACTCGGTGGGTACGGCCATAGCGACATACTTGGACCTCAACGAGGGCTCGGTGGCGGATCACAGTACGTTGTGGGATGCTGGCAAGGCAGTGGTATGTGGGCACTGCATGGGCTTGACTTGGAGTGTCAGCAAGCAATTGGACAGGGAGGCTAAAAGTATCGAAGATGCCCTGCACACACTAGAGACGGGCTTACTAACGGGTGCAAACACACAGCGGACACTAGATGAGAAAAGCAAGGAACACGCAGAGGTCCTGGAGAGAATGCGCTATCTGAACTATGCAGCGCACTTGGCCAGAACCCACGCATCAGCAGACAGGGCGGGTAGGTTATTAGCGAGGTTAGTCCAACAGGACCGCACACAACTGGCAGCACAATGCCTGAGGTCTGGTACAGGCCAGCTGCTCATGAGGCAAACTGACATACACAATGAATTCACAGCCCATCACAGTGCAATATATAAATCAGTGGTTCAGGCAACCCCAGAAGCACTGGCGACATACCTAGCTCCATTGCCGTTACCCATGGCTGATGACGTACAGCGCTTTGAGCTCAATGAACCTATAATGCTAGTGGAAGTGCAACTGGCGATTCAGTCATTAGCTACGGGCAGGGCACCAGACCCAGACGGGTTGCCAGCGGAATATTATAAAGAGTATCAGGCCTTGTTAGCCCCGAAATTGCTCTCCTTATACACCAATATGCGGGATGCATCCATCTTGCCTCGCTCGCTCCGTGAGTCGCTGCTGGTATCGCTACCCAAGCCTGACAGACGCAGAGCTATTGGGTTCATATCGGCCCTTGGTGCTGTTAAATTCGGACTATAAGATATTTGCCACGATATTGGCAGGCAGGTTGGCCCCGGTGGTCCCCGGATTGGTGCATGAAGACCAGAATGGGTTTGTCCCAGCACGTAACATGTCCCTTAACCTAAGACGGTTCTTTAGAGTTGCCCGCTACTCAAGGGAGGAGTGGCCACACTCAGGGTGCCTAGTATTAGACCTAGAAAAAGCGTTCAACACACTTGAATGGGACTTTTTATTTGCCACATTGACCAAATACAACTTAGGCGACGACTACATTCGACTGGTTAAATTTCTCTATACCCACCCCACCGCAGAGGTAAAGACAGGCCCATATGTTTCCAAACCTATCACAATTGGTCGAGGCAAGCGACAGGGCTGCCCTCTTTCCCCGCTCCTGTTTGCACTCTCTATAGAACCCCTGGCGGCAGCGTTACGTAGTACCAAAGAAGATTGGGGCATACCTCTCGGAGATGGAACGCACGCCATTTCCCTGTATGCTGATGACCTTATAATATATCTGCGCGATATCCGGCAGCCTTGTGATGCTATAGCAAAGGCACTGTCGACTTTGCGGTGCTCTCCTGGCTCCGTGTTAATTGGGGAAAGTCTTGCCTCTATCCCTTCAACGAGACCACTCCCAACCCGGTATTAACAGTCAATGCTATACCGGTACGCTGGCAACAATCTGCATTTCGCTATCTGGGGATCCGGATATATCGTGAACCGTCTGACCTCTTTGAAGAGAACCCCACCAGGACGGTAACGGCGCTCAGATCGCAGATGATGTTTTGGCACACGCTGCCTATTGCCACTATGGGCAGAATAGCGCTCCTAAAGATGGTAGCGTTTACGCGACTCCTATACCACTTCACGAATTTACCGATATATATCAGGCCTGCGGTATTCCGCATTTTCGAGGGAGACATGCGACAATTTATATGGCATGGTGGTCGGAACAGAGTGGCGCTAGCCAAACTATACCTGCCCGTGGATGGTGGTGGAGTGGCAGTGCCAAATATGGAACACTTATCTAGCAACGCAACTGCAATGGATAGCCCGCTGGTTCAGCGGGAGGCAACTTGCCGATACAGCCATGCACCAACCAGGCCATACACAGATGCAGGTGATCTCCCTTTTCCACCCGGGAAGACGGGGACCCAAACCAACTCAGCAGCTAGAGAGCATGGCGTACGCTTGTTTCCGACGGGTCATGAGGCTGTCCAAAACGATCACTACTTATGCGCCATATATCCCATTACTGGGCATACCGCACCAACTACGAGTGACCACAGTGACAGAATTGAGTGCGTGGGAGGATGCGGGGCTTCAGTCAGTGGGAGACCTATATCAGGATGGTAACCTACTCCCATTTGATGTATTGGTAGATGAGTATGACCTGCCGAGGGGCCAGTTCTTGCTCCATGCAGCGCTCATTAGAACGATGAGGACACTCTGGGGAGATATATCGAAGGAACGAAAAACACACCTGACACTACAGTACCTTCACATAATGGGGACGGGCAGACACCTTGTTAAATGGTTCGCAGAATCCTTACGGACACACGCGGCAACCCCACTCACCACATTGACAGAACGCTGGGATGCTGACCTACAGAGAGAAAGTACTGACCGGGAATGGACGACCATACTGGCGGGCCCCACTCACATACCGAGGAATGCTCTGTTCAAGATCATACAATATTACATAACACAGCAAGCATATCTGACACTGGTTCAATAAATAGAATATTCAATCGAGCTGACGTGCATTGCCCCCGCTGCGAAACGATGGGAGGAGATCTAGTGCACCTGCTGTGGGCATGCACCAAGCTGCGTAATTATTGGGAGGCCTTCACAACACACTTGGCACGCTGCACGGAGCGAGATCTGGACTGGAGCTGGGAGGTGTGTGTATTGGGGCTATACCGCTGGCGCAAGAAACAAAGTGACAACACGATTCAAAGACTTAGGGCTCATAGTGGCAAAACAACTCATCACTAAACGCTGGAAGTCCCCTGACCCTCCATCATCGCAGGCATGGTATCACTCCATGATATGTTGGGCGCAGGTGGAGGCGGTGGCCCTACACCGGGAGGATACCATAGGTATACGCAGGGCACCGATAGCTGTGGCCTGGGACGCAATTCTCACTGACCTACAGGGTGCATGGCAAGAACACTTGGAAACACAAGATCTATCCCAGGGGTGGAATACCACCGGGTGCGACACGGAAAGACCCCCAATACCAGCCTTGATGCCACCCCTTCTCTCACAAGACCCTCCCTCCCTATTTCTCCCCCTCCCGAGTACCAACCTAGAAAGGTGAGAAGTGCCGGAATATGTAGCATGAGCCCCTGACAGACCCTTCATACGACAGCAGGCAATAACTTCGAGGCACTGCTGCGTGGTGGGCAGGTACTGGGAGAGATGGCAAGATATGGGACTAATATTGTGATGGCTACACCACCCCATAGGAAATGGAAATTTAGTGAGATGCGATTTTTCCCCCTCCTCTTTTCCCCACCTTCTCCCCTTCCCCACTACTATCTCCTCTATCGGTTCACATATATCCCCCTTCCCCCTCCTCTCCCCTCCTCCCCTCCCCTCCCTTGTTCTTTTCTTTGCTTTATTGTATTTCATGATGTTGAGAACGTATGTTATCACAACCACCACGGTGCGCAATTACATGGAAAATGTGAAAACAAATAATTTGATTGTTGTGATACATAAAAATTGTAACACTAACAAATAAATTAAACAAAAAATAGAGATATGGGGCCTAGGAGTGGTTGAGCAGGGTTCAAATTTAAACATTCTTCTGGGGAAGTACGCACTGGATAAGCAGGGTTGGTTATATCTGGCATTCATAGACCAAACCGCAACTTTTGACTGCTTCATACATGCTAAATTATGGAAGATCTTAGAAGATATGGGCATGGATACCTCACTCATTCACTTCTTGAGGCAGCTGTATAGTGATGCAAAGGCAAGGGTCCGTTATGGGGCCAGTGGAGTGCACGGCTACGTTCAAAATACAGAGAGGGGTAAGAGAAGTCTGTCTTGGCACCCTTTTTATTTACACTTTATATTAATGAGTTAGGTCAAGTCCTGGCGAATCAGTGTCAGGACCTGCCACAAATTGATAAGCGTCCCATACCTGCCCTATTGTATGCGGACGACGCTGAATTGATGTCCCGAACGTAACTGGGGCTCCAAATGGTAGTGACAAGTTTTTCTATGTTCATGCATAACCTAGGCCTTACAGTGAACACCTCTAAAACTTTTATTGTGAAACCTGGGGCAGGTCGTACAAAATGTAGAGACATATTTATCGATAATAAAAAGGTCAAATTCACCAAAATATTTTCTTATCTAGGCATTCTTTTTGACCAGAAGGGGACATGGAGCCAGGCTGTCCAAGCTAGGAAACTACTATATATGAAAGCTACCGCTGCACTAGCCAATTTCTCTAGAAAACTGGAAAGACGACTCTCTGTAGAATTACTACATATTTACCAGGAAATATGCGTCCCCAGGGCTATGTATGGTGCAGGCGTCTGGGGCTATGCAGCCCCTCAGCCCCTACTGTTAGTTGAGAATGCCTTTTATAGATTTTTTTGGGAAGTCCCAAGCAGTAAATCTACATATATATGCCACACCGAGCTAGGGATGCCTGACATATCCGACCTTATTAAAATACAACCCATCTTACTGTTGCACAGGATATGGACCACTACAAAAAACACTTTAAATCAGGACATCTTAAAGGACAGCCTCATGCAGGCCTCTAGTATCCCATGGTTAAAATATGTCAAAGATTTTATGAAAGACCTTGGGCACCCTGAATATTATGATGACCCTAGTACCATAATTTTGGTGATGAAAAAACATCTAAAAAGTAATTGCTTGATGCTCCTTGAGACAAACAGACTTTCTGCCGAAATACTGAAGTCAGCGGTACAGGCGAATCAAATGATGTTAACTACTCATAGCATCCAGTCGTATCTTAAAAACATTCTAGGCGGATACAACAGGATGGTATTGACCCGCTTTACATTGGGGATCTTCCACAGGCTAATTAGTTTTCCTACAAATGAGAGGACCCGGAATACTCTGAACCTACGTAGTGCACAGCAAATGTCCCTAAGGTTTCAACAGTTCAATCCAATTACATGCGATTCAGGCTGTTGCAATAAAAATGTTACTCCAACTCGTATTTAGAATAATATATTTCTTATTCATCATAACTTATAATTGCCTTAGTAGAAAACGTGAAATGATAACAGTCAAAAACACTTGGTGTAAGAACAGAAAGTTCTAAATCAAAAACATGATAACTACATAAGTGAATTCAGCTAACGAAGCATGTCAAAATGTGACCCAATGCATTTCGGGTTGATAGAAACCCTTCTTCAGGGGTACATGTAATACAGTCACAACAATGTGATAGTTCGATTGATGACTTGAAGCAACTACCGTATGGAACGCGTCTTCCTAGGAAGAACAAGCTCTCAGTTCAGAATGAAAAATGCAATCTCCGTGTTAGAGTGAAAGACAAATCTTCGAACCTCTTGGCAACGTGAGGACATGTAGTTTTCAAACTACTGCCACACGTTGCCAAGAGGTTCGAAGATTTGTCTTTCACTCTAACACGGAGATTGCATTTTTCATTCTGAAGTGAGAGCTTGTTCTTCCTAGGAAGACGCGTTCCATACGGAAGTTGCTTCAAGTCATCAATCGAACTATCACATTGTTGTGACTGTATTACATGTACCCCTGAAGAAGGGTTTCTATGAGCCCGAAATGCATTGGGTCACATTTTGACATGCTTCGTTAGCTGAATTCACTTATGTAGTTATCATGTTTTCGATTTAAAACTTTCTGTTCTTACACCAAGTGTTTTTGACTGTTATCATTTCACGTTTTCTACTAAGGCAATTATAAGTTATGATGAATAAGAAATATATTATTCTAAATACGAGTTTGAGTAACATTTTTATTGCAACAGCCTGAATCGCATGTAATTGGATTGAACTGTGGAAACCTTAGGGACATTTGCTGTGCACTACGTAGGTTCGGAGTATTCCGGGTCCTCTCATTTGTATGTCATACACAGGGGTTAGGACTATACCCCTGCACGCAGTAGCACGAAAAAAACTATTCATGTTAGTTATTACAGAAGTAAGAGATCAGCCTTTCAGTAATCTAAACAGGAGTGCAGGCCCAATTTAAATACAACATAATTAGTTTTCCTACCATGAACGATTGGTCTAGAACCATGAGTAAGTCCCCATGTGACGAAATGTCTCAGCAAACAACAATGCATGTTCTTTTATTCTGCAAATTTTATTCTCTACAAAGAAGGAGGTGGATTTTTACCACTTTTAAGGTCACTTGGTCTCAGACAATGTCGTCCTGCGTTTTTAGTGCTGCAATCTTTAGAGAATGAACATTTTAAAGATCATTAGACTCATTTTTAAAAAAATTAATTAAATGCAGAAAAACAATTTTATATGAATTTCTTATAATATGTATCTCCTTTGATCAAGCTTAAAGGAAGTCACAGTAGGGCTCGTTTATATTTCATCTTGGACGGTATTTTTATTAATGATTTTAAAGCTGTATTGATTATAATGTGTGATATCTTGTGCTTTTATGATTTTCTTGCAAAAATCGAATAAAGCTTTATTGAATTGAATTGATATAAAGATATACTTGACAGCTACCATTCAAATCCATTTCCTTTTCCACTGATCCAGACCTTTCATCCTCAGCAGACATGCCAGCAAGAACAAAGATGATGGGTGATAACTGACACCCCTGTCTGGTAACCCTAAATAAATGTATCTTCTCTGAGATCACCTTGCCCATACAGGCTCATGACACCGCTTCCAAGTACAATAATTGTAGCCATCACAAAAATTCAAGACCCTGTTCCATTTTACGGAGTACTTCCATCAAACAGAGGCAACTTAGTGCGTTGAAGGACTTTTCTACATCTACATCTAATGAGGCCATGCAGTGCATTGCCAACTGCTTGTTGATCCAATCCATGACCAAGAACAGCCATCTTAGGTTAAGGATGGTGTTTCAGATACGATATTTTAACTTAACTCAAAACATTCATATCCCTGGTTTCCCTTATTGGATATTCTTTATTTTAGCTTCATCTTAATCATTAAATGTTACTCTATTGGATTTTTGATGTTTAGATTTTATCTTTTTATGGAACTGCAAAAATAAATTACACATTGCCCTAAATTAAGCCTGCCTGCTCTGTGCCGTAACTATCAGCAGCTTCAGCTCAGGTTAGTTTGGGGACTTTGAGGTTTTACCCTGATAAGAGTTGTGATTATTCCTTGGGTTGGGATGTCTCCCACTCTAAATACTAATTCAATTTCTTACACTCAGCAAGACCTTTTTTCTGTGTGAATAAATGTTCTGCATGCAAAAATAAACTACATTTTGTAAAACATAATTGAGAAATGTAATGAATTTCAAGAAAGGCAAATTCAAGAATAGACATTTCATCAGGCCAAATGAAAATCCACATGTGGGTAGCTTTGTGACATAGGGGTAGTAAGTAGGCCTGGGTGGAACTCGCTGAGGTTTGCTCCACAGCATTCCATGGAGTTCCCCAAAAACTCTGTGACAATCCACAGAACTCCATCAATGAGCAAAATAATGCTCAGCCGCCCATCCACGCTGCTTCTTTTGTCCCATTAGCGCGCTTTACATTAACAAATAAGTGCGAACGGCACAACATGGCCATTTTGTTTGTAGTGCTTTCTGTTCTGTGCATGGTGCTGTTCTGTGCATGGTGCTGTTCAGTGCATGGTGCTGGGACTGATTTTTCTATCCACCTGGAATCTTTCTAATCCTCCCCATTCCACTGATCAGCCCCTAATTTACCTTTATTTCATCAGTGTGTGTCTGTGTTTATTAGATGTTTTTGCCTTTTTTCTTTTATCCTTTTTTTTGGTTTTCACTTTACTTCCTTAGTTTCTTCTTTCTAATTACTTCCTAATTTTCCAATTTATTTTTATTCTCACCCAGCGTTATGGCAGGACAGGGTGAGACAGGAAGCGGAGGCATCAGTGCAGCTGCTAACCACACACTATGCGGTTGCTGGTGCTGGTGCCACCAAGGGGAGCAGTCCCACCCCATTTTTTTCAGAGGTGGAGGTGGCAGCACTGATTTTTTTATGTGCAGCGCCATCTCAGCTCCATGCAGCAGGCAGCAGGCCTGGGAGTGGGTACGCTCTGCGAGAGCATTGGCTGTTGTGAGGAAGGGTGCACCGGTACGTGCATTGGAGCAGTGGGGTCCAGCACACCAAGCAGCTATGGACACACTGCTGGCCCAACATACGTGACTGGGATCAGGACCTGCTTGACCTGCTGGGCGTCGAGGTCCCGGGGCTCGGTGAGTAATTTATTTTTTGTGATCTACAATGCTAATATGTTTTTCAAATAGCATGCTGCTCCCACTCAAAGGTAAGTTAAGTTTACGTTAGGAATATTATGTGATCCAGTTTGAGCTAGACAGGTGCTCAGCGCTACCTAATCGTACTCATCGGCGCTCGCTTGTGCTGATTATTAAAGAAGTCGTGCAGACACCTTTGTCTTGTCAATAAGATAGTGATAGTAGTAATCTTTATGTAGCTTGTACAGTCCCAAAAAATCTACCAGTCATGTGTAGTATGCATCTATGCATTGAAAAGGCATACTGAATTAGCCCATCAAAGGGGGTTGAGATGAGAAGCAAAGATCATTCATTGCAATGCATTAGTAGTACCGAATATTGCTTAGGTTTAGGAAATTTTGACTCAGGTTTGGGAAATTTGGAATAGGTCAACTCTAGTCAATACCAGAACAAAAGACGCTGTGATTTAGAAAAGTACAGTGTTACTGCATTTGCCTGTAAAAATATTTTTGGGGAGATTAACTGTACCACTAATCTAGTTTTTTAATCTTCTTTATTTCTTACATCAGCACCCAGGGCCAGAAGAGGGCATCAGATCCAGGTCAGGGAGCCAGGGCTGCCACCACCAGTGCTACAGTGGGTGGAAGTACCACCGCCACCAGCGCCGCTGTCACGGCTGACAGATCTGCTGGCCACAGTAAGCCCTCCTGTTAATATATTATTATTTCCCTAACTTCTACCTCTACGCATTTAGAATAATTTTTCCTTGTTTTTTTTTATACTGTGACTATCTCCATTTTTCATCTCCTCTTCGTTCTATCTAATGTTTGTTAAATTCTTATTATGCCTGCATTCTTTTTTTTTTCTATATTTCATGTTTCTGTAGCTGACTTCCTCCTGCCTGTACTAGTCTGTTGCTTTGTTAGTAAGCTTTCCCTCTCCCCTTATGTATCTTGTTCTAGTAAAGTCATCCTTGCGCCCTGGGCACCCCCAGTTTGTTGCTGAGAGGTACTGGTGGTAACTGACTGACAGTCCCTCGGCTCTGCCTAACCAGGCCCAATCCCAGTGCTGTGCTGAAAAGACAATTAGGTTACGAGGTTGGCGGACCATGGACCGCCCAGGCTGCGGTGACGTGACGACGGTGTCTAGCCGGCGGTACCGACCGCCCTATTACGAGCTACAACCAAAGGCTTGCTGCGGACCACCGACGCTCCGCTGACACTGCCACCTACCTCAGACTGCCCAACGGTGACCGCCACTCCAACCTCATGCCCTATTAGGGAGTTGCATCACAGCTGGCGAAAGTATGGTGGTCCCACCTCCAGGCAAGAAGCGGCAGAAAGTGAGGGATAAAAGGCTGAAACTCACCTCTACGCACATCCACACGTCCTGGGCTGTCATGGAGGCTATCCTACCTGTTATGCTGTTGCTCTACCTCATCGATCACATCCAAAGACAATCCCGTCAAAGACGACGTCGCCGGTGAGTCTCGTCACTCCATGTATCCATTGTGACCCATGCTAAATGAATGCATCGTTAGGCAACAAGCATTGGAGTTTTCCTTTAATTGTATTTAACAATGTCACAGGTCCATGTTTCACATAGCACACCTTCAAAATTGTGTAGTACATTCCGTAACGGGCACTCGATGCCACAAACATATGAACAACACAAGCACATGCAATCACGTTTCAGTACAACAAAAGTGAAAGTAATGTCGGCATTTTCCTTGATACGCAATACACCCACCTCTAAAAATATATACCAATATATATTACACACAACGGGGAAACTAACTATCTTCGCAGACACAATTCTACCGTTCCACTCCAGTCATCCACTGCAACATAACCCAAATAATCTAATGCATCTCTGGGAAATTACTACAACTACCATGAGGCCTTGCTAATCTAACTCAAATAAGAGATGTTACTTAAAATTACCCCATTAAACTGCACACATCGAAACTCCTTTTGTATTTTTAATTACACATCAGTAGTAACGATTCAAAGTAAAAAAAAAAGTTCCCTGTCACAATGTTGAGGTAAACTCATACACATAGCTCACATCAAAAGGCAAGTCAAACAATGTCATAGCCGTCAAGCAGTGGGAAACATATCTTAAACTTAACCCACAGGATACTAATGACACCATCAGGGAAACAAAACAAGTCATGCCAGTGGCCCAAAAAAACGACTACCACATGCATTGACAATCACAGAAGCACTGGCCCAAAGAAATCAGATATGTTTTTCAGAAGGTTTATTCAGATATAAGCTTAACAAATGTGTAGGATTTTGAAAAGTGCAAAGCAGGAAAGCAAATAGCAAACAAAGCATTTGTCAGACATCAATTGTAAGTAGCTGAAAATCACACACTGCCAATTTCACACATGTACATGCAGACCCACACAAACTTAACCCCTTTGATGCTCATGACGGAATGGTTCCGTCATGAGCATCGGTGCCCCTGTGCTCATGACGGAACCATTCCGTCATGAGGCCAGGGGCACGAAATCCCTCTGCTGCAGACAGCAGAGGAATTTCCTTCTCTCCCCCACAGCCTCTGGAGCTGGGGAAGAGCTTCCCAGCTCTCGAGGCCCCCTCCTTTCAGTGAAATGAAGATCAGCGCGCACGTCGCGCTGACTTCATTTCACTGAAACGAAACTAAAATGAGCCTTTAGGCACATTTCCAGTTTCACTTTCTACGTGCTCAGGGGGCTATCTCAGCCCCTGAGCACGTAGAAAGACGGAAGAGGGGGGTATCATTGGAAAGGGGAGAATCTCCCCTTTCCAATGGTACCTCTTCGCCAGTGGATCCCTGCTTAGGGATCGCCCCAGGAGGGCGATCCCCAAGCAGGGATCCACCCACTAAGGCACCAGGGAGGGGGGAGCGGCCCCTTGGGCAAGGGCTTTTGATCCCCCCAAACAAATTGCCAATGTTCAGTCTTTCTGCCCCCCCTGGGGGGCAGATGGGAGCAGTAGCCCCCAATCTGCCCCCCCGGGGGGGCAGAAAGCCCACTAGACACCAGGGATTTTTATTTGGTGCATTTTTTTACGGTGGGCGCTACGTTGGGGGATCCACGCAAGCCATACCTCCCTGGAATCCCCCGGGTGTCTACTTTTCAGAAATGTGTGGGTTTGCTAGGTTTCCCTAGGTGGCCGCCGAGCCCCGGGCCAAAAGTCATGGGACCCCCTTGCAAAACCAGGTCAGTCTTCTGATGGGCAATTTTGATGTTGCCTCAATAAGTTTTGGGCCCTTGCCTGTCGCGCGTGACTTGGGCTCTCCCACCCGAAGTGAGGCACCATTTTTATCGGGAGACCTGGGGGAATCGCTGGGTGGTAGGAAATTTGTGTCAGCCCGGTGATGCCACAACTTTCCCACACAAAAATGTGTGAAAAAAGTGATTTTTTCAGAAAAATTTCAGGTTTGCAGGGGATTCTGCAAGAAAACGTTGGTGGATCCACGCAGCCATACCTCCCTGGAATCCCCCGGGTGTCTACTTTTCAGAAATGTGTGGGTTTGCTAGGTTTCCCTAGGTGGCCGCCCCGAGCGCCGGGCCAAAAAGTCATGGGACCCCCTTGCAAAACCAGGTCGTTTGTGATAGGCATTTTTGATGTCGCCTCAATACGCTTTTGGGCCCTTGCCTGTCTGCTGGGTACTTGGGCCTCCCACCCGAGTGAGGCACCATTTTTATCGGGAGACCTGGGGCAATGCTGGGTGGTAGGAAATTTGTGTCAGCCCGGTGATGCCACAACTTTCCCACACAATAATGTGTGAAAAAAGTGATTTTTTTCAGCAAAATTCCAGGTTTCTGGGGGATTCTGGGTAAGAAAACATTGGGGCATCCACGCAAGCCATACCTCCCTGGAATCTCCCATGTGTCTAGTTTTCATAAATGTGTGGGTTTGGTAGGTTTCCCTAGATGCCGGCAGAGCTAGGGTTCAAAAACTACAGCTAGGCACTTTGCCAAAAAAGGGTCATTTTTCACAGTGAAATTGGGGTGTGTCCACGTTGCGTTTTGCGTCGTTTCCTGTCCACGGGCACTAGGCCTACCCACACAAGTGAGGTGCCATTTTTCTCAGAAGACTTTGGGGAACGCGGGGTGGGTGGAATTTTGTGGATCCATGCAGATTCCAGAACTTTCCACCACAGAAAAGCGAGGAAAATTTGTTTTTTTTTACACTTTTTAGGTTTGCAAGGGATTCTGGGTAACAACCTGGTGAGAGCCAGTCAAGTCACCCCATCCTGGATTCCCCTGGATGTCTAGTTTTCAAAAATGTATAGGTTTGCTAGGTTTCCTTAGGTGCCGGAAGAGCTAGGGTTCAAAAACTACAGCTAAGCACTTTTCAAAAAAAGGGTAATTTTTCACTGTGAAAATGTGGTGTGTCCACGTTGTGTTTTGCGCTGTTTCCTGTCGCGGGCACTAGGCCTACCCACACAAGTGAGGTACCATTTTTCTCGGAAGACGTTGGGGAATGCGGGGTGGGTGGAATTCAGGATCCACGCAGATTCCAGAACTTTCCACCACAGAAAAGTGAGGAAAATGTGTTTTTTTTGACAATTGTTTAGGTTTGCAAGGGATTCTGGGTAACAGAACCTAGTGAGAGCCAGTCAAGTCACCCCATCCTGGATTCCCCTGGGTGTCTAGTTTTCAAAAATGTATAGGTTTGCTAGGTTTCCTTAGCTGCCGGCAAAGCTAGGGTTCAAAAACTACAGCTAGGCACTTTGGAAAAAAAGGGTCATTTTTCACTGTGAAAATGTGGTGTGTCCACGTTGCGTTTTGGGCCGTTTCCTGTCGCAGGCATTAGGTCTACCCACACAAGTGAGGTACCATTTTTATCGGGAGACTTAGGGTAACACAAAATTGTAGAGCAACTGTTATTATCTACTGACTTTTGATGCATTTCTGCCTTCCAAATGAAAGACAATGTGTAAAAAAGAAGTCATTTTGAAAAATGTCATATAATTCTCATGCTAGTTTGGGTACTCCCAATTTCAGAAATGTGCAAATATCTACTATTTCTAAACTCTATATTTTGTTCCCATTTCAGAAATACATAGGTGTCTTTCATACCGATTTTTTCCATGTATACATTTTCCCAGAATAATTGCTATATACCCGGTACATAATAAAAAACCATTGCAAGACGCTGCTCAGTTATTGGCTCTGGGTTCTGCCGGGTTCTTGGTGAACCTACAAGTCCTATATATCGCCACAACCAGAAAGGTCCAGCGGATGTAACGGTATATTGCTTTCAAATAGCTGTCATAATTAGAAGAAGTTACAGGTGAAAACATTGACACAAATGGCAGATTTTTTCAACTAATTTTCAATTTTTCCTATATTTAACTGTTTATTTCTATAAAGAAAACTTGAAGGATCTACACAAATGACCCCTTGCTGAATTCAGAATTTTGTCTACTGTTCAGAAATGTATGGCTTTCCAGGATCCATTATTGCTTTCATACCCATTTCTACCATTAACTGGAAGGAGGTTGAAAGCACAAAAAATAGCAAAAATAGACTATGTCCCAGAAAAATGCCAAAACTGTGTAAAAATTTTTGGTTTTCTGACAAAAGTCTGCTGGTCCCTGAAAGCTGGGAAGATGGTGATTTCAGCACCACAACCCCTTTTTTGATGCCATTTACAGGGAAAAAACCAGACGCTTTCATCTGTAGCCCTTTTTTCGCATTTTTCCCCCAAAAACCAAAATTTTGCTGTATTTTGGCTAATTTCTGGGTCCCCTCCAGGGGAATGCACAAACCCTGGATACCTTTAGAATCCCCATGATGTTGGAAAAAAAGGACGCAAATTTGGCGTGGATACGTTATGTGGTCAAAAAGTTACAGGGGCCTAAGCGCGAACTACCCCAAATAGCTAAAAAAAGGCTTAGCACAGGAGGGGAAAAGGCCTAGCAGCGAAGGGGTTAAGCAGTGCTGAAATACTTCATGTCTGGAGGCACACATTGAGTACTCAAACAACAAAACATAAGCAACATATATCAATGGGAGCAGAGCAAGCAAGTTCTTGCTGACCGTCGTAAAAAACAAATACATGCATCATGCAAAAACACACACAATCAGTCGGTCTACAGGACACTAGCCCATACCATGAACATGTCTTATGATTCAGTGGAACTACACAACATGTGCAAAGGTCAAATTACAAATACCACTTACCAAGGAACCCCAATACTCATCAAAATTACATCAGAGTACAAGTATGTACTCCAGGTCCCACATACAGCTAAAACTACGTAAAGGACAGGATGGGAGAGATAATTGTAATAAAAGATTATTTTTTTTAATTTAACCAACTTTTAAGGCCAATGGCCAGTCTAATGTTCCAAAGTGCATGAGCCGCTGCATCAAAGTACTTGCCAAACATTACACTGCTTGGGGAATCTCCTCAGGAACTGGCATCTAGTGGGCAGGCCAGGTACCTCAAAACAACAAACTAGGGAGAACTGAGGTCGGGACTGGGTGAAGTTGGGTTGTCAAAGAAAGGTAGGGCAGTTGCTGGGCCAGACAGAACGTCACCAGGTACAGGAGGGGCATCCATGGGATACTGGGCAGGTGGGATGGCAAGGGGTGGGCTCTGGAAGGTTGAGGGACTGTATGTCACTGTTGTGGGTGTGCCTGTGGTTGGTGCAAGTTTCTGGGGGTCTAATGCTGTTTTTGTCTGGCTTGTGTCTGTTGGTGCATGCTCAGTCTGTATGTGTGGGCTGGCCCTGGTGAGGGTGGTGAGTGTCTGTTTGGTGGATGCATGTATGTTCATTTTTCTGCATTTAGGTGGTGTTTTGGTGCATGTGGATGTTGGACTGCGTGTCTGCTTATGTTTGCATCTGGATGGGAAAGGTATGGGAATAGGGTTTTGGCTTTGCTAAGAGGCAGGAGGTCGGCTGGAAGACATGGCTGAGGGGAAGGCTGCCGTCAGTGAAGAGGCCAAAGCCTTAAACAACCTCTGTAGTGCAGACATACTACTGTGAATTCCCTCAAGGAACTCCAACATCTGGGCCATTACAGTGGAATGCCCCTGGAGGGCCTTCAGCAGTGCATCATGCCCAACAGAGATGCGTCTCAGGAGGTCAACAGCCTCCTAACTCAAGGCAGCTGGGGCCACGGGGGCAGGGGATGAGGTGCCTGGGCCAAAGGAGATGTTCCACACACTATGGTCTGCGGATCAGCAGGGAGGGTGGATAAGGGAGTGGAGGGCAAGGCTGATGTGCTCTCAAGTCCTGGGCTGTCCACCACTTCCACAGAGGAGCCACTGGAGGGAGAATCTGATGAAGATGTCAAAAGTTGCTCCTCTTGGGCACGCTCCTCACCCTCTGTGTCAGCGACTCTGTTGCTGTCAGTATCCTGACCAGAGCCACTCTAGCCAGCTGTATCCCTATGTCTCCAGCAACATCTCCTCTGCCTGCCTCTGTCGATGCTGAAAACACAGTTCAAATAGGTGTAAGGACACTGAAGACATTTCATCCACTAAAATTACACAGTTGCAACATCCTCCAAAGGACACAGTGAACTACGTTCATAACTTCTATATTAACTACATGGCCCACCATAACTGGCCAGTGTCAGGACATATGGACAGGGCTACAAATGCCACCTACAGCTAGGAACATAACCAATTCACAATGGTCTGGCTGTCCACACCAAAAATTGCATTGTATGCATCACACCTAAGTTGACAGGTGATGCCTAGCTTGGCCAGCTTAGTCCCATCTTCTGAACGTGAGGGGTCACCTGTGGTCATAACAGTGTGCACAGCACATAAAACATAATAAATTTGGTCACCACCAAAAATGCTAGACTAGTGTAAATACCTCAAGATCTGAGCACACAAAAGGCTCAAATAATACATAGACTACGCCCACACATGTAATCAGTCAGTGAGAGCACAACCAACAGTGGAGCGTTGAACTCCACAAATATTTCGCACTTTAAAACCAAGGACATTCTGGTCCACTGTCTGAGACACAAAGCCAACAATGTCATCATTCTACAACATAGACATGACATCATGACATAACCATGAAGGGAGATCTCTATCACTATGTATCATCAAATTACGGAGATATATCCACACACTTCTCTTTGTGTGAAAATCAACATGTCATCCATCTGGAATGTAAATTGCACATTACACAAAGTACAACAAAATATCATTTGCAGAACTTAGATCATCCATCATGAATAACTTAAACATGTGTTCACTAGCCTCTTGTACAAATCGACTATATACTCATGGACACATGTATGCAGCTTCACCTCAGATCCGCGGTTCAATTACATTGCTTACCTTTATTGCTTTGTGCAAGGCAGGCAATCTCACATGTCAGAAATGGTTCACTGATAGAATATCGATGTAACAAACATCGATGTTCTGAATATCGACTGCAAAAATATCGACTCCAGTACCTTAACAGGTAAGTACAAAAATATTGAATCAAAAATATTGAGGTAAAAAATATAGATGTAAAAAAATTTGATTTAAAAATATATATAAAATAAAATATATAGTAAATATTTTAAATATTAATATTTTTAACAAAATAAATTACATTTAATATACATTTTAACTAAATATAACAAATAAACTTAATTAAAAAAATATAAACACACAAACATAAAATTTTATACATATACATATATTTACTTCAAAATAATGTATTAACTATTAGCTTTATTTAATTTTTAAACCTTAAAGTTATATAAAAATAAAATATATATATTTATTTATCAATATTTAAAAAAAAAAATTCTATAATAAATTAAAACATTAAACTATTAAAAAAAATGTAACTTACATTTCCCAATACAATAAGTGCAACAGTAGGGAAAGTGTTGGATAGCGGAATAATTACATTTTCTATTCCAACTCCAGTGAGTGCAACAGTAGGGAAAGTGTTGGATAGCGGAGGGGTAACAATTACTATTCCCACTCCAGTGATAGCAACAGTAGGGAAACTGTTGGATAGCAGAGGGGAAAAAATTACTATTCCCACTCCAAAGAGTGCAACAGTAGGGAATGTGTTGGATAGCGGAGAGGTAAAAATTACTATTACCACTCTAGTGAGTGCAACAGTTGAGAAAGTGTTGGATAGCGGAGGGGCAAAAATGACTATTCCCACTCTAAATATTGCAACAATAGGGAAAGTGTTGAATAGTGGAGGGGTAAAAATTACTATTCCCACTGCAGTGAGTGCAAAAGTAGGGTAAGTGTTGGATAATGGAGTAATTACATTTACTATTCCAACTCCAGTGAGTGCAACAGTAGGGAAAATGTTGGATAGCGGATGGGTAAAAATTACTAATCCCACTCCAGTGAGTGCAACAGTAGGGAAAGTGTTGGATAGCGGAGGGGTAAAAATTACTATTCCCACTCCAGTGAGTGCAACAGTAGGGAAAGTGCTGGATAGCAGAGAAGCAAAAATTACTAATAACACTTAAACTATTGAAAAAAACCAATAAATATTACAACATTTTAAAAATCATGAAAATAAATAAACAATATTTTACAAATATAAAATAAAATATATTAAACATATGAAAGGAACACATATTATATTAATTACACATAACAAAAACCGACTAAATATATAAAATAAATGAATACATTTATGAACGATAATCCTTTAAAAGTAGCAAATATTAACAAACAAAAAAATATTTAAAACATTGATGTATTTATTTTATTTACTACCCTATAACACCACACCAGTAACAAAACACTTTGACATTTTTAAATAAATGTATTTCCATAATTAACATAATTAATAATCAATTAAAAAATCTTGTTAATAAAAAAAATAATAAACATTAAGTAAACATGCATTATCACTACAATATCTACAACACACACCTTAATTAAACTATAAAATAATAAAACAGAATTAAATATTATTTTTAAAACAAAAACTATTACTATTAACAACTAATAATGAAATAATAAAAATTCATTTAACCCCTTCCCTGCGGGGGTAATTCCCCCACGGGTGCGGGAGGGCGGGGGGGTGAGCGCGGCTCCGCGGTGCTCATGACAAGACCAGCTCGTCATGAGTCACAGTGGCGCTGTGCTCATGACGAGCTGGTCTCGTCACAACCCCGCCCACTCATTAATTCTCCCCGCATAGGCGGGGAATTAATCCCGCGTGGGCGGCGCGCAGCCGTTATGATGAGACCAGCTCGTCATGAGCACAGCTCCACTGTGACTCATGACGAGCTGGTCTCATTATGAGCATGGAAGCGGTTAATACCTACCCTTTACCCCTTTAAAAGTAAAAACAACACACAAAAAAATAAACAATTACCCATACTAAATATCAAATAATAAACATTAACTAACAACTATATATAATTAAACACTAATTACTTCCCTCCCTTTACTCCAATAAAAACCACAACACACACTTAAAGTTAATTACACATTTACCATAATTAATTACCAATTAATTTATTAAAATTAATTAACACCAAATTATTAATTCATCATTTAAAAATAAATTACTTCGAAACCCTTTATACCTATAAACACCACAACACACACCTAACATTAATTACAAATTCACCAAAATGAATAACCAATTAATTAAAATTAATTAACAACCAATTATTAATTCATAAATTGAAAATAAATTACTTCCCACCCTTTACACCTATAAACACCACAACACACACTTAAAATGAATTACACAATTACCATAATTAATCACCAATTAATTAAATTTAACTAAGAACAAATTATTAATGAATTAATACATTATTTAACACTATAACATATCAATTAAACATATATTAATTAAAAAAAAAGGTATATAATTAAATTACTACCCACCCTATTACCCTATAAAGCCACAACCCGCTACGGAAATAAAAGCGCAAAATTCAAATAAAAAACAATTAATACATTCAATATAATTAAATTACTTCCCACCCTATTCCCCTATAAACCCACAACCCGCTACACAACTAAAAGAGCAAAATTCAAATGAAAAAAATTAATAACTACACAAAATTTAACACATTTGTTAAAAATACAAACAATTCTTATACAAAAAAATACATCACATACATATAAAATATATACTAACATACATAATAATAAAAACGATGGGGGTGATTCACAGAACTAATCTGAGAAAAATCCTAAACTTACTACTTTTGGTATTCACAGAAGGTATTTAGTAGTAGTAAAGTTAGGACTCCTAACTTTACTACTAAACTGAGACAAAATCCTGACTTTACGACTTTCTGTATTCTCAAAAGGCATTTAGTAGTAGTAAAGTTAGGAGTCCTAACTTTACTACCACTAAATGCCTTCTGTGAATATCAAAAGTAGAAAGTTTAGGATTGTATCTCAGATTAGTTCTGTGAATCAACCTCGATATTTTTAACAACTATGAGGGTCATTATGATGGCGGTGAACCCGCCACCGGCAGCCTGTATCACCCCCTATATGTTTGCAAACGATATTAAACACTTCTATATTTTTAAAATCAATATTACTTACCTTAAATCGATATTCTTGCTGTCAATATTTCTGACCCACGATATTAATGACTCGATATTTGTGCAACCCGATATTTTGTACTTGATATTCTGTCTATGCGCCGTCACAAATTTACTCTGACAGCATACACAGTATTGTGTGAGCAGCATTGCAAAACATCAGAATCTGTGTGTGACATCTCATACACACATCACATCATACCTGTGTATGTGACATGACACATAATTCTTCCAGGTATTACTACAAGTAAAAAATAATTACTTTGGCTTCCCTCATTTCTGGAACTTGGACATAAGTATAGTAAGAACAATATGGTTGCAGCTTCACTAGCTATACATGCTTGAAAACAAGTCATCCCCACACCTATACTCACCTACATCTTCTGCTGTGATAGGAGGCAATAGTTTAAACACACAGTCAAACTGTGTACAAAACGTAACCCCCTGTAGCTGCTGTTTGGCCTTCAACAACACATCGAGCTCTGGGTAGGCCACCGCCAGAATACAGCCCATGAGGGGAGTCAGTTTCAGGCCATCGCCTCTAGGACCTGGGGAGGACTGCCCCACCTGGATTTGAGTTATGTCCTCCCACCTTTTCTTGCAGTGTGCGCTGTGCCGGCAATAGATCCCCAGGGACAGCACTTTTCGGGTGATGGCTTTCCATAATGCCTTCTTCTGATGGTTGTTGACCTGTACAAGATGGGATAGACATAATAGTCATTCCTTGGAGTATGAATGACACCGTGGTTGGTACTATGGCTTGCGTTAATTTTTCAATATGATTTAGTGTTGACCTACAGGAGATTACTATTCCTGATGGGTTTTCCTTTTGTTTTGTTTGTCTTGTTGGTTCCGTAGTAACTACACGATCCATGGGAGAAAAAAACCCTGAATACGTAAGGAACTAATTTTTAATTTTCTCTCATCTCAATTGGAGGTGAGGGAGAACTCACTGGGAAAGGTAGAGTCCTGAAGAAGGCCGGCGTGACCCGGCATGAGGGGCACACATTGACGGCCGAAACATGTTGATCACTTCGCAGTATAGGAGGGGTGTTAGGAGCACATAGAATCTCCCATTCACCATCATCCTTCACACTTTTTATTCTGGCCGGAAGATCCAGGAATTAAAGTTTCAGGCACAGCGATACTTCCTAGCTAGTTTTAATTCACTTAACTGCACTTTCACTACCGTCCTTCCCAGTCACTACAGAATTTATTTGTGTCTTTCTCTGTGTTGTATTGTCTTCCCCCACCCTATTGCTCCACCCCAGGCGTGGCTACGCCGGGGTGTTTTTTGTAGCAGCCCAATGATGAAGCATGTCACACATTTGTGTGAGTGAGGGCAGTATTAGAACGTATCGTATATGCCAGTACGTTACAGATTTTATTACTCCCTACTCCTTCTGGTGCATAAAGTGTTGACCTGTACACACAGAAGACATGAAGCAAGAGATTGTAACAAGTCCAATTTACAAACTTCATAAATGTTAAAAGGAAGAAGGAGAGTTGTGGAGAGGATGTGGTCTCACGGCTAGACTGCCGACTTTGGAGCTGGGAAGCCAAGGTTCGAGCCTGTGATTCTGGGCAAATCACTTAATCTCCCAGTGCCTACCAATAGAATGAATGTGTCCTTGTGTAAAGTAAATGGTGCTCATGTAAAGCACTCCAATACCTTAGGGTCGAGCTCACGCTATATAAATCTGCAAAAAAAAACAAAAAAAACTTTATGAACATGTATGTGGAATCTCACCACACAACATAGGTACTCAACACAATGTAAAATCCATCTCCAACTGTAGACACAATCTGGACAAACAAGTTGCTCTGAACTTCACCCTTGTGGTGTAATGCACTGGCTAACACAGCCTATCCAATATATGGAATGCATGTCCTCTAGTATTGTACCCTGCTGTGTTTCAACATGTGTAAATCACACAATAATGGCTTTTCATGCAGGGGAGGACATTGGAACATGTTAGCATACACTCTATACTCACCTGACACTCAACATACACATGCCTCATACAGCCTAACACTGGCGTGCATACTGACTATTACCATGAGAAGGCCCAATGCATGCATTTGTATGTGTCACAGCTACAGAGACTACCCATCCATGGCAATCAGATGTTGGCCAAGCATACATATCACATACCAAAAGAAGCAAACATATATTCAGGTGGTGAATCGCGTCATGACACATACCCACTGCCATAATAGGCACTCACACATGAAGTGCCTGTAGAGAAATCCAAATATTGTTGGTACCTGCTTAACCTCAACCAGTCTAGAGTAAAAAAAAAAAAATACAAAATAGTCAACTTGTGACACTTGCAGTACACACTAATTTTAAGGGATCAATCTAATTGACTATGTCACCAATACCCACTTTGTTGACTGGGTATGAACCATTTTAACAAAGTTAGGTCATAGCAGAGAATTACTGCATGGAACTGAACTGAGGTGGCGAAGTGAGCTAAAGAACGATGATGGATTCAACCCAAATCTGTGACTGGGGGTGAGTGTCTGAAAAGTTTCAGCGCTCCGTCCATCATCTTTGTGTTTGCAAACTACATTCCTCCCCATTGAAAGCCACATCGCAAGATGTGTGATGGCAGGATTACACCTGCTGAACTTGATACTAACATGTTGAATGCAGGGAGTACACATTTACACACATATGTAGATTTTCAGAATACTCAGCCTCTCAGACAATGTCATTTGACATGGTACTCAATATGCATCAAACATACATAATCCATGATCACCAAAACACACTTACCTCACATTAACCAACACATTTACATGATCACAAATGCATATGTGCATTCCGGGCACATGGCACAGGTGACACAACTAGTTGTTGGACTAGGAGGTACACAAAAACAAACACCATAGGTCTATGACTACTAAAAAGTACTTGAAATATGTGGTAATATGTATGTGAACAATCCTCATTTGATACTGAAGTGAGTATTGCATGACTAACATACACCACAGATTCTGAAATTCAAACCATCTAACAAGCTTCCTCACAATTTCAATACCAAAGTATTTCCATAACCTGCTTCCCATCTACCTGTAGGATGTGTGCACTGGGTCTTCACATACACTTTGCAATTGTTGATACACATATACAATTTACACATGCAAGATATGTATGAGTAGTCACTAGCCACATCCAAGTACCACTGTAAAACCATCAAGTACCAAGATGTGTTTGCTTTTGGGCATTTTCAGAAACATTTCTACACAACTGATACACTGGGAAACTGAGAATAGAGCAAGAAGACCACTGTAACTCCACTCATGTTCATTCATGGCAATGTAATGTTACAAGGACGACACATGGCACCAAAATGTATCATAAGACAAATGCAATGACAGAATACATAGTACATGTGCACATATGATCAGTACACGCAAACAGGTGAACATGGATACATGCCTACACATAGTTCTAGTCAAAAACATTCTGCTAGGCAACCCAATCATGCTCACCCGTGTCCATGGGTAGCTTAAACATGCTACGTCTGACAATTACACCAAAATATTTATGTTCAGACTTGTCTGTCCAAATGCATAGGGCTAGGCGAAGTGAAAGCAACTATAACAAGTTAATAGCACATTTGCTGTCCATCAGGAACATGTGGACAATGCATGCTCTCTCCTCATGTCAAACACATTAACTTGATAGGTACACTCTCAGCATGAGCACACATATATATGTCACCTGAAGTTTCTATGCTACATCAATACAGGAAATGGTGCCAATATGCAATTTTGGACAACATACTCCTAGAAAGCACATTATTCACAATTGGTCATGTCCAAGCACATATACATATCAGCCCATGTATGTAATCTTGACTCACAGCATACAACTGTCTGTGAATCCTAGTAGTCATTGCCCAAGTCTCAGGCACCAAAATCACTATTTTCATGAACTGAGAAGATAAAGGCACATTGAATGAAACAATTTGCATATTGGTTCTATGTCTCTTTCACAGACCTAAATGGTACCTACATACTGTCAGTAAGACTCACAAATGTTTACATAAAGTTTGAAATGATGGACATACATGATAGCTACAACTCACTCAAATGGATGGCATCAAACAGCAACTGCTAAATAGCATTGTATCAAAGCAAATGCTTACAATTTGCCTTCTAAATCTAGTACTTGTGTTCAGCCATCTGAACCGCAAAACATGGTGAACGAGTAGGAAAGCAGATAGCAACTAAGCATGTCAGGTTTTAGCTGATGAAAGTCAGGTTGTGTTTCGGTCTCGGCACACTGAAATGAATGTTAACTTAAAAACCGGTACAGATAACATATCTTAGCTTGTGTTATCTGAAAGTTTCATGAGAACTGCAAACTGGTCTCACCCCCCCATCACTGAGCCGAATTTCAACTCTGTGACCAATGGTCGACGCATCATTGATACTGCCAGCAAATGCAGTAGGAGGTACCAATGGTGGAGGTCCCAGAAAATCAATTGAGCATGTATGTTCCCAGTCTGTTACCATTACAGCTGCAGAGGGAAGGATTCCACACTGATGCATTTAAAATGCCATAGCACTTGGAACGGATGAATTTCTGCATGCTTCAAAAAAAAGCATTTAGCAGCAGTGGTATATGCTAGGGCCAAGTAGTCAAATGGGCATCCAAGGCAGACAATAGTAAATTCAGGTCAGAAGACACTCCCATTGGCAAACTGAGACACAAATCCTCTGGCAATTCATATGGGCACAACAGACATCAGAACACAGGTTGTCCGCAATGATGCCACACTGGCCTAGAGAACAGAAACCAAAGTTTGTTTATCTCCAGAAGCTGCGGTGTACCAAAGCACTGAACCATACGTTCACGGCACAGCATCACCAGAGTCAGTGATTGGTCCATTTCATCGGGAACTTGCACATTCATAGCTCGTTTCCAACAACACAAATGCAATTCCTACTGCCGGCCGAATCAAAAGCTGTATGCCTTCCCAAAAGTATGTAAGTTCGTAATGAGCAACAGTTGGACTCACACAGACCTGTGTCTCAAAGTAGCAGACTATACCAGAGACAAATTACTTCAAATAAAGTGTAAGACTACCTTGCTATCACACATGTACCAGATACAATGAATTTGCCCCCCCCACATGCTGTCTCAAGTTGGTAGGACGTCCCATATCTATTTTGGATGCAGACCTTCAAAACTGAAGATCAAACCGCTATCTGGTGTAATTTGAGACCATAACTGTTTTGAACAGCATGGCCTTCAGTGTGTTCAGAGTGTCAAAGCATAATGAATGTTATTGCACATACCGTTGCTGCAACTCCCTAACATTTCGTTCAGGTGCAGAAAATAAATTGTGCATACCAAGGCTAAATTTATGGAACTCAAAGCACATCAGTAAAGGGAAATCACTAACCACAGACAGCCTTGATCGTGAGCCAGAACTTCCAAGTCGTCCAAAGATTTAAGTGACACTCAGTCGTTTCACAGTCGTGTGGAAACATAAAGTTTTCATTACATGTTTGTCCGCTACACATATTGCAAATCCCAGTTCAGTGTTCAGCAGTACAGGCTTTGCCCAGACAGCAGGACGATTAAACGTTGTTTGCGAATCACTATTGGTCTGTACATACAAAAGTCATCAATGTAGGTGTATGTGCATGCACATTAATTTTACAGCCAATGTCTTCTGAATAAATACCTGTTTCATGTGATTACAACAATGAATACATAACACATATACATCACCTAAGTGTAAATACATGTACACATTCATTGTACTGTGCAACCTCTGCCACTAGGTGTGTGTAGTTTCTAGGAGTTTTAACTGAATCATGAAGTTAATTTGTAAACATACCTTTTTGATATATCACATCTCTGTACTAGTGCATGCCTCTATGGCCCCCTTAATATCTCACATGATACACAATGGCCACATAAGTACCATTCCAAACAAATTAACACAAAGATGTACAGAGCAACAGTGTTGGAGTGGGAGGCACTCACCTGCTCGTCTGGTGAGCAGTACAGTTTATTGTAGAGGGGGAGGACCTCTTCCAGCAGGCTTTCCAGCTCCTCTGGGTAGAAAGCTGGGGCCCTCACACCTTCCACATGACTCATGATGGCTTACAGAGATGGCAAATAGCAACTGTAGTTGAGGAGGTGTAGATCGCAGAAGTGTCAGGAGGCAACTGGAATGTATAGTTAACTGTGTTGTATTTGTACACAACATAGGCGGTCTTAGCCATGCACAGAGACCACCATTGGTCTGCAACTTTCAAAAATATCTAATTTGATACAAAGTATACAGCTTTCGCGCGCGAGACCACTTTCCTCATGGCTAATATCCAGTGCAGTTTGTTGTTTTTCGAGTGTCTGTGAACCGATGTTAGGTAGTGGCCATTTTGTTAACTGTTATTTTTCAAAGTTCAAATGAAAAACATTCGGCCGTTTACGATCGCAAAATTAGATATTGCGATGCATGAAACAACTTGCCACTCGCAATTTAAAAAATAAATTTTTGCGATTTCTTAAATTATGATTAGCATTTAAGGAATTGCAAATTGCGATTCCTTAGATGCAATGCAAGATGCCTTTTAAAATAGCGATTTCGCTATTTGGGCCCGCTATTTATCGTGAAATCATACCAGATGGTAATATGAAATTTTGAAAAATGCACTAAAGTGCATTTTTCAAAGTTGTAGGTTACACACACATGCCCTTGGGACATGTGTGTGCGCTACATATGTGCACAGATCAATTTCAGGGTGCAACAGGGTGTCCTTTGACACTCTTGCACTCCTTGAAATTACATGCACAATTTGATGAGTACCTATTGGTACTCACAAACCGCGCATGTAATTTCCCATTCATTCCTATGGGCCTGTAGGCTCATAGGAATTAATGGGAGTTATCTTCATTTGCAGACTGCAATTTGTGAGTTCGAAATAATGGATGTGTAGGAATCGCTATTTTTATTGCGATTCCTACATGCATAGGCTCTTGTGAGTCCTTAATTGCGATTCCTTAATAATTGCAATTAAGGACTCGCAAATTCCTAGCTTGATGCATGTGCCTGTAAGTCTTGCAATCCAGGCAAAGTGATGTGTAATCTTTTGAAAAATTGAGCAGGAAATTTTCATGAAAGGGGCGTGGCAGACAGGGTTTAGATCCTGGCTTAACATCTGACTCCCTTATGTACTCATGAGTGACTACTACTGTGTGACAACACATTTGTTTATTGCTGACTGAATTTCCAACATTGAAACATTGAAATTCTTATGGATGCATTTGTGACCATAAGAGTTTGGTAACTAAAGTTACTGTAGATGTCAATTGTACAGAAATGTAAAACGCTATAGCATGATCTTGTCCGTTGCAATCATCTTCATAAGAAAACCACTACTGAAGGCACATGAATGATCAGGGTCTAAAATCTCTGAGTTCTCGGAGAATACACCACAGAGACTGTGTGCACAGGTACCATAGCACATAGGTACCCATGTGTAAGAGTGTGCTAAAACAGACAGATTTGGATTGCAAACACTATCCCCTCAGGCATGTCAGTACTCGCTGACCTGAGTGTCCTGAGGAGCCTGGCCCAATCAATGTACATGTACAAGCATGTTGTGACATGGAGACAGAGGGGGTACAGCTTGTTAATAGGAGGGGCAATGCTGGTTCTGCCACAGAAAAAATTACACTACCAGGTATTTCTTTGAAAGGGGCCATCATGTGACACATTGGTGTGTTCGTACATTTCTGACTCCGTATCCAATGTTACACATACAAATTCAATGAGGAAGAGGTCTGATGCTGATGCTTGGGATATGGAGGCAGAACTTTCATAGGTATTCCAATGCCCAATTGTTTGTTGAAAAATGTGAGTTTTAGGGCAGAAAGGGTGCCTTACAAGTGTAAGATTTAAGCTCTGCATTTGTTACACCAGTCCCTGGGATCTATGTCAAGCCAACTGTAATAGACACTTGTGCGAGCATTGTACAGTATGTAGAGGGTATCTAGTACTGTCCATAACATTCACAAAACAGGGGAAAATGTGCCAAATATGAGACTTTATCACAATCTTGAAGCGAGACATTTATTTTTTCCAATGAACATGTTTACAATCAGACCAGCATGCGGGTACTTGTCTGCATACAGAGACTGTTGCATACACCACTTAAAAAGTAGTGTACAGTTGCATTGTGAAGACCATTCACATGGTGAGATCGCTAAACTTTCCTATCTGACATGCAAGTCATGTAAATGTGGACAGTGGTCATGACTCAAACCATGCTAATATATCCGGGACACAGGCAGATCAGCCATGTGAAAATAGTGTACACCTGTGTGCACATGTGGACTGTTGTACTCTGTCAACATGTGTAATAATGTTGTATCTAGCACTTTTAACAGTGATAGTTGTCGACCAACAACATGTGCAAGATATGACATCAGACCATAACCAGAGTATCTATTTTCAAACAGGTCCTCATTGTCATGATGACTGTAAACCATGAATGACATCATTCAGAGCAGCCTCATTCCATGTGTACCAGCATGTCAATCCATGGAACTCGTGGACCTCTCAAACTGTTTTCATTCATTGTTGCCATTTCCTGATTTACTCCCCTATCTATGTTTTCCGAAGCAAGAACACACATGAACAAACCAGAGCTACCCTAAAACATTGCAGAGATCCAGACTGTCGAGATTTCTAAAGAATAACCCAGTCATCACACTTGACTAGTTAAACAAAAGAAGATATGTTTATAATAACATAACTAGATACAATAACACGTCAGGCTTGACATTATGACGAAGCCTGGGTGGAGTTCATGGAGTTTGCAGAGTTCCGCGTATGTGGCAAAAAAACTCTGCTGCGCTACGCGGAGTTCATTAGGGTCAAGCCCTTCGCAGTGATTTTGAGCGCCGGGTGTTTGTCCCATGCTGTAAAATCATCGTGAACAACACCATGCGCAGCACAAGACGGCGCAGCTTCCTTTTTGCTGCTCAAGTACATTTTATACTCCAGCGGCAGCTTTCTCAATGCGAATGGAAGGTTTCTCAACGGGTTGGGCACAACGTGCCATGACCACTTGCATTGAGAAATTCAACCGCCCACGTTGTGAAATCTTGCTAGGAGGTTGATTGACGTTGAGGAACGTGAAGCAGACTTTTGGGGAACTCCACGTGCTCCGCGGAATGCCGAAAAATCCACTAACTCCGCGAACGGAGCAGAGTTCACTACTCAGGGTTAATTATGACATGTCAATAAATCCTGGTGACAGCTCAATAGGAGACATGCCAATTCACTTGCCAAACAAACACTGTGAACACACTTCCCTGGAGGGGCATCATATACACAACATAGGCCCTGGAGGGGCGTCCTATGGGTTGGGCAGGCACCTCAGGGAAGAATAGTGACATGGGGTTTAGGGTTTTGAATGATGGGCTTTGTGCTTGGTAGGGGTGGATTTGGGTTTGGGGGTGGACTTTGCCCTGACACTGTCACTGTGGGTGAAATGGGTCCAGCCTCACTTTCTCTTGCTGGGAGTGGATTTAGGATGGGTAAGACATGCTGGTAAAGGATAGGGGATAGAGATGGAAAAAAGTGGTCCTGGGATGGTGGCTGGGCAGGAGTTGTCCAACAGGGCAAAGTCTATGGGACAAGAAGAAATGGTCATGGGTAGAGGTCGAGGGTAAATCAGAACTTGGGTCAGGCTGGAAGGAAGAGGAAATTAAGGTGTCGGCTGCTTGAAAAGGTGATGTGGATGGAGGGGTTAGTATCTATGCTGATAGGTGGTGGTGTTGCTGTCTGTATGTCTGGAGATGTGTTGTGTGTAGTGATTGTTGGGGATGTTGGTGGTTGTGTGCTGCAGGTGTGTGTTTGTGTGGGTGCATGCACAGGTGTGTGTGTACTTGGGGCAGGCAGAGGTTTTGGATTTGGGGATGGGGATGGGCAAGGTGTTGGGGTCGGCGAAGGCTGTTGGATGGAAGGCTGGGGAGGGGTATAGCTGCCATTAATGAGGAGGCCAGAGCCTGAACTGACCCCTGTAGGGCACACATCCCACTGTGAATTGCACCAAGGTAGACAGCCATCTGTGTACATTGGCTACCCAGACACTGGATGGCATTCAACTGTGCAGTCTGTCCAATAGAGATCTTTTTCAGGAGTTCAATAGCCTCCCCACCAAGGGCATCTGAGAACACAGGGACAGGGGCAGAGATGCCTGCAGCAGAGGAGACAGGGAACCCAGGAAGGGTATGGACCTGTGCAACTGGTTGAGGAGCAGCAGGGAGAGTGGAGATGACAGAGGGGGGTGGCGGACACTGATAACACTGCACCAGGTTCGGTGGTGGCCACCATCACCAAGGGAGAGCCCCTGGAGTCCGACTCGCTTGATGAATTGGTCTGGTCTGGATCATCCATGGCACTCCCCTCGCCCTCTTGGCCACTGGGTCCATCAGTGTCAGTGCCCTGATTGGAACCAGTCGGACCAGCTGCTTTCCCAACATCTAGGCCCATGTCTCCTCCGCTTGGCTCTGTAAATGTTGCAATGGAAGAACAGCTATGTTACGCTAAACATTTTAAACTCACAGGAGGAAGAGCTTAGCACTCTGAGCAACTAGCAATTTTGACATCAAAAGTATCCTAATTGGCATGACAGTAGTCACACTGAAATGCCAAGAGCGCATGCATGTCTACAACATGAGCTAGTAATCCCTCAACACATGGTGGCATTGAACACAGGATCTGACAATTGAAAGTGCCAGTTTTCTGCTCCTCCTCATCCACGTCTGTAGAAGGATCTTTTTTGCCTTCTGTGTATGTGTCAGATTCACACATGATTGGGAAACGTGACAACAACTCTCAAGACATTGCTTACTTCAGTCATACCCATTCCTCATACGGACATGGTACAATCACCGAACTTGAACAATGATGCTTGCAATAAGGACTGATAGCTGAGCCTCTCCATCAAATTGATATCGTCTCAAGACACTCATGTTGATGAGTATGTGTGAAAAACCACCCATGTCCTCAAATCACTAATGAGCCCTATGATGCTGTACCTAAACCTCACACATACATCCTTGACACCTTAACAGCCTACTTCTATTATGTTGGGCACTGAGGCCATGCCATGAAGACCCATAGATTTAGTTGCATACTTCAGTGTTGAGGGTGGTCCAAGACACATGTGTGCCAAGCCTGACAACGCTACACAGGCATGTACTCCGTAATGTGAATTGGCTTTGCTCACAATACAGATGGATCCATTTATGGTTACCTGTGACATTACAAGTGTGCTTAGGTGTTGATTCATGAGTCCAGGGCTATACTCACCCCCTTCTAGCTGCTGTTGGGCCCTAAACTGCCCATCAAGCTCAGGATAGGCCACCGCAAGAATACGAGCCATGAGGGGAGTCAGGGTCTGTTGTCTACCCTTTCGAAGTGAAGAGGACTTTCCCAGCTGGACTAGGGTGATCTTTCTGCTCCAACATCTGAGGTTCTCCCACCTCTTCCAGCAATGCAAGCTGTGCCAGCGATAGTCTCCCTGGGGCTGCACTTTCCTAGTGATGGCTTTCCAAATCCTTTGCTTCAGTTGGGCATTGACCTGGAGGGGTGACACAGAGCCTTAATGGATTGCACATGCATGTCATATGACTTTTACTACAAAGATGAATTAATTTTTGGAGAACTAACATGCAAAATGTGCATTGCTACAGGATAGAGGTCATTAGAAACATTGTTGTGCAGGTACACATACATCGGATCATATCACACATATATGCTTTGAATGCTTTGATACATTTATCTTGGTCCAGGAGTCAGGCTGATTTCACATCCAAATAAAGGGCAGGGCCAACACACAGTCTGTGTAATCAGTCAAGAGATCACACTAAACACCTTTGGCAGTACAGTACAGTTGCGATGACAATGCCAGACTTTACTATGGTTATGACAAGCCAGTACTATGACTCCATACATGCAGAATTCAACATATTTCTGACTACTCCCAGCATAAAACATGGTGTGCATCTGTGTGACTCTGAGAGTGCCACATGTCATGAACATGGGTCTTGTGTGCAATGTCAGATATACTGAGTTTTAACGTTTTGGATTTGAAAGCACTGTTACATGTATTATTAAGACGAAACAAACATATTTTGGGTTCTTACAGCCATTGTCAGACACATGTGGATGCTTGGCATTATGTGACTCCTGATGACCATGGAATCGATGCTCATAAATAGACACAGGAGTGTCGAGAGTATGAGAAATTGGATAATAAAAATGTACAAGACATCACACATTAGTAGTTGTGATTGTTAACATAACGATGCTGTGCAAAACAGAATTGAATGATGTTGAAGGACAAGTTGCATCAGCTATGTTGACCTAGGTATAGGTCAAGATAATGTCATCTTGTCAGAAATGTCCGTTTGTGAGTTATGCATCACACTCCCACTGGCACTACATATGTTTCGGAATGTCAGTATTTTATGCACATCCAAAGACCTGCTAAAAAGTCAAACAGAATGGGATTGCTCATAGTGACAACTTTTGAGTATGCTTTCACACTAGGACGGTAGTTCATGCTGAGTCACCTGTTTTGAGACGTGTGGATGTCCATACACATACCATCATTCCTCTGATGTTGCACCAAGCCATTTCCCCCGACTGGTATGTATAGTTACCTAACCACTTTTAATAAGGCTTGGACACGTTTCACATTACTATGCCAATAGATTCCACATTCAGACATTCATCTAGTTGTTTATCCCTGCCACAGATCTCAGATGTGGTGCTATACATATTTCAATAGGATGGTTGTTAATTGCATACAAGTTAAGTGCTATCACATGCTTACATATTTCGTGCACACAAAGTTATGAAAGTTAAATGGACAGATGTATGGAATATGATTGTCGACATCCTAGTAGGTATGTTTGACTTTGACAGTTGGGGAGAGCGACATCTGCATCTTCCAATCATCAGTCAGAACTTACCTGCTCCTCTGATGAACCATAGAGCTGGCCATACTTTAGTAGGACTTCTCCTACAAGGGTCTCCAGCTCTTCTTCTGTGAAGGCAGGAGACCCTCACACCGGTTTGGCCTAGCATGGTTGGTCCCAGAGGTAACACGCAGCAGCGGAGCACTAGGAGTGGGTAATGGCAGCAGTGTTTGTAGGCAAGTGAGTGTATAGTTGAATTGCAGAATACTTCTACAGCACATACACATACGCAAGCGTAGATGCACATAACCATTGGTGGACCGCAATCAAAAGTATCCAATGGTATCCAATGAGGGGGCCTGCCATGCATGAAACCGCTAAGCGCGCAGACTTTGTCCGCTGGAGGTGATCGCCTATATTTTCCTATTAGAGCAAGTTCTGACTACCGCCATGTCAGCAGTCAACCGTGATGTGTTTGCAATGGCCTCAGACCCACTTGTTACTGTTTTTTAACAATTGTAAATGCACCACTACCACTACATGTACTTGTTAAGGCTTACTTTTTCACATGCTCGTAATCCCAGTCAAAGTTTTGGACATTGTACTTATTGTGCAATGCATAGATTTACATGGCAGGTAGGCAAACTTTGGTACATGTGTGATGAGTACCAATTAAAACATAGATTGAGACACAAAGGGACCCCCTGCAAAGCACAATAAGTCCTAGGGCAGGGAAAATGCAAGTGGAAGCAAAAAACCGAGGCAATTAACTGGTCATCTGGCGACCTGTGACAAACCCATTGATATACATACAGACTCAGTGTACTAAACATTTATTTTAAAAGCTTCATTTTATTTTTATAAATTTATAATAAAAGCAATTTTATCCAAAATACTGAGACATTCTATATTTAACGACATATCAAAGAAACATAAGATACATTTATACATACAAATGTAAAACAATTCAAGCCACAAAATTCCTAGGTAGGTATGAGAATAGGAACCAAAATGGATGTTAGGGACCAGTCAATTTGATACAGGTACTGAGTCACCGGACAACTGAGTATGCATGTATATCAATGAGTTTGTCACAGGTTGCCAGATGACCAGTTAATTGCCTAGGTTTTTTGCATCCACTTGTACCAGTTAAAACATTTCAGACAAACCACCCTTATGACATGTCAGCTACTTTCACTTGATGTAGTGCCTGATCAAGGTGCCGGATTGTGAATTGTGACTTTGTAGGTGACTGTTAGTGAAGGCAGACTGACAAGTAATGAATTCACAGTACCTTGTTTCCTGCATTTAACAACATATGTCCTTTACATTTGTAGAATGCTTTACATGTGAATAGTTTACTGATGTTGCTAACAGAGTGCAATGATGCTCCACTACTCTCTAACTTAGGTACCCTGGGAGAAGAGGAGCCAGTCTTCCTCCAGTGTTCCTCCCATTCCCTGACCTCCAGACCATGCAGGAGAGGCATGGTATATATTTAAGCAAACTCACTGCTTGATGAATCGCAACATGCTTTCAGGAAAAATTATAGCACTGAATCCGCTCTAATCATAGCCACGGAAGAAATACGTGAAATCCTCGATGGAGGAGGGACAGCGCTGTTGGTTATGCCTGACCTTTCTGCGGCATTTGATACGGTTAGCCATGAGATTCTGGTGGACCGGCCCCAAGACTTAGGGATAAAAAGCACTGCTATTAATCTACTAAAATCATTCCTATCGAATCGACAGCAAAATGTGGCAATGGGGAAGTTGGTCTTCAAGCAGTTCTCCTTACCATGTGGAGTGCCACAAGGATCGGCACTCAGCCCTATACTTTTTAACCTTTATGTTACGCCACTAGCATCGATTATAAAAAATGCTGGTTTTTCCCTCGCCTCTTATGCAGATGACACCCAAATTGTGGTGTCCCTGACAAATAGGGAAAACAGTCCTGGATGCGCTTTCAGCACTTGCATGAGAGAGGTGAGTGACTGGATGGATAGAAATTGCCTGAAGCTGAATGCCTCAAAGACTGAGGTCATCATCTTTGGCAACAAATCCTCCCTCTGAACACCAGACTGGTGGCCGCCGGGGTTAGATACCCTACCCACACCCTCAACCAAGGTAAAGAACCTAGGTATTATAATGGATAGGGAACTTAAATTTAAAGAACAAGTCAACAAAATTACAGCGGCATCCTTCTGTTCTATAAGGTTGATTAAAAAGATCAAATAATATATCCCGACTGAACTTTTAAAAGAAGTAACCCTAGCTATGGTCCTTACACAAATTGACTATTGTAATAGTCTTTATCTTTCACTTGCTACAGGTCTCGTCAACAGACTTCAGATCTCACAGAATGCGGCAGCCTGCCTCATTTTTAAGATCCCAAAAAATGAATCAGCAAGGGAAGCCATCAGAAGACTGCACTGGCTGCCAGTCAGACAAAGAAGCAAATTCAAGGCCCTCTGCTTGGTGTTTAAATCCTTACACGGACTGGGACCAGACCAGTTTAAAAATAAATTGAGATGGTATACGCCAGCAAGAACTCTACGTTCAGGCCTAGCGAAAAACATGATGGTCCCTCCAGCCAAGAAGGCCACATGGGGAGGCAGAAGCTTCTTTAGGACCACAGCAATGCTCTGGAACCAACTGCCTCTTGCCCTAAAACAGCACCCTCATTGATCAGTTTCAGAAAGGGCCTAAAAACCTGGCTATTTGTGGAAGCTGGATAATTTTAGCTTTTTCTTAGTTCTTGCCCACAGCAGAATTCTCCACTTCTGCTGCACCGATTCCCAGCTTTCTATAGCGCCAAGATGCTTTCGGGCATTAGTTGCGCTCTACAAGTTTTGTTTACATTACATCATCCAGAAATACAGATTGGATCGTCTGACCACCCTGGATTTGACTAGTACGTTGGAGCAGTATCTCGGACCAGAGATTGCATATCCCCATAGTATCACCCTGCTTGTAAAGGTTTTGGCTGTTTTGCATTTTTCGGCCACTGGCTCTTTTCAGTTTACTGTTCCCACTTCAGGTGAGATGTTACAAGTGATGTTCAGTAGGGGAAACAATGTTTACAACGCATGTATTACATCGCATGCTATTACATCGCGGTTTTTACAACGCAAGTCGTTACAACCTCCTGGTATGTGGACTGGTGCAAATCCTTAATTTCCCTGACTTCGGTGACAACCTGGCCCATTGCACCGAGAGTCCTGGTACAGAGCCAGGACCTGTGTTATGGCAGCCTGAGAGCCCATCTCATTAGTGGAATCATGCTGGGGATCCACATCGGCCCTCCTCCGATGTCTATCCCCACTCCCCTTTGCCCTAGACACTGACTGTACACTCTGACTGGGTCCTGGCTCCTAACTGACTGGCGTGGTGGTGGCTGTCTGGGAAGCAAAGACTGGGTACAGGAGATGGTACTCCCTGTGCTGGGCGCAGTGGTCGTGGGGACAGATGTTGTCAGAATTTTGCAGCCATGGTAGGAGGTGTGGTTCCAGAGTGGCCAACTGTTGAGGCCTGCCCAAGCTGCCAAGATGTGCTTGTCCGGTCGATGTAAAATACTTCAGGAGCTTGTTGGCCACAGAGCTTAGGACCAGATGTACGACGGTATTTAGCATACGCAAACGGGTCTTAGACCTGTTTGCGCACGCTAAAAACCATGGGCCCATGTACAAACAGTATTTTGCGAGTCGCAAAGGAATTACGACTCGCAAAATACTGTTTTGCGACTCGGTATTTGGAAGGGGCGTTCCCTTCCAAATAGCGACTCAATAACCATGTACTAATGTTTTGCGACCGCAATTGCGGTCGCAAAACACTAGCAAATTACCACCTACTTCAAGTAGGTGGTGATGCATTCGCAAATGGGAAGGGGTCCCCAGGGGACCCCTTCTCCTTTGCAAATGCATGCAAAATTATTTTTTAAGGGCAGGCAGTGGTCCCAGGGACCACTACCTGCCCTTAAAAAATTAAACGAAAAAATGTCATTTTCTTTTTAACTGCATCCCGTTTTCCTAAAGGACCCACAAAAACCTGAACAAGGTGGGGGACCCCGAGCGAACCCAAATTCAAAGGGGGGAGGTATCAGGAAAAGAATGAAAGGCTCTTTGATCCTCAAAGGTGGGTAAGTGCCTTGAGTGTGACAAGCCAATGCACAAAAAGGGAGATACGGTCTGCACCAAGAAACTCCCCCCTAAGGGGCCATCCCCAGGGATTGCCAGTGAAAGTGTGGGGGTAGAGAGTGGTGCCCCAGAGAGGGGTAGGCAGGTGGTAGAAGCAACATAGTATCCCTGGGTGGGGTGATATTGCAACCCTTGCTGCCTTACCTCCAAACATGGATAAGTACAGGCCGTGGCCTAAAGGTACTGAGCTGAGTGAGCCAGCCCAGGGAACTCCAGAGGCGCAAGAAGAATCTAACCCTGATGAGGAGGATCTGGCCTATGAGGTAGGGACTCCATCCCTACCAGAGCTGTCAGATTTGGCAAAACTGACAGGAGCAGGTGCACCTTCATTGGAGGAGTTCAGTAAGGGACAGAGAGACTGTCCCATCCTTGAGACCTTGAGGCAGATTGCCTATAAGCAGGAAGAAAGGGATGATAGTGGGTTTTACAGAATCTACTGGGAAGATGGATTGCTTTACACTGAGGCAAGAAACCTCAAGGAGCGGCCACCAGGAGGTTGGTGGTGCCCCAGAAGTACAGAGATTTCATCCTGAACTTGGGTCATGATATCCCCTTGCCAAGACAAAGACTTGTAATTGGTTGAGGAACCATTTTTACTGGCCCCATATGTCTGAAAAGTTAAAGGAGTTTTGCAGCTCCTGTGTTACCTGTCACACCAGTGGCAAGGCAGGGGGCAAGCCAAAGGCTCCCCTAATACCACTGCCAGTGGATGGATATCTTTTGAAAGAGTGGGGATGTACATTGTTGGTCCCCTTAACCCACCTACCCACCTACTGCATCAGGGAATAGGTACATCTTGGTACATCTTGGTAGTAGTGGACCATGCCACTAGGTACCCTGAAGCAATCCCTCCTAAAACCATAGATGTTCCTGCAGTGGCTAGAGCCCTGCTTGGTGTGTTCACCAGGGTGGGTTTTCTGAAAGAGGTGGTGTCAGATAGGAGTACAAACTTTATTTCTAACTATTTGACTGCTATGTGGGATGAGTGTGGTGTCAACTACAAGTTTACCACCCCCTATCACCCACAAACAAATGGTCTCATGGAGAGGTTTAATTAGGCCCTGAAGGGCATGAGCAATGGGTTGTCTGAGAAACTCAGAAGGAGATGGGATGTTCTCCTCCCATGCCTACTGTTTGCCTACAGGGGCGTTCTACAGAAAGGGGTTGGTTTCAGTCCCTTTGAGTTGTTGTTTGGTCACCCTGTCAGGGGTCCATTGTGAAGCCTCTCAAAGAAGCAAAGGACAATATTCTTCATTATGTGCTAGGCCTGAGATCAAGAAGGGCAGAGTACATGTTTAAGGCAAGCAGAAAGTGGTGGCTCCACGAGCTCATGAAGCACTGGTGTGATCAGAATGCTACTGTGCCTGAGTATACTCCAGGACTGTTGGTGTGTGTGTGTTGGAGCCTGTGGCTACCAGGGCCCTCCATGACAAATGTAGTGGGACCTATCCAATCTTAGAAGAGAAGGGTGAGGTTACCTATCTGGTATGTCTTGGTACCCCCAAGAACCCTCATAGCGTCCTGCATGTGAACAGGTTGAGACACCTCCATGACAGGGCAGATATGACCATGTTACTGGTCACTGATGAGGGAGTGGAGGAGGAAACTGAACCAGTGCCTGACCTCCTCTCTAATAATGTGCAAGATGGGTCAGTGGAGGCAGTGGTACTCTCTCCCAAATTGGCAGACCAGCAGCACAGAGACTGCAAGCAGGTGCAGGAGCAGTTTGCTGGCCTGTTCTCTTTGACCCCTGGGATTACTGAGTGGTGTGTGCACCACATTGACACTGGTGACAACCTACCAATCAAACATAAACTGCACAGGTTGTCTGAACATGTCAGAAACAGCATTAAGGGTGTTGTAGGTAAGATGCTGGAACTGGAGGTAATTGAACTGTCTAAAAGTCCATGGGCCAGTCCAGTGGTGCTGGTGCCAAAACTAATCCCCAAGCAGAACCAAAAGAGTTAAGGTTCTGTGTGGACTACAGAGGACTAAAGGCAGTCACAAAGACTGATGCTCACCCTATACCTAGAGCTGATGAGCTCATTGACAGGTTAGGGGCTGCTAAGTAGCTGAGTACTTTTGATTTGACTTCAGGCTACTGGCAGATTGACCTCAAAGCTGGAGCAAAGGAGAGGTCAGCATTCTCTATAATGAAACGAACTTCCCTAGGCAATTTGCAGTCTACAGAATCAATAGACCATAATCTCAAAGGCAGATTGATATATTAAACTCAGTGTAACCAAACAGTTATTGTTTAAAAATTCTTGATTTTAATTCGTAACCATATAAAACATAATGAAGCATAAAATGCATATATGTGTGTGTCTTAAAATAAAACACTACACAGAAACACAAAAAAAATTACAACATATTTAATCTCCTAAGAGATTCTAAAACATAAACTTTCCTAAACATGATATAAAACAAATATACAATACATATAGTACATCAACAGTGGTGGTAAGATGGGTCTTCTTCCTAAAACATATAGACTTTCCTAAACATAATATAAAACAAATGCACAATACATATAGTACATCAACAGTGGCAGTAAAATAGGTCTTTTTTTGTGTTGGTTGAACAGGGTCTTGTCTCGGAGCAGTTCGGTGCAGCTTACCTGGATGATATATCTGTATACAGTTCTGCCTGGGGGGGATCACTTAAGCCACCTAAGGGAATAGCTTCAGGCCATGCAGCAGGCAAGACTGACTATTAAGGTAAGTACGTGCCAAATATGGAAGAGTTCTGTGACATGCCTGGGCCACCTGGTAGAAGGGGCCATGTACAGCCTCTCCAGGCCAAGAGTCAAACTATTTTGGTTTGAACAGCTCCTGTTACCCAGACTCAGGTCAGGGTATTCCTTGGACTGCCTGGGTACTATAGAAGGTTTGTTCAAAATGATGGTACCATTGTGGGACCCCTAACAGAACTGACTTCTAAGAAGAGGCCCAAAAAGGTGGATTGAACACCAGAGTGTCAGAAGTCTTTTGACACTCTGAAAGCTGCTATGTATTCAGCACCAGTGCTGCTGGACCCCGACTACACAAAATAATTTGTGATTCAGACAGATGCTTCAGAGCAAGGGATTAGGGCAGCATTGACAGTTAAATCAAGAGGGCACTGATCAGCCAGTTGCCTTTATTAGCAGGTAACTTCGAGCAGAGGTGGAGTGCCATTGAGAGAGAGGCTTTTTCTGTGGTGTGGTCCCTGAAAAAGCTGAGACCATATTTGATTAGGACTCACTTTCTTGTTCAAACTGACCACAGGCCTCTCGGATGGCTCATGCAGATGAGAGGGGAGAATCCCAAGCTGTTAAGGTGGCTTATTTACCTACAGGGAATGGACTTTACAGTGGAACACAGACCTGGGGTTGCATATGCAAATACTGATGGACTTTCCAGGTTTTTCCACTTAGCTGATTAAGACTACCAGGTGTAGGTTAGTAACCCATCACCTTTCGTTTTGGGGGGGGGCTATGTTGCAAAGTCATCCTTGTGCCGTGAGCCTCCCCCATTGGTGTTTTGGGCATTTAAAAATGGATACACTACAATATTTTGACATATTAGGTACCCCTAGGGTCTCCCCTAGGTGTCTCAGTGGTGGGGGGTCTGGTATTTATAAGGAGGACCCTTATAAAATAATACAACAGGAATTCTGGACCCGCATCGAGAACACCCCCTTCTGAGCCCTTTTTCTAATTTTTTGTTTTGGCGGGAGGGACTTTTGTTGTGGGTGGAGGGGGTGGGAATTGAAAAGGGAGTTGGAACTGGGAGTTTGGACTTTGTTGGACAGTCTTCTTTGGGCATTAGACACTTATTGGGGATGGGGAGATTTGTTTGGGGAGAGGGGTGGGCCTGTTTGAAAGAGGGTGAGTTTTATTTATATTAAAAACGTAAAGGGAAAAATGATTCTTCTACTTTATACCTGAAGTAGTTTCTTTTTTGTGTTTAACTTTTACTTTGCACTGCTTCCTTTTTGCACAGCTTGTTTTTTTAATCTGCTTATCAAAATGTGCATCAGTTAGTCATAGTTAGTTATACCCTTGTCCTACTACTCTCTGTAACTATATTCATCATTGGGGGAATGTTGCCATTGCCTAAATTGCCTACAACAATCTAGAGAAACAAGGAAATTCAAAGTACTTATCTGCAGTGGGGGGGGGAGGAATTTTTAATTTCACTGGCGGAATTGAAGGAATTTAGTAATTCTGCATTACTATTGTAACGCAGAATTACTAATAAATTTCACCACTCCGCCGGCAGAATTAATCAGCACTGGCAGTCATGACACGTTCAATCATGTTTGCAAGAGATGTACAGGTACAAGACGAGTTTCTGGAATAAACTTCAGCAATCAAGTGAAGAGCCAGGTGTACGATGGAGAATGGTGATGATGGCTGGGTGCATTGAGGGATACTGAGGGTGTGGCTGGAGTGAAATGAGGAGGGGTGATGTAGGTGGATGAGCTCCTGTGACTAGGGTCAGTACGAGACTTTGGGGATAGAAGGGTCAGTGCTGCAAGAAGGAAGATCAGCAGAGGTCTAGGAGGAGGGACAACTGAGGTAGAGGAAGGGACTTTGCAGCCAGCGCAAGAGTTTGCACCCCTTCCCCCGACACCCTCCTCCCCTTTTGCACATGCCAGGCTCGGGTACTATCAATTGCACAACCATGGCAACAGAGGCACAGAAACGTGAGATGGGAGAACCAGACTGCAGGGAAAACCAGAGCGAGACCGCAGCAAAGTGGGTCAGGAATTGTGCCTAAATACGGAGCCTGCTTGGGACAGATTTGGATCCAAAACCAGAAAGGAGACAATGTTAAGGTGGGACGAACACCAGTCAAGAGGGATAACTGGGCAGGACCGCCAACACTGCAGCCATGCAGGGGGGACGAAAACTGGAGACTTCTCCAGCCAAAGAATCAGTAAGTGACTCCTTAAACTCTCTACCCTTCTTTTAGTGTAGGTGAAATAAGTATGCCTCCCATTCTGCCCCAGATGCTTTCGTCAAATACACATACCTCATTGCCCTGGAGTACCTGCTTGTGCACACACACCTGAACACGGAACTGAACACTCGTCCATCCGCGAATACTGTCCTCAAAGGTCTGCCCTCACTTTCGCCTCTCCATCCACCTTCTCGATTCCTCTCCCTCACCTAAAACCATAGACTAAAAAAAGAGAAATAACACTGCTGTCGGTGTTTCCCTCTCTGACCTTCCATCACAAATGCACACACTCTAGCATAAATAGCATTGTGTGTGCATATATTTGACTCACAAACATGTATGCCACAAACTTACTTAACATACAAACATGGTCTGAGGCTGCCTATAGAAGCATAGCAAGCTATGGGAGAGCTTCCACATGACAGAACAGGCACATGTGTCATGTCTGTTGTGTGCCCGGACCTCGCATGTGCACGTATGGTTAACAGACCATGCTGATTCTGCAGTGTCCATGGGTGGAGGGCACATTTTCTGATTTTGTTTCTTGTAAATAGCCTATAGCATAGAACTTCTACTTGAGCGGCATAAAGAAGCAGCACCCTCTTGCATTGTGTGAGATGCCATTTGTGCTCATTTTACAGTGTGGGACAAACACACAGCACTAAAAATCAGTGCGAGCAGCACCAGGTAACCCACTCCTCCGCTCGCGGAGCTCCGCATAGCTTGGCGCCATTTTTTGTCACTTAGCGGAGTTCCTCCTAGCGGAACTTCTCGACTCCACCCCCACCCACGCTTAATCACAATATAAGTCATGGCTAACATCTTTGTACATTTCTGAGCACCGCTAGCCATCTTTTGGATATGCTCTTGCATTAAGACACATTTTAGTCAAGTGAACAGAAAGAACCACTGCTTCCTAGCACATATGTTAATGTGACTACCATCAGATTTAACTGCCTGGTAACACATGGCATCATATATTAAAGGAATACCCAGTTATAAGTGGCAAGCATTGCTTGTGCCGTGTCGATTTGTTGTCCTTTGAAAGGCACTATTTTAACACCACTGTATGCTTGTGATCACAGGTTCATGGAATCATCCCCTGCCAATGCCGACTCAGCGGTTTATTTTTCAGTGGCAAATAAGACAAATGTCAATGAGCTGAAAGTTATCAGAAAATATTTGCATTTCAAAGACAGACATGCAGCATCGTCAGTGCTGATCCTAAGAAAGCAGACCAAACATAAAGTGAGGGTGGAACTCTGCTGAATGTAGTGGAATTTTTATGTAACTCTACGGAATTCCGCAGAGTAAAACTCCAGGAGTTCCGTCCACCCCAAATCTGCAGAAGAAGTTACTTACTAACTAAACTAGTTCACTTCATTCTATAGTTGTCTTACCTGAATAGATGGAGCAATGGCTGCTACCTCTCTCAGTCTTCCAAAACCTTACTGCAGGGTTTCACAAGGTGCTTTCTTAATGGTGGTGGCAGTAGTAGCTGGCTAGTGTGCTAACAGGGAAGGCATCACAACAAACAAGGTCCCACTTTCACCCAGGAGAGCTCCAACGGTAGAATTAATCAAAAGGATTATCCATCACAGGCAACTAAATCAAAAGAAAAACACAGACGTTAGTGGGCATATATTTATATCATAGCTTCACAAAGACTGAGACCAGACTACTACCACCATGACATAATAAAGAATACATGAAATTATAACAAAAACCAGCAATAGCAACTTAGCCTGAGCAATGGGGAGCTAGCATTTAATTAAAACTTTAGTTACGAAATCCTCATTTTCAGGAGAAGTGGACTTAGAGGCTGGAGTGGAAAAGGTTAATCCTTTACACAACGCAAGCCCTGAATGATGATGTTGAAGAATGATGTTTTTCTATGTCTTAAATAAGGACCCATTTTATGGGTGTGTGGGTAAGTGGGGCTTGTATGGGCTATATCTCAGGTAATAGAGGTTCCTACAGTGATTTGGTGTCATTTTCACCACATCCGCCCCACCAAGCGTGTGATCCATTTATGGTAAATTAAGTCACACCTCAATAAATCACACAGCCGAGAGGAGAGGGCTAGGGGTTTGATAAATGCATGGGAAAGGGGATTTGGGGAAAGGTGTAACAAAGACAAACATTACACAACAACAATATTTATCAGAGCAATGAGCAGCGGATCATTCATCATCAATCTGTTGTGGAAGGAATGAAGGAATGAGTATGTCGCAATTCAGTTAAATGCAAGGCACACAGTCCTTTAGTGCAAAAGACCTAAGTTATTATTATACATCTAAACATTTTGTCCTCTCGGTTTGAAAAATGCAAATTATGGAAGAGTGAAGTGAACCTACACAGTTCTAAAAGTAATGATTACTAAAAGAAAAATACTGTAATTCCAAATTGGGCAGTACATCTGCATTCTTCTTGAAATGTACTTCACTCTTGTGTGCCTGGCTGAACTGGTCCGGTAAGGTAAGCAAGAGTGTTATGGAGCTTTTGCCTTTCGTGCAGGATATGACTAAGGACTGTGGATTGTAAAACAGAAACGATATTGTAGAGTTAAGGAGAAGGACAGAAGTTAAGCTTCATGAGGAGTGTATCAAGACTAAAAGGCAGAGCAAGACCATAGGCTGCTGCAAACATTCAATTTATGACACATGAGCAATTAATTAACTGAGAAGTGAGAGCAATTTTACAACCAATAATGGACAAGTAGCTGCATGTACCGGGTTGATCAATCTCACAACTGTTATTGTATTATTTAGCTGAGTGCATGCATCATGTGATGATGTGACATGACGTGTCTGCCTCCAATTACAACAATAGGCCCACCGGCTAACCATCACATTATAGAGGAGTTTCAGATGTGAGCCAGCACACACACTCGGCAGCATTTCCCAAATCAACGCACCTCTCTTCAGCCCACAGAGCTGAGTAGGCCTCATAGAGTCATCATCATGTTGGTTTCCCTGAAGTCCATAACTTACGTATTCTGTCTGTTGAGGTTTTAAGGCCCTGAGTCCTCCCATCATCCTGACTTCGAGTAACGAATCAGTCCAACTCTGCTCTGGCTCAAATGAGAGAGATCAATGTGTAGTGCACTGCTGCTGATGAACAAGAAGAAAAACATTTGAATATTTTATTTGTGCAAATTTATGTTTAACTAAACTGACTGGTCTGATCTCTGATATTTAGCCGAGTGCATGCATGCCTGTCTCAGGTTACAACAGGCCCCCAACCACCACCACATTATAGAGTAGTTTTACATTCACTCTTAGAGTCATCATTATGTTGGTTTCCCTGAAGTCTACACCTTCCTTCTTCTGGAAGTTGAGCTAGTCCCGCCCTGAGCCCTTCCATCGTCCTAACTCTGAGAAGCGAATCAGTCCAACTCCGTTCCCACCCAAAAGAAAGAGATTGACCTGTAGTGCACTGCTGTTGATCAATAAGAACATTATTTGAATAATTTTTTGGGCAGATTTGTAAACTGATTGGTCTGGTCTCTGAAGATTGAGAACTAGAAAAAAGAAGTGGACCTTGCAAATAAATCTGGCTAAGTGAGAAAGGCCTATCACTTTCAGGATAAATGATCACCCATTAGGCCCCAAACGATGCAAATCATCAAAATCAAGTTTACAAATAGTTGAACACCCTCCTTCACTGTCTGCCATCACATGAATCATCAACATTCACTCACAATCACTCAATAATATATCACTCATTGGTGTAATTGTTACCTGGCAAAACCAAAGGGGATGATGGACGGAGTGTTGAACATTGCAAGCACTCACCCCCAGTCAACTGATCTGGGTTTAATCCATCATCATTCTTTAGCTCACTCCGCCACCCCAGTTCAGACATGGCCATATGCAAATCAGTCTGACCCTGTGCCTCATGGGAACAGTCCAGCCCGAACTGCCAAGCCATGTCTTCCCTGGACCGGAAACAAGCATCCTGGGACCGGTTTCTGGCTTACAGCCGTCATCAGCCAGGCTATCTTGAATCCAGTGGCAAAGTGAGCAAGGGACCCACGTCTGGGCATACCCTGCCAACTTAGGGCGAACATAGCAAAACCAAAGGGGATGATGGACGGAGTGTTGAACATTGCAAGCACTCACCCCCAGTCAACTGATCTGGGTTTAATCCATCATCATTCTTTAGCTCACTCGCCACCCCAGTTCAGACATGGCCATATGCAAATCAGTCTGACCCTGTGCCTCATGGGAACAGTCCAGCCCGAACTGCCAAGCCATGTCTTCCCTGGACCGGAAACAAGCATCCTGGGACCGGTTTCTGGCTTACAGCCGTCATCAGCCAGGCTATCTTGAATCCAGTGGCAAAGTGAGCAAGGGACCCACGTCTGGGCATACCCTGCCAACTTAGGGCGAACATAGCAAAACCAAAGGGGATGATGGACGGAGTGTTGAACATTGCAAGCACTCACCCCCAGTCAACTGATCTGGGTTTAATCCATCATCATTCTTTAGCTCACTCCGCCACCCCAGTTCAGACATGGCCATATGCAAATCAGTCTGACCCTGTGCCTCATGGGAACAGTCCAGCCCGAACTGCCAAGCCATGTCTTCCCTGGACCGGAAACAAGCATCCTGGGACCGGTTGAATGATGATGGATTAAACCCAGATCAGTTGACTGGGGGTGAGTGCTTGCAATGTTCAACACTCCGTCCATCATCCCCTTTGGTTTTGCTATGTTCGCCCTAAGTTGGCAGGGTATGCCCAGACGTGGGTCCCTTGCTCGCTTTGCCACTGGTTTCAAGATAGCCTGGCTGATGACGGCTGTAAGCCAGAAACCGGTCCCAGGATGCTTGTTTCCGGTCCAGGGAAGACATGGCTTGGCAGTTCGGGCTGGACTGTTCCCATGAGGCACAGGGTCAGACTGATTTGCATATGGCCATGTCTGAACTGGGGTGGCGGAGTGAGCTAAAGAATGATGATGGATTAAACCCAGATCAGTTGACTGGGGGTGAGTGCTTGCAATGTTCAACACTCCGTCCATCATCCCCTTTGGTTTTGCTATGTAATTGTTACCTGTTCAAATCCAAGCACATGGCAAACAATTGTATCTCCTTTTCGATGCAAGCAACACACATTGGGCAGTCTTTTAAATTAAGTGATAAGGGGCATTCCTGCTAGGGGATGAAGAAAAAGGATAGGCATGGGACGGAAGCAGGCATTGTCTCCAATGTTCTTGAATGGAATGGGAAGGCTTCTCTACTACACACTGGTCCAACTCTAATCCGGCCATACATGTGCCTAAAAATGGTGGGGCTGTATAAGTCAGACACAAACTATATAATGTTCCTCTAGCTATATCCTTTTTTTGTCTTTGCAAAGCAGTTTAACGATAAAGAATTAAAAATTTCTATAGTGAGTGGCCTACTCTCAGTCAAAGAAGTAGAGTTCGTCCTCAAGCTCCGGTGGTTTACCCAGAAGTTGGTCAGCTAACACACTTGAGTCTGATCAATCACCCCCATCCTCCTGCTGTGTTATTTCAGGAACGGTGTAATTGTGTGGTCTGAAATGTTGGTTCATTTTGATCATGGTCTAGCTCGCCACGTTGTGAGGTAAGAAACTGGTCTTTCTCACTGTGACAACTGTGCCAGCTGCACTGAACACACGGTCAGCAGACACACTCAGCACCGGACAAGCGAGGTATTTTATTGCTAGCCTGCTGAGCTCTGGTCATTGGTGCATGTTCGACCTGACAGCATTAGGGTGGTCTTCCCCCCTAACTTTGTTTCTACCTCCTCCTTTTTTCTGATCTTGTTTTTGCTAGCTTTAGGACTGAGCACTTTACCACTTTTAACAAGTGCTAAAGTGCTTGTGCTCTGTCCCCAACACATTGTAACATTGCTTCATCTCCAATTGGCATATTCATTGTACTTACATGTCCCTATTAAAGTGTACTACTTGAGCTCAAGGCCTGTAGATTAAATGCTACTAGTGGACCTGGAGCACTGATTGTACCACCCACATAAGTAGCACCTTAACCATGTCTAAGGCATGCCACTGCAGAGCCCATGTGTGCATCTGCACACTGCCATGTTGACCTGCTTGGAAACCCACTTGCCAGGCCTAAACCTTCACTTTTAATACATATGTCAACCCAAAGGTATGCCCTGGACAGCCTTAAGGGCAGGGTGCAGTATATTTAAAAGGATGAACATGTACATTTAAGTTTGACATTTCCTGGTAGTGAAAAACCTTTAAATTCATTGTTCACTACTGCAAGGATTATCTGTCCCATAGGTTAGCATTGGGATTGCCTTATTATATCTTATAAGTGAAATTTCTAATTGGGACAAGATATACATTTCGAGTTTGGTGTCTTGGACTCACAATTTAAAATCACAGCTTATAGTGAAGTTGGATTTTAAATTGTAATTCTGAAAATGTCACTTTTAGAAGGTTGACATTTTATTACTTTAGTTATGTTGTGCTTGTTAGAGAGACCTTTTTGTCATGGTCACCCCCCCACTTTTTGCTCTAGATGCTGTCCTTTCCTTTTAGGTCTTGAAGTGCACTGAGACCTGCTAACCGGGTCCCAGAGCCAGTGCTTTTTCCCTCAAACTGTGAATTGGTACACCCAATTGGTAAGCATCTATCACTCCTGGTAAGTCCCTAGTAGATGGTACCAGTGGTACCCAGGGCAAGGGGGACAAGGAGGGATCACAAGTACTGCAGCACTATTGTGCCACCCTGGATGAACCGAGCAAAAGTGTGTCTACAGGTCTTCTATTGCAGCCCTGCACAATAAGCAGCCTGTCTGCTCAAAAAGAGCTCTGCATACACCACATGCTGCAGAGCCCTCTCACTGCCTTAATGTAAATAAGTCCTCCTAAGGTTGTCCTCCTTAGCCCAGGAGGTAGAGTGCATTATGGTAAAGATGTCGATATATATGTTCCCACATACATATCCCTACAGTAACCCTGTAAAACAAGGTTTTACTGTAAGTGACCAGCGTTCCATAGGATAACACGGGCTAGCTATTGAGCAAACTCGAGATAGCCAGCTCCTTTATGGAATGACCAAATTGTGTCATGTTTTGTATCAACCACTGTGCTTATTCACCCAAACATGGTTCTCATGTCGACTGAGCTGGCATGCACAGGGATGCAGCTCTACGTGGGTACCCCTTGAGATACAAAGCTCCAGTGCCTTGGCAGGCTTCTCAAAGCCATTTGCCACCGAGACAAGAGTCTGCCCTCCTGGTGGGATGTGCTAGCACTTCCCTTGGAGGGAGACAATAGCCTGGGCAGGAAGGAGGTCACATCTTCTCCCTCCGAGGATGGCTAGTGCTTGCCGTAATCAAGGCGGTAAGCCTCAAAGGCTTTCAATGCCCTTGATATGTAATCTCTTGTCCACCACTTGAGGACAAAGCCCTTCCTGCCCTGTCCAGTCTTACCAGTGGGAAAATTAGGTATTAAGGAGGCATACACTCCCAAAAGACTGACCATACCTTTAGGGTGGGCTAGGAGGGCTGTACCACCGAGGAAAAGTCCTGCCATTTTGAAAGGACTCAAAATAGAGTATTCTGGGTAGCCTAGTGACGTGCATCCACAGGATGTTGTCACTAAAGGGCGGGTTAGCCACAGGGACCAGTAACCCATTGCCCATTGTCCCTTATGCCCTTAACGCCCCCTAAACAAGGATTTCAGGGGCTGCCATGGCACCACAACTTCATTACTACTTTGGTATCCAAGAAGAGGCATGAAGAACACGCCATCACCGAAATCATGACATGAGACTGTGCCGCTGAGCAAAAGATGGACACTTAAGGGGCCTGAAGAGACCATATACTGAACCGGAGTGCCGATGTTTGACCGTGGTGAAAACTCATTGCTCTCAGCAAGAGGGACTTCAGTGGACACCAGAAATCCAAAGCAGACTCCCCTGACTGGTGGGACAAGTCAACTGCATCCTGCAGAAGAAATGACATGCTGCACCACAAGAATTGTGACCTGCTTGGCCTGTCTAGAGTGAGCCCAAAGAGGAGTGGTGTCCTGCAAGCCTGGAGTAGTAGCCAAGCTCAAGGTTCAAGCCACTAGTTCACTCCTGTCAACCTCCAGCCGCCGAAGTATCCAAAGACTACATTTTACACAGCCAAGGCTTGGAGATCGCCAGTCGGGTGATCGACCCCGTCATCGACCCCTCCAGCCTGAGAGTAACTCACAGTGACAGCGACTGATGTCATCAATGACCCCACTGCTGTGTCCCTGCATCTTAAAGTTGGTGTCATTGAGTGTGAAGCAAAGCATCTTTGGCGCGACCTGCCCCCAGTGATTGACAGCTGCCAGATATAACATAACATAACATAACATGTGTATTTGTAAAGCGCACGTTCACCCAGAGGTCTCTTGGCGCTGAATAACAGATGTTCATTGTTACCCAACTCAATGGTACTCATTTTATCGACCTCAGATGGATGAAAGGCTGAGTGGACCCGCCGGGATTTGAACCTGTGACCATGAGGTCGAACACAGGCCCCTGCAATGGACGCATTAGTCCACTGAGCCACCAGACCCGGCCTGCATCCCTCTGCATCCAGCACCACTGAGCAAGGTAGAAGAGATCCAGCTGTTGCACCCAGGTCCTGGAACCTCAAAAGCCTCTACTCCCTAAGGGGAGAGTGCATCTTGACTGACAACTCTGGATTTGTCAAGTGTTGCATTTTGGCAGCTACCACGGATCGCATCAGTCTTGTCTTGGTCTTGGGGCCTGCAGAACCTTAACCATAAGAGAGCTCCATTTTACGCAGCCAAGGCTTGGAGATCTCCAGTCGGGTGATCGACCCAGTCATTGACCCCTCCAGCCCGAGAGTACCTCACAGTGACAGCGACCAATGTCATCAATGACCCCACTGCTGTATCCCTGCATCTTAAAGTTGGTGTCATTGAGTGTGAAGCAAAGCATCTTTGGCGCGACCTGCCCCCAGTGATTGACAGCTGCCAGGTATCCTCTGCATCCAGCACCACTGAGCAAGGTAGAAGAGATCCAGCTGTTGCACCCAGGTCCTGGAACCTCAAAAGCCTCTACTCCCTAAGGGGAGAGTGCATCTTGACTGACAACTCTGGTTTTGTCAAATGTTGCATTTTGGCAGCTATCGCGGATCCCATCAGCACCAAGGACAGCTATGTAACCTCTGCACCCAGACTTCCTGGGCAAGGTAACAAAGAATTGACTGTCTTGTCTTGGTCTAGGGGCCCGCAGAACCTTAACCATAAGAGAGCTCCATTGAGCTTGTCCTGCAGATATCGTATTGCTAAGTTAGTTTTTCTCCAATTGACTTTAATGATGAACGTTTGACAGCTTTATTGTATTTATTTATGAACGCTGAAAATCTATAACTCCGGTTATATGCAATGTATCCATTTTATTTTGTGTATATATGTACATAAAATACATTCTATTTTTATAAATTGGTGTCAAGGTTTCTTTCAAGTCATGTCACTTGCTTATTGTCAATGTTGGTACTGTGAAATGCTTAGCACATGTTCCTCTAAGTACGCCTGGCTTCTCAACCCACACTACCAGGACCAGGTTAAGGCTGCTAAAGGTGAACCCGAAATCCTCTTTCTTTGGTGTATTGTGGTAGTATCACATGATAACTCCCCCCAGCCATATCATAATACTTTCACTTTTCAACAGTGCCTCTGATTACACATCTGAGTGGGTGACAGCTGGGCTTTGTGCATTCCCTCTAGACAGCCACACACAAATGAAGTGTAGGTGTGCCTGATGGGCCATTCACATCCTGATGGCCCATCAACTGGCTGATGGGTCTTCCTGAGCTAGATGGGAGGGTGGAGCTGACATTTGCACCTGAATAGGGCTGTGCCTGTTCCCACACAAAGAGCTGCATACCCACTTGAGACAGGGCAGGAAGGGCAAGGACCTCGTGCACCTCAAAACTTTTCTTTGATGTCTACCCCACTTCAAAAGCACAATTAGGCAAAAGTACTGGACCATGACACCACCAACGCAGTGCACTTCTGGACCCGTGACTACTCTGGCAGGAAGAAGAATGGCTGTTCTGCTGAAAAGACTGCCACTCTTTAGGACTACTGCTTTGCTGAATTCTGCCTTTCTGTGCTCTTGCTTTGCTGAGCCACCCTGCTGCCTACTGTTCACCTGCCTGGATTTGAAGGACTGGACCTGCATCACGTGAACCCAGAGTGACTCCAAGGGCTTGCTGGCTTGCTTCCTGTTGCCTAAGTCTCAAGGACATAAAAGATTTAGAATCTTTCTATTCTAGCTCCTTGGACTCATCTGCTTGAGAGTCTGTCCTGCTATGGGATGCCATCCCACTAGTGGACCCTTGGAAGTGGACCTAAGAGATTGCTCCAGTGGAACTGATGCATCCTCTGCTGCAAGAGCAGAATCGGCATATCAACGCTATTGCAGGAACCAGATCGGTGCATAGCAATCCGCACAGCTGCATCACACTCCAAACCACCACTCCAGAACTGTTGCATCATTGCCACTGCGTGGAAAAACAGAAGCATCAATCAATCAATCAGGGAATTGTAAGCGCGCTACTCACCCGCGAGGGTCTCAAGGCGTGGAGGGGGGGGTCCGCAGATCTGTTTAGCCGAAGAGCCAGGTCTTGAGGGTCTTCCTGAAGGTGTTCAGGGAGGGGGCGCGTCTGATGTCTGCTGGTAGCTCGTTCCAGGTCTTGGCTGCAATGTGAGAGAAGGATCTTCCGCCTGCTCTGGCTCTGTGGATGCGCAGGGTTTCAGCCAGTGCGAGGTTGGAAGATAGGAGATTTCTTTTGGGTACGTGGAAGTTGATTCTGTCGTTGAGGTATTTGGGTCCGTTGTTGTGTAGGCATTTGTAGGCGTGAGTGAGGATTTTGAAAGTGACTTTTTTCTCCACGGGGAGCCAGTGGAGACTTCGTAGGTGTTGGCTGATGTGTTTGTGTCGGGGGATGCCGAGGACGAGTCTGGCGGCGGTGTTTTGTACTGTCTGGAGTTTGCGGAGGAGGGACTTGTTGATGCCGGCATAGAGTGCGTTTCCATAGTCCAGTCTGCTGGTGATGAGTGCGTGGTCTTGTGCGTGGAAGCATCGCCTCTACAGCGTGGTGAAACCTGGCGCATTGCGTTTGAAGCCGCCAAACTTTAGAACAGATGCTTCATTCACCGAACTGATGTATCGCTGCAGTTATGTGGAGAACTTCGATGCAATATGTCACCTGCGTTGTGGTCAACGCATGTGGCTGTTGCGACCAGTAGTATGGCACTTTTAATTAAGCCCAGACTGTGAACTTCGCTCTGTTCTCAGAGTTTACAGAGTTTCCTCACTCTGCGCTCCATGGAGCATGCGAAGTTCTGCAAAACTCTGCTCTGCGTAGCGGAGTTTTTTCCTCCCTCACACCCCCAACATCAAGTTGGCGAGCACGAGCGAGGAAAATCCACCTCCCGGCACGACTTTTCTTCGCTCGCGCCCCCTAATGTCGAGTTAGTGAGTGCAAGTGAGAAACATTCCACCTCAGGGTGAGATTTCAATGCGGGTGGTCGGATTTCTGAATGCGGGCGGTCACCGGTGGTAATGACTACTCATGTTGAGAAACCTTCTGTTCGCATTGACAAAGTTGGCGCTCGAGTAGAAAATCTACTCAAGCAACAGAAATGAAGTAGCAGTCTCTTGCGCTGTGCATGGTGCAGATTGCGTTTATTTTACAGCACAAGACAAACACCCGGCGCTGAAAATCAATGCTAACAGGCATGACTAAGTGTACTCCGCTGCGCTACGCTCAGGTTATGATCAGCGGCCCTGCATGGGTCCTGTATCCAGCCTGTGCTACACTGTGGATGGCCTGAACTCTTGACTTTGCCACAGTCCAGCACTACTAAGAAACTCTTTAGGTGCTACTTTCTTCTAAGTGCTATACTTTGCATTTAATCTTTCGAATTTCATATCTCAACTTCTACTGGATGGATTTATCATTCTGGTCTTATTTAATTTATAAAATTATACTTTATTTTCCTATCATGATGTGGGGCCTTTTTGTGGTGTTTTCACTGTGTTACTGTATGATTTTGTTCACAAATACTTTACACATTGCTTCTAAGTTAAGCCTGCCTGTTCTGTGCCAAGCTACCAGAGGGTGAGCACAGGATAATTTAAGTTGTGTTGTGAATTACCCTGTTTAGGATTGTGGTCTCTCCTTGGACAGGGTGCATACCTCTGCCAACTAGAGACCCAATTTCTAATGCACATCTTCCCATAGCAATACACCAATGGATTTTGATCCACATAGACCTCTCTTGGGTTATCCTGATAGTCTTGGGACATCCTTTGAATGGTCATTGGTGCTGCCACTTGCTCAACCTCTTTTTCCTTCGCCTCTGCACTGGACTCAAGACATGCCACTTGAAAACAAGCCAATGCAGCTTGTCTCTGTTTGTGTTGCTGATGTTGGCTGCTCTGAGACAACAGGACTCCCCTCTCTGGAGGTTGAAGGCCGCACTTCAGAACTTCTGCCCGGGAGTGGGACTCCAATGTCAAGCCGTTCTTCATCCAGGTCTCTGGTTCACTCAACAATCCATGTCCTGTATTGTGAAACATTTAAGGGTGGGTGGTAAACTCTACCTTGCCTGTGGAGTTCATGGACATTTTTGTCACTCCACACTCCACTTGGAGAGCAGAGTTTGGCAAAAACTCTGCCTACGCCTGCACCACTATTCATAACACCACCCTCAATTTCTGTAGCACACTTCACACACTGAATTACCTCTGATAGAAGTTTATACTATGCTGCTCAAAGGTATTCGTTTTAGCACCTTCAGAATAATGAAATGTTGGTGTGGGCCTGCTAGCTTTCAAAGCTCTGAAGTACGTGTTACACATATCACTCCCACAAGTGCTTAACCCTCAGAGCTACAATAACTTCAGTTTGCAGTGTACTCATCATCACACCAGCATGGCATGTACACAAATCTCACTTACTCATGTGTGTGTTTGTGTGTGTACAGGGGGCAAAGGGAGGCGCACGGGTTCCTAAAGCTGGCAGGTGTGGTGCGAGGCCCTAAATTCACAAATCCTGCCTTCAAATTTAATGCCATGGGCAACACAGTTGCAGCCGCCAGTCTTACAAAAGTGACATTTTCTCCGAGTGCACTCAAATTTCACTTGGGGAAGTAATAGCAGTGCAATGTGAATAATAATTTTATAGGTCAGATAAGAGCAATTTCCTGACACAAAACCACACCTAAGCGAAAATGCCTTGTGTGTGCAGAAACGGTCAAGGAACTCGAGAAATCCTGCTCCTGCCGGGTTTGTAGTCTAGCCCTTACTCGCAACGTCCAAATTCCCGGTTCTCAACAGACATCGCATTGTTACCACTTGGCCAGTGAGGGGTGCGGTCTCTCGAGGCCTAAGGCGGAGGAGCCTGGAGGTGCTCTCTCCGAGCACCCTTGGTGAACTCTGGCTGAGGCAGATGTCGGATGGCATCATTCTCCATGGCCCAGGTATCATCAGGTGGTGAGTTTGTGCCTAAATAACTGTTAACATAGGTGTGATCTGCATAAACCTGGATAGTGGTGCGGGGAACTAATATAAGTATTTGTAGTTGTAGAGTAACATTATATGGTGACTCTCCAGAGAAGGTTTGGAATCCTGTATCCCCCAGTTAGACTTTACACGAGAGAGGGCTAATATTAGGGGTGGGCGACTGGACTCGAGCAACTCAGCCCACTCTCAGAACTCCTCGGAATTCCACAGAGTTGTTATGTAACTTTGCGGCGAGCTCCGCTCACCCTTTGAAATAATCTATTCTGAAAAAGAAATGAAAATAGTCAGCATTTTTTTGTACCGTGGATCGAGTATTGTGGTACAGATGTACTCTTTGGATGACACAATGTCTCTCTGCAGCCTTGGATTATCAGCCAAGTGGAGGATTAAGCTCTGAACCAAGTTATGGGCATCTTCGTTTTTGTTCACACCTACAAACCTTTCAGAAACCTTTTTTAACTGGTCCTGTAGCAGATGCAACAAGTGGATAGCTTGGCCCATTGTACTGTCCACCTTGCTGACTTCCCATGTGAACACCTCAAAAGGTAGTAGCATCTCTGTCAGGTATTTGGCTAGGCCCGATTTGTCCATCCCAAAGGTCATGCTTTTCCCAGTTGCATCCCCTCCTCTTTGAATGACATACTCATTGATTGGTTTATACTGCTCAAACAGACGTTGCAACATTTAATATGTCAAGTTCCAAAGTGTTGGCACCTCCTGTATGAGGGCATTAACTGGCACTCTATTAGCACACTGAATGATCATCAAATGCTTACAGGCTTTAAAAGAATGGTTGAAATGAGTGCAGATTCTTCTGAAGATGGTTAGTAAGCTGCTGACTAGGTCCTTTTTTGAGAAAACCCTGCACAATGATTTTGATGCAACACGCCAAACACAGGACCCTGAAATAGCCATCATCTGCCATGGGCTGAACTATATTACTGTCATTGTCTATTGCAACAAATCCAATTCTGAGACCTCTGGGTCGCAGCCGTTCAAACACATTGCTGAAAAACTCTTCCAAGATGTTTGCAGCTGTATTGGACTTCTCCATGGCCAACATGGCTAGTGTTGTGAGCTGCCATGCGCCCTTAAAAGTTTATTCGGTGCCAAGACCTGTAGATATCTGTTGCCTAACCCCTACAAAAGAGATCCAGTGTATAGTGATGCACATGTAATCAGTGGCTTGACAACTGGTCCACATGTCTGCTGTCAGGTGGATAGTGTGAACAGCACTCTGTTGCAAAGCTTGTTCAATCAATTGCAGCACATTGTGAAGGGAAACTGGAACAGCAACTCTGGCAAAATATGTCCAGCTGGGAACCTTCCATTTCATGCAGATGGCTGCCACAATTTCTAAAAAATCCCACTCTTTCCACAAAAGCAAAGGGAGGAGGTCCAAAGCTAACCTTTTAGCCAGCTTTCCATTGTACGAACGTGCCGCTGGGTGGTTGGGTTCGTTCAGCCCGCCTGTTTAAACTTGCCCATAATAGTAGCCTGGATTGTTTTCTTTTCAGGGTGCCACTGATGCAAGTGACTTCCGAAGACAACTAGGAGGTGGTAGATTCAACATGCTTCTTGGAGCAGTCACTGTATGAGGTGATGTCTGTCTGCCTCTTGTGCCATTTCAAGGTTGTTGAGGCGGGTGATACTGGCACACTGCTGGAGACAGGGTTGCTTTGTGTAAAGCTGTCACACTTCTTCCTCGTCACCTTCACCTCCCGCCATAATCAGAGCTGATTCCCCGCTCACCTCACCTTCACCTCCACTACCTGCAGCAATTTTTTGAAGATGTGCCTCCCAAATTGAGCATATTGCAATGTTATCCTCCTGCTTGCTAATCGTAAAGACAACCTAAACAGGGAAGGAGAACTTTCTTAGTGTGCCACTGCCAATGCCTGAATAAGAACTGGAGGTAGGTAGGTGTGTTGACGATTGCCTCTCTGCAGTGTGTACTTCTACTGAGGTAGTGGTGGATGCAGGTGTCAGCGGGGTCCTTAGAAATATGGGAGCTCGCAGTGCTATCAGTGCCACATCCCTCGGAGCAGGTAGAATAAGAGGGGTAATGTCAGTCTCCTCTGGGCCAAGTTCCATGACAATGACTGGCTCATCATCCTCATACCCTTCCATAATTGTTAGGCTTTCAGGAACATTCCTTATCCCTTGCCTCTCCTGGCAGGCCTCAGACTCAGCCGGGGTCCAATCCATGTCCAGATCATCAGAAAAGGGGCTTGGAGAAGATGGTGGAGTACCTTTCCTTTTTCTTGCTGGAGATCTGGAAGTCAATGGTTCTACTCCTACTTCAGGAAGATCTGTTATTGCTAGCTTGCAACTGCTGTCCACTTAGCTCACTCTCCTGCAGCGATTGGGTACTACTTTGCAAAAGAGACAAATCCAATTCGATGTCACTGCTCATCGGTGTCACCATGATTGTAGCCGCTGCTTCACTGACAGACATGGGCTTAGGCTAAGGTTGGGGTGGTGCTCTTGACGTGTGACTGCTACTCCCAGCTTGCTCCCCAGAAGCCAATGCAGCAGTCACAAGTTGCCAGGTAAATGTTGTGGTCGGCAAGCAGTGGTGGAAAGCTGCTTCTTCTCGTTTGCCACTTTCTTCGCAGCACCTTTCTTTGGGGCCATCTTGAAGCAGTCATTTGGCAGTTGCTCTTAGCTGCACAAGTGGAAGAGATTGGAGGACTAACATCATTTGTTGTGTGGTCACGTCACTTTGTACAGGCCTGCTGTCTGGCAGTACTGTAGGTAATGTGTCTTATACACCTAAAAGCAAACAAACAAGAAAAACATTTAGTGAAACGTGGCATTGTTGCAGTTTGAATTAGTACAGACATATACAATATAATTTACTCGTTATCATCCTAAATAATTAACAAAAATAGTCTTTCCAAATTAAAAGTCAAACCACACCACCATAACGTAATATTTCAGTAACAATCAAGATAAGAAGATAAAGATATAACTGTTTGCAATATGTGTATCTAAGGGAGACACCTGTGGCAGTCACGGAAGTGCAGGGGGAAAATGGAATAATCCTTAAACCCTTAACTGCTGGGCTAACCCCCGACAGTGCTGAGCCCTTTTTTGACTATTTGGGGTAGCTTGTGCTTGTAACTCTTTTCCACATAAGGTATCCACGCCAAATTTGCATCCTTTATTTCCAACATCCTGAAAATTGTAAAGTTATTATTAGCTAAAATACAGCTACATTTTGTTTTGTTTTGGGGGGAAATGGGAAAAAGTGCTAAAGAAAAAAGCATCTGGTTTGTTTCCTTCAAATGGCATCAATGAAGGGTTTGTGGTGCTAAAAACACCATCTTCCCAGCTTTCAGTAACAGGCAAACTTTTGTCAGAAAACCAAACTTTTCTACACAGTTTTGTCATTTTAGTGGGACATAGCCTATTTTTCCCATTTTTTGTGCTTTCAACCTCCTTTCAGTTAGTGGTAGAAATGGGTGGGAAACCGATAATCGATCCCGGAAAGCTATACATTTCTGAAAAGTATACAAAATTCTAAATTCAGCAAGAGGTCAGTTGTGTAGCTCCTTCAAGGTTTTCCTATAGAAAGTAGCATGTGAAATTGAGTTGACAAAAACAGCCATGTGTGCCTCCATTTTCACCTGTAACTTCTTCTAAGTATGGTCAATTTTTAAAAGTGATATACTGTTACGTTCAATCGACCCTTCTGGTTGCAGGGATATATAAGACTTGTAGGTTCACTAAGAACCCGAGGTGCCCAGAGCCAATAACTGCACTGCGCCTTGCAATGGTTTTTCATTGTGTACCGAGTATACAGTAATTCATTTGGTGAAATATAAGTAGTGAAAAATAAGTATCAAGGAAAACTATGAGTTTCCAAAATGGGAACAAGATATTGAGTTTAGAAGCAGTGGTTATTTGCACATCTCTGAATTTGTGGGTAACCCTACTAACATATGAATTAGAGGGCATTTTTCAAAATGACTTCATTTTTAAACACTGTCTTACATTTGGAAGGCAGAAATACATAGAAAGTCAATGGGAAATAACACTTGTTCTACTATTCTGTGTCGCTCTAATAAAAATGACACCACACTTGTGTGGGTAGGCCTAGTGCCCGCAACAGAAAACAGCCCAAAACACAACGTGGACACATCAAATGTTTCCAGTGAAAAAGCTGGGGAATTTGGACCCTAGCTCAGCCAGCACCCAGGGAAAGCTAGCAAACCTGTACATTTTTTAAAACTAGACCCCCAGGGGAATACAGTATGGAGTGATATGTGTGGCTCTCACCAGGATCTGTTACCCAGTATCCTTTGCAAACCTCAAACTTTGTTTTAAAAAAACACATTTTCCTCACATTTCTCTGATGGAAAGTTCTGGAATCTGAAGGGAGCCAAAAACTTCCTTCCACCTAGCATTCCCCACAGTCTCCCAATCAAAATTGTACCTCACATGTGTGGATAGGCCTAGCGACCAAGACAGAAAAATGGCCCAAAATGCAACGTGGACACATCACATTTTTCCAGTGAAAACTGATCAATTTTTTGCTATGGGCTTATCTGTGGATTTTGGCCCTAGCTCTGCCGGCATCTAGGGAAACCTAGCAAACGTGTATATTTTTTAAGACTAGACACCCATGGAAATCCAGGTTGAGGTGACTTGTGTGGCTCTCACCAGATTGTTACCCAGAATTCCGTGCAAATCTCAAACTTTGTCAAAAAAAACCTTTTTCCCTACCTTTCTGTCTTGGAACGTCTGGAACCTGTGGAGAGCCACAAACATCCATGCACCCAGCATTTCCCCAAGTCTCTTGATAAAAATGGTACTTCACTTGTGAGGTTACGCCTAGTGCCCACAACAGAAAATGCCAGAAAACACAATGTGGACACATCACATTTTTCCAGGGAAAACTGACCCTTTTTTTGCAATGTGCCCATCTGTGGATTTTGGACCCTAGCTCAGCCCACACCTAAGGAAACCTAGCAAACCTGTACATTTATGAAAACTAGATGCCCAGGGACATCCAGGATGAGGTGACTTGGGTGGCTCTCACCAGGTCCTGTTACCCAGAATCCCTTGCAAACCTCAGACTTTAAAAAAATATATATTTTACTCAAATATCTGTGATGGAAAGTTCCTAAAATTGTGGGGAACCACTAAATTCCACCCACCCAGCATTCCTAGACATCTCCCAATACAAATGGTACCTCACATGTGGGTAGGCCTAGTGCCCGCGACACTAAACGGCCCAAAACACAACATGGACACATCACATTTTTCTAATGAAAACTGGCCCTTTTTTGCAATCTGCCTAACTGTGGAATTTGGACCCTAGCTCAGCTGGCACCAGGAGACACCTAGGACACCTGTACATTTTAAAAATCTAGACACCCAGGGGAATCCAAGATGGGCTGACATGTGGCTTTCACCAAGTTCTGTTACCCAGAATCGCTTCCTAACCTCACAATTAGTCTAAAACATAGTTTCCTCATATTTCTGTGATGGAAAGTTCTGGAATCTGAGCGGAGCCACAAACTTTCTTCCAACCAGCATTCCCCCAAGTCTCCCACTAAAAATGGTACCTGACTTGTGTGGGTAGGCCTAGTGCCTGTGACAGGAAACAGCCCAAAACGCAACATGGATACATCACATTTTTCCAGTGGACACTGACACTTTTTTGCAATTTGCCTAGCTGTGGATTTTGTAAACTAGCTCAGCTGCTGGCACCAAGGGAAACCTAGGACACCTGTACATTTTTAAAATCTAGACACCCAGGGGAATCTAGGATGGGCTGACGTGTGGCTCTCACCAGGAAGTGTTACCAAGAATCCCTTGCAAAACATCAAACCTTTTCCAAAAACACATTTTCCTCACATTTCTGTGATGGAAAGTTCTGGAATCTGAGGGGAACCATAAACTTTCTTCCAACCAGCATTCCCCCAAGTCTCCCAATACAAATGGTACCTCACTTGTGTGGGTAGGCCCAGTGCCGGTGACAGAAAACGGCCCAAAACGCAACATGGATACATCACATTTTTCCAGTGCAAACTGATCCTTTTTTTGCAATCTGCTTAGCTGTGGATTTTGGACCCTAGCTTAGTCAGCACCTAGGAATCCTAGCAAACCTGGACATTTTTTTAAAACTGGACACCAAGGGGAATCCATAATGTGTATACTTGTGTGACTTTCACCAGGCTCTGTTACCCAGAATCCCTTGCAAATCTCAACAGTTGTCTAAAAACACATTATCCTCACATTTCTGTGATGGAAAGTTCTGGAATCTGCAGGGATGTTGGAAAGTGGATTATTGGTAGGGGCAAATGTAGGTCTGCCACTGACAATAAGGCCACTAACTATTGGTAGGACTCAGCATAGGTCTTGGAAAATTATTCCTATGCTCAACCCTTGGTAACTTGGCTGCGAGCAGACAGGCTTAACTTCAAAGACAGGTATGTAAAGCATTTAAAAACACCAATTCAGAAATTAATTAAGACACAACACATAATAAAAATCCAACACCAATTTATAAAAATAGGAAATATTTTTATCTTTAAAATGACACCAAAACGACAACTCCAATGTAGGGAACCGGAGATATGAATTTTCAAAGATTTAGCAAAATATAGCACTTAGAAGATTATAGCACCATATTGGGATACTTGCTCGCGATAGACCGGGGCAAAGTCAAAGTTTCAGGCCAATCGCGATGGCGTCCTGGGCGGCTACAGCTCGCGGCAGGTCCCGGTCTCAGTTTCTACCTTCACACTTAGAAACTTTTCTGGAGCTTTTCTCCCTGAGGCCCCTCAATGCTCCCAGCCAGTCCGGGTTCGGGGCGGGTCCGCCGGATTGCCTTTCGACGAGCTCCCGGTCAACTTCCCTGGAGCGGACTTAGAAACTATTTTAGCGCTTCAGTGGGGCAACCCAGGAGCCCAGGCCGACAAGGGATGGAAGGCAGGCGACTTGGCTCTCGCGGTTGCTCCCGGTCACCTTTCCTACAAGCAGACTTAGAAACTTTTCTGGAGCTTTTTCTCGCGGGGTCTCTTGATGCTCTTCATGTAGCCGGATCCGGTGAGGGTTCGCCGGCTTCAGATTTCTTCTAGTCCCGGTCAAACTCTGGAAGTTGGACCGACGGAGCTTTTAGCGGGACGAACCTGGGTGGCTTGGCCGGCTCGCGGTTGAAGGCAGGCGGCTTGGCTGCCCAGGTTGAGTCGGTCCCTCAATGGAGCTTTTTTCAAAGTTCCTCCAAAGTTCTCCAAACTTCTTGAACTTCTTCCTGAAGTTCCTCAAAGGATCCCAAAGTGTCTCAAGTAAGTAAGTAAGAGTAATTATTTATTTATTGTTCAGTTAGTTAAAACCATAACAATATTACAAAACGCTGTTTAAAAATGAAAGAAGAGCAAATTACATAAAAGTTACATATCTCTTAAAAAAACATCGTAAAATTTATATAGTTATTAAAATATAATTCATAATTTATCCATTACTCGGATTTGGCTTTCAGTTCTCGTTTATGGAAACATAAAAATTTAACAAATTTACAGTTCATTTGGGGGTCGGTGGAACCAAGGGTCTGGAAGCTTCAAGATGGTCATTGAAAGTTGAGGACTTCAGTTCCCACAATCCACGTGGACGTCACCCTTACAAATCCACTGGTACTTCTCCAAGGTGCAGATTTAGTTGGTGATGTTCCAGATGAGCTCTTTTAACCTGTAGCTTTCAGGGAGTCCACTCTTTAGTTCCTTTTCAGCAAGATAATCCACAGGGCTGTAGTTTCAGATGGTGCAGTCTTCAGAGGTCAGGCCTTAGAAGCTTTGCACAGCAAAACTTCTCAGCTTGGCAATGTCTTGCTTCAGTAAGTTTCAAGCAGCAGATCTGGAGGGCTCTGCCCCTCTCAGATACTTATTCTAAGTTCTCTGGGTCAGACAGGAGGTCACTCCTGACCAATGGGAGCAGGGTAACTCCTCAAAGATATGACCACTTCCTGTAGAGTGTGGCATTATTTTGTAACAGAGTGCATCAAATCTTCCAAATCCATAATGGCAGATTTTCCAGCAAGGAGGCAAGAGCTGGCTAAACACACCCCTGGGATGGCTAATTTACTGAGACTCTCCCCCCTGCATCTGCTCATACCTTCCTTAATCCCCCCATCTGCCTGAGGTAGAAAGTTCAGAGTTGTAATTGACACTGGGTTCTACTTTTCTCTTTGAAGCCCATGGTTTACAACCCCTTCCCCTGGCCAGGCATTCCTCTGGACCAGCACACTGCCCTCCTAGCCCAGCTGCATAACCCCAGGGCCTCTTTATCACCTCTCCAGACAGGCTGGCTAATCCACTTAACTCTGACCAATCAGGGCAGACCACTGGAAGGCTGAATCTGGACTTACAAACAAGAAAGTCTTATAACTTCTTGTATGTACACTTTAGGAGAAATTCAACAATATCATATTGTTGGATTTATTAATACCATTCAGGGAAATCTCTGAATGGCACTTCTAGCCCTCTCTTATCAAGAGTTAATTAATAACTTCCTATCATGTTAACCTATGTAACAGGGGATTTGCAATGGGAAAAATTACTTGGGCCATTTTTTCAGCACCAGGACTTACAAAAACATATTTTATAAGTACTTTGCTTATATCTACAGGACCCCCACCCCATAGGACAACTAGGGGAGACTTTAGGGGTTCTGAATCTGTAAAAATATTGCAGATCCTCACTTCACAGTGCTCCTAGCATCAAAGTCGAATTTGGGCTGAAATGTGAAATTTCACTTAACCCAGGGCATATAAAACTCATTATATAAGGGTCTACCTTATAGATACCTGATCTTCCACCCCTGGGACACCTAGGGGAGACCCTGGGGGTCTCTAATATGCCATAACATTGTAGGTTATCCATTTTTAAGTGCCCCAAATACCAAAGTCGAATTTGGGCACAATTTACTTTTTAAAAGCAGTCATGGCACCCAGGGCTGCTTTTAAAACTGACCTCAGGCCTCAGTGCACACATGCAAGTGCAGAAAGGCTGCTGGCCTCTTAAACTGCCATGCCCTACTACATAATATGGACTGATTGGTAGTTTCAATTCCCCTGCCCTATTATATACTAGGGGCTTATAGGGTAGGTCATGCCAATCACAGGGGTACCCCAACCCATAGTGTACCCTAGTGTATGTAGGTGTTTTAACTGTATCTAAGTGTTTTCAGCATAGCACTGGCCCTGGGCCTAAGTTAGGCAAAGCCCAGGGTCAGTCAGAGTCAGTTACCACCAGTACCATTCAGCAAAAAGTTAGGGGGTGCCCAGGGCACAGGATGACTTTGCAACAAGGGAGCCACAAACTTCCTTCCACCAAGCATTCCCCCAAGACTCTTGATCTAAATGGTACCTCACTTGCGTAGGTAGGCCTAGTGCCTTTGACTGAAATGGCCCAAAACGCAACGTGGACACATCATATTTTTCCAATGAAAACTGATCCTGTTTTTGCGATGTGATTAGCTGTGGATTTCGGACCCGAGCTCAGCCAGCACCAAGGGAAACCTAGCAAACTTGCACATTTTTTAAAACTACACACCAAGGGGAATCCTGGATGTCGTGACTTGTGTGACTCTCACCAGGTTCTGTTACCCAGAATCCCTTCAAACCTAAATCTTTGTAAAAGAACACACATTTGCTCATATTTCTGTGATGGAAATTTCTCGAAACTGTGGTGAGTCACAAACTTCTACCCACCTAGCTGGTGGTACCTCACTTGTGTGGCTAGGCCTAGTGCCCTGACAGGAAACACCCCAAAACGCAATGTGGAAAGAGCACATTTTTCCAGTGAAAACTGATCCTTTTTTCGCCACGTGCCTAGCTGTGGAATTTGGACCCTAGCTCAGCCAGCTCCTAGGGAAACATGAACATTTTTTAAATCTAAACACCCAGGGAAATCCAGGTTGGGGTGACTTGTGCGACTCTCACCAGGTTCTGTTACCCAGAATCCCTTGCAAATCTCAGAATTTGACTAAAAAACCACATTTCCCTCACATTTCTTTGATGTTAAGTTCTGGAATCTGTTGGAAGCCACAAACTTCATGTCACCCAGCATTCCGTCAAGACTACTAATTGGACCTCATGTCTGTGGGTAGGCCTAGTGCCCATTACAGGAAACGGCCCAAAACGCAACGTGGACACATCACATTTTTCCAGTGGAAACTGACCCCTTTTTTGCAAAGTGCCTAGCTGTGGATATTGGACACTAGCTCAGCCTGCACCTAGGGAATCCTAGCAAACCTGTACATTATTTAAAACTAGACACAAAGGGCAATCCAGGATGGAGTGATGTGTGGCTCTCACCAGGATCTGTTACCAAGAATCCCTTGCAAAATATCAAACCTTTTCCAAAAACACATTTTCCTCATATTTCTGTGATGGAAAGTTCTGGAATCTGTGAGGAGCCACAAACTTCCACCCACTTAGCATTTCAGCAAGTCTCCTAATGAAAATGGTACCTCACTTGTGTGGGTGAAACTAGTGCCCGCGAGAGGAAATGGCCCAAAACGCAACATGGGCGCATCACATTTTTCCAGAGAAAACTGACCCTTTTATTGCAATGTGCCTAGCTGTAAATTTAATTGGACCCTAGCTCAGCCGGCACCTAAAGAAACCTAGCAAAGCTTTACATTTTTGTAATCTAGACACCCAGCGAAATCCAGTTAAGGTGACTTGTGTGGCTCTCACCAGGTTCTGTTACTCAGAATTCCTTTCAAACTTTAAACTTTGTCCACAAAATAGAATTCATCACATTTCTGTGATGGAAAGTTCTGGTATCTGTGGGGAACCACAAACTTTCCTGCATTACCCCAAGGCTAAAAATAAAAATGCTACTAAGGTGTTTATAGCCTAGCAAACCTGCACATTTTTTAAAGCTAGACACCCAGGGGAATCTAGGGTGGAGTGATGTGTGGCTCTCACCAGGATCTCTTACCCAGAATCCTTTGCAAAACATCAAACGTCTTCTAAAAACACACATTTTCCTCACATTTCTGTGATGCAAAGTTCTGGAATCAGGAAGCCACAAACTTTCACCCACCCAGCATTTCCACAAGTCTCCCAATAAAAATGGTACCTCACTTGTGTAGGTATAATTAGTGCCCGCCACAGGAAATGGCCCAAAACGCAACGAGGGGACATCACATTCTTTGGGTGAAAACGGACCCTTTTTTACAGTGTGCCTACTTGTGGATTTTGGACCCTAGTTCAGCCAGCACCTGGAGAAACCTAGCAAACCTGTACATTTTTTAAAGCTACAGACCCAGGAGAATCCAGGATGGATTGACTTGTGTGGCTCTCACCAAGTCTGTTACCAAGAATCCATTGCAAACCTCAAACTTTGTTAAAAAAAGAACAATTTCTCACATTTCTGTGATGGAAAATTCTGGAATCTGTGGGGAGCCACAAACTTTCACCAGCCCAGCATTCCCCCAAGGCTCCCGATAAAAATGGTGCCTCAGGTGTGTGGGTAGCCCAAGTGCCAGCGACAGGAAACGACCCAAAACGCAACGTGGACACATCAAATTTTCCTATGAAAACTGACCTTTTTTTTGCAATGTGCCTAGCTGTGGATATTGGACCCTAGTTAAGTCAGCACCCAGGGAAACGAAGCAAACCTGTTCTTTTTTTGAAAACTAGACACCCAAGGAAATCCAGGTTGGGGTGACTTGTGTGGCTCTCACCAGGTTCTGTTACCCAGAATTCCTTGCAAACCTCATACTTTGTCAAAAAATAAAAAATTTCCTCAAATTTCTGATGTGGAAAGTTCTGGAATCTGTGGGGAGCCACAAATTTCTACCCACCCAGCATTTCCGCAAGTCTCTTGATAAAAATGGTACCTCACTTGTGTGGGTAGTGCTAGTGCCCAAAACGCAATTTCCTCACATTTCTGTGATGGAAACTTCTGGAATCTCACGGGAGCTACAAACTTCTTTCCACCCAGCTTTCCTCCCCCCCAAGTCTCCCGATAAAAATAGTACCTCGCTTGTGTAGGTAGGCCTAGTGCCCATGACAGGAAACGGCCCAAAATGCAATGTGGACACATCCCATTTTTCCACTGAAAACTGAACCTTTTTTTGCAATGTGCCTAGCTGTGGAATTTAGAGACTAGATCGGCCGGCATGTTTGGAAAACCTAAAAAAACGGTACATCCAGGATGGGGTGACTTTTGTGGCTCTCACCAGGTTCTGGTACTCTTAATCCCTTGCAAACCACAAACATTGTAAAAATAAAAAAAAATTAAAATAAACACACTTTCCTCACATTTGTGATGGAAAGTTCTGGAATCTGCTGGGAGTTACAAACTTCAACCCACCCAGCATTCCTCACTTGTATGGGTAGGCCAGGTCCCTGCAGCAGGGCAGTGCTTAAAACGTACTGTGGGGAATTAGTCATCGCAAAAAGACCTGGTTTTTCGAGGGAGTCACCTGTATTTTTTATCCCAGGCTCGGTGGGCATCTAGCGAAACCTACTAAACCTAGACATTTTAAAAAAACTAGACACGCGGGGGAGTCCATGGAGGTGTGGCTTGAGTGGATCCCCCAATGTTTTCCTACCCCGAATCCCCTGCAAATCTTAAATTTAGGTAAATAAATCACATTTTCCTCACATTTGTGTGGGAAAGTTGTGGTATCACCGGGCTGACACAAATTTCCTACCAGCCAGTGTTCCCCCAGGTCTCCTGACAGAAATGCTACCTCACTTGTGTGGTTCGGCCAGGTACCCGCAACAGGGAAGGGCCCAAAACGTATTGTGGAGACATCAAAATTATCAACTGGTTTTGCCAGGGGGGCACCTGCATTTTTGGTACAAGGCTTGGGGGCCAGCTAGGGAAACCTACCAAACCCAGACATTTCTGAAAACTAGACTCCAGAGAGAGTCCAGTGAGGTGTGGCCTGCATGGATCCCTCAAACGTTTTCTCACCCAGTATCCTCTGCAAATCTCAAATGTGGCTAAAGAAAAAAAAAAAAAAAATTCTTTCGGTATGTTTCCCTAGATTGCTGCCGAGCCCGGGACCAACAATGCAGGTAATCTCCTTGTAAACACAGGTAGTTTTGCACTAGATCACTTTGATTGTTCCACAATACGTTTTGGACCCTTCTCTGTTGTAGGCACTTGGGCCACCGTCACAAATGAAGAGCCATTTTTATCGGGAGACTTGGGGGAATGCTAGATGGATGGAAGTTTATGGGTCCCTGAAGATTCCGGAACTTTCCATCACTTAAATGTGAGGATAATTTGATTTCGTAGCTAAATTTGAGATTTGCAGGGGATTCTGGGTGAAAAAACCTGTTGAGAGCCATGCAAGTCATGCACCCCCGTACTTCCCTCATCATCTACTTTTCAAAATTGTGCAGGTTTACCTAGTTGACCACTGAGCTAGGGGACAAAATCCCCAGCTACCCATATTGACAAAAAAAAGAGTTCTAACTAAAGGCCTTCTTACTGCCACAAATATAAATCTGGTACTAATTTGTGAAAGTTAAACCACCACTTACACTGGTTGGCTTTTGCACCTCCAGAAACGCTGACCTAAGCACAAATACTTATCAAAGTATCTAAATATTGAAACAAAGCCTTCTGAAGGTGAGCAATAAAGCCACTTCACGGCACCAACCACTTTATGGTCCATTCACATACCCCGGGATGCTTGTTTCCGGTCCAGGGAAGACCTGGCTTGGCAGTTCGGGCTGGACTGTTCCCATAAGGAACAGGGTCAAGACTGATTTGCATATGGCTGGGTCTGACTTGGGGTGCCGAAGTGAGCTAAAGAAGAAAGATGGAATCAACCCAGATCTGTGACTGGTGTTGTGTCTGAAAAGTTTCAGCGCTCTGTCCATCATCTCTTTGTGTTTGCTTTGTTCACCCTAAGTTGGCAGGGTATGCCCAGACGTGGGTCCCTTGCTCACTTTGGCACTGGATTCAAGCTAGCCTGGCTGATGAGGGGTGTTACCCTGAAACCGGTGCCAGATTACTTGTTTCCGGTCCAGGGAAGACCTGGCTTGGCAGTTGGGCTGGACTGTTCCCATAAGGAACAGGTTCAAGACTGATTTGCATATGGCTGGGTCTGAACTGGGGTGACAAAATGAGCTAAAGAACGAGGATGGATTCAACCCAGATCTGTGACGGGGGTGAGTGTCTGAAAAGTTTTAGCGCTCATCTCTTTGTGTTTGCTTCATTCACGTGCCATTCACGCACCACACACAAGAGTTTCATACTGCCACTGTGCCACTGTGCTAAATCCAACTCCTTCCAGTTTGTGGATGCAAGTTGGGGGGTGTCTTAGTATTCTGCATGGTTATTCCTCGAACTGAGCAAGCATATCTATCTTTGAAAATAAGGTAAACATGCTGGGAATGTTCCAACATTTTCTAAAAAGAACACCATAAACTATGAAGAACGGTAGAAGGTGAAACACAGGGTAGTCCGTGACAATGTAACATATGTTCCATCCACCGTTATGTGCAGTGTTGTAACTCTAATGCACTTATCATGCAGCAAACTGACCATCTACTAAACTCTGACGGAGGATGAACGTGGCAAGCAGGTCAAGCATTGACCCATATGCACTATTGTAATTCAATGTGAGTGTGGCACCAACGGGTTTGAATCCATAAGTGAAGATGAAGTCATGGAATGTGTATCTGTACTACCTTTTCTATCTGCCTTCTACCCATGTAATTCCTGGGCAAGCACACCTACCATAAGCTTTTCTTACCCGTTCATGTGTCTGTCATCAGAGTCCTGACTAATCCTGTATAATTGTCAAGTGAACCTATACTAATGCCTTCCGTCCCTAGCTACTTGAAGCTCAAGAAAACGTGTCTGTCATGCACCATCAATGCACTCACTGTGCTGAATCCAACTCCTTCCAGTTTGTGGGCGCAAGTTGGGGAGTGTCCGAGTATGCTGCATTGCCAATTCCTCGAACTGAACAAGCATATGTATCTTTGAAAAGAAGGCAAACATTTTGGGGAATATTGCCGAAGTTCCCTAAAGTAATAAGCCAAACAAATGTCCTGTGGAACTCATTCACTTATACTTTTACTTTGACAGCGTGAAAACTCAATTACTAACTTGCTTCATACCCAATGTTATTGAAAAAGGGTACACAACACAATATCTTCTATGATGAATGTTTTCACATCTTACACTAAAGATATGAATACAATTATCATACAGGATATTGTGTCCTGCTTCCCTTTTCAATAACATGGTTATGATACAAGTTACTAATTGAGTTTGCACACTTTCAAAGCAAGTAGAAATGTTGGTGAATAAGTCCCATTGGATATTTGTTTGACTTAATACGCTTACTCCGGTTCTCGATGGCAATCAGGGTGGTCCTTGTATAGTAGATATAAGTTCCCTAACAAACACTTCAAAATCCAGCCAAGCCTTTAACATTTTGCCAAACAGGGTTCTCCGTGACAACGTGGCGCATGTTCTGTTCACCAGTATGTGCAGTGTGGGGACTATAATGCACTTGTCAATCGGTGAACAGAACACCTACCATGTTCTGAGAGCAGAAAAAGGTGCTGAGAAGTCCATGATTTCCTGAAGTAGAGAAACTAAAAATCTGCAGCGGCTTACCTTGCGAAGTAGTGGCCCAGAGACAGTAGGTATCCGTTCACAGCAATTGAAAGGTTTACTTAATGGCATCTCCACCGAAGTCAATTTCCCAGTACTTTGCTATAGTATGATACAACCTAAAGCAAGCAGGAAAACTCTGTCTAGACACCCGCCAGCACAACCAGGCACAGATGACACAGAGGAAGATGAAGGGGCAAAAGAGTTTGTAAGGATGGTGGTCCACAATGTCGGCCCAAAAACAATCTCCATCCAGGAGATCCAAGACACTACAGAGCATGATGCAAGCATCTCCAAGGTAGAATAGGCTTTTTAGAGGAGACAGTAATGCAATTTCCTGGATGGCTCAAAAACACTGACTGCTGAGGAAAAAGCAGCTATGAGCCAATCTGGAAGGTCCAGGATGTGCTTAGCACTAGTAAAGAAGACCTGCTCCTCGAAGAACGACAGATCGTAATGCCCTGAGGTCTATGGGTAAGAGTTGTGGAGTTTGCACACCAGGGGCACCAGGACATTGTAAAGACCAAGGCCCACCCCAGAGACAAGGTATAGTTTTCCAGCATAGACAACTGGGTAGATGACAGAGTCAAAGGCTGCCATTCCTGTGCTATAACTAGTGGGGATTCAACGTCAGTCCAGGTAATCACAGAGGAACCATGCTGAAGCCATGGTCATGCTTTAGTATGGATTTTGACAGTTTTCCAGACGGGTGGCAGACAGCTGAGGTAGTAGACAGCCGCACCAAGTACCAAGTTGAATTATATGGTGCCGTTAACGGCCTTCATGAAGGTAAAGCTCGCACTGGAGAAGATATTCGTGTTGCTGGGGATCCCCGATGAGATGAAGACAGACAATGATCCTCCGTTCCTGGGGCTGGAGTTTCAACCATACCCAAGTGGCCTGAACATCGAACATCAAACATCAGAAAGTAAGCCTGTAATGGCCCCAAGCCAATGGGGAAGTAGTGCACTTTATGCGCACCCTGAACAGAGTGCTAAGGATTGGAAAGGAAACAAGGGGAGAATGCAAAGTGGTGCCTACACCATTTCCTAAGGGCCTACCGTCAAACCCCAAACAGCACCACAAGATGCACTCCAAGTGACCTCCAGTTGTGAAGGCACGTTCAAGATGTCATTCCTTCTGAACCCAGCTGGAGCCCAGCAGTCTTTGATACACTGGCCACTCAGGAGATGAGAAGAGCCACTAATGACTGGGCTAGTCAGGCTTGGCATGCAGTGGTCAGAGATCTGGCCACAGGAGACAAATTAATCATGAGAGACTGACACCCAAGGTGGGAGTTTCGCACCCCACTCGTGAAAGAAGTGTGGGAAATCAAAAACAATGAAAACTGTCCAGCAGGGCTCATAATGTGTCCAGGAATGTCTCCTGGTTCAAGAGTGAGGTCGCAAGCAAATGGGCATGACAAAGGCCAAGAGGCAGTGGGTGAGACACCAGAGGTAAACTTGGCGACACCCAGTCCTCAAAAGGACAGCACACAAGTGGGCTGTGTGAGACTTTTCCCTGAATACTCATGAGTCCAAGATGCTTGAACGATGACAAGACCATGAGACAGGAGCAAAGTGGCCGGAGATATGAAGTCAGGCCCAATCCAAACCGGGTCAAAGGCTCAAAGACTTTGGGCCTGATTCACAGAACTAACTTACGTCAAAAACGTAAAGTTAGTACTTTTTGGTATTCACAGAATGAACTTACTCATTTCGGTATTCATAGAAGTTAGTAGTCCTAACTTTAGGACTCCTAAATGCCTTCTGTGAGTACCAAAGTCTTAAAGTTAGGATTTTCTCAGTTTAGGAGTAGTAAGTTAGGACTCCTAACTTTAGGACTCCTAAATGCCTTCTGTGAATACCGAAAGTCTTAAAGTTAGGATTTTTCTCAGTTTAGGAGTTAGGAGTCCTAACTTTACTACTCCTAAACTGAGAAAAATCCTAACTTTAAGACTTTCGGTATTCACAGAAGGCATTTAGGAGTCCTAAAGTTAGGAGTCCTAACTTTACTACTCCTAAACTGAGAAAAATCCTAACTTTAAGACTTTCGGTATTCACAGAAGGTATTTAGGAGTCCTAAAGTTAGGACTACTAACTTCTGTGAATACCGAAATGAGTAAGTTCATTCTGTAAATACTAAAAAGTACTAACTTTACGTTTTTGACGTAAGTTAGTTCTGTGAATCAGGCCCTTTGGGTCCAATAGCTAGATTGGCGAATGAGATACTCCATTACAAACATGATTGATATCCCGTCTGCCGTATTACAATTGCAATATATACTATGGAACTTGTAATACTGCAGATGGGACATCTGTCACGTTTGTGACGGTGTATCCCATCCGGCAAACTGCTAATCAGGTCCTATGCTTGTCATGCTACCAAGTGATTAATGCCCAGTTTGTTTTGCCAAGTAAAAGTTTGGTGGGATGCACAAAGCATTGCAACCTGCAGCCCGATGGCCGGGCGTGGTCCTAGGGTATAAATAAAAGCCAGAGTGATCACTGGTGGGCTCTACGCGATATCCTCTGCAGTACGGTGCGAGTCTTCTTTTATTTCCTGCCAACCTCATGCTATGTCCTTGTCTGACACCGCTCCACATGCTTCAAAGATAGTGCTGGCACACGTGAAGTGCCAGGGATCTCTCAAGAGGGCATGTCCTCATTTGCCTGGAGGTGTGGCCCCATGCATATGAGCCAATCACTTTGCCCCTGTGCCCGTGGTGTATTATGGACGTGGGCACAGAGGCAAACATGCCTTTAGAAGGGGCACTGAAAGTGTGCCACTAAAAGATGGCACACTCTTAGTGCGCCTCCTAAAGGCATTCCTCTTGGTGGAAGAAACGGGGTCTCATGGACCCCCTAGACATTCCCTAGGCAGGTGCAGTCACTCACTGAATCCACCTGCAAGGGGATCCCTGTCCCTTCTTGAAAGAGCAGGAGGGTGCCGTCTGCACAGTAAAAGTCAGAGTGGCTCTAAATCAGCCGCTCCATATTTCACTTGAATAAATTCGCCGCTGCCCTGTGGGTAGCACATTTACAGTAATACGATGCACTTTCCTATTTTGAGCATGGCGCACCTATTTAAAGTTGTGCAGTGGCACAAACAAGGAAAGTGTGCTGTATATGTAATACAGTCCTTGGATTCTTCGGTTTGGACAATGTGGGAACTCCATCACTGCCCATATCCAGACTGTAGCTTTTTTGTTGCATACATGCCTATTAATATTTCTTCAGCAACATGCCTGTTCTCCTGGTTTTATAATATCAACCACTACATAGACAATCTCTAATTTCTGAACCTTTGTTCTTATTACACTGTTTTTCTTGATAATTACTTTTATTACAGCGGTTGGTGCATTTTTTTCAGCATTTAGCTTATTGTTCTTAAAAACAACCATGCCCACTTGAACGGTGTTTAATTTCCATTCAATTATGATCTATTATTTGTTTTCCAAATAGTTAACACGTGTTAACCATCACTGCATTTTTAAGGATAAAATATAACAAGATTAGCAGAAAATGTATAATTATTAGCGAATACAATATTATTATTCTTACTTCTTTTATGATCATACATTCTGTTGTAGTAATGAAACTCTAACAAGTTGAAAAATATGAAGCTTCGCATTCCTCAGCGATCTGTGAGTTAGGAATCACTCGCTCCCCGTCAGGAATCAGATCCTATTCAAAGCTTTTGTCCTGGTTCATAGTGCTGTGTACCTGTCCAGTCCTCGATATCTAGCAAAGGTTTGTTCAGTATCTTCCTACCAGAGTGCTTCATTCAGCCTCAGCATTGCTTTTGTTGATTCACCATTTTAATGCACCCATAGGGCCAGTAAAACATTCTCCATTCATGCAGCTAAAGCCGGGAACGAACTTCCATGGGATCTGCACCCGATTCCCCCAGAGACTGTATTCTGCAGGAAACTTTACACTTTTGTTTTTTCTGGGAGACATTAGGGTGTGAGATCTGAAGGGTATACCTAAGAGATCCTCCCTCTTAGCGCCAGGACACTCCTTGGGGTAGCCGTGCGCTGTATAAATCCCTCATTCATTCAGCTGTGTATTATATTAGATAGACATTTCAAATTGGCTGGGAGTAAGACAGCAAAAATAATGTGTGCTATGTTGTCTTTCTGCAGGGGGTGAGATAATTATATGAGCAATAACTGCTAGAAAGACGTGGCAATATATAAGTAAGTAATGTCTCTTGCTGGTGTATGAAGGGGATTATTAAGCAACAGACTTTCCATAGTTTACTACAAGAAGGCCAACAAGAATGAGTTATACTGGCACCATACCATTCAGAATGTCATCACACTGAGGAAAAAAAGAAAAATGTTAGAGAGCTCATTGTTTCCTTACCATCCTGATTAGGATTCCATAAAAACTAGAAAAAGGGCCAAAACATATTAAACGTTCCAGGAAAAACGCGCAAATATACAAATTAAGATGAGCTATTGACGCACTGGATGGAAAAGCACCATCATGAACATTGATTCACAATCTATCATCACTGTAAATGCATTTTGGAGAATTGTCATGCTGTAAAATAACATAGTACAAACATTTTTATAGTGATCCTTAAAAAAGAGAAAATGTAGTGCAATGTGTTCGTGATTAACAATGTCGTAATGTTACCTACTGTGCAGCATTTTTGGCAGCAGTAAGATGCATAGATTTATGTGTGCCTTAAATTAGGCTTTTGCCACCTTTTACAGGGTTTTTTAAATAGCACATTGCAAACTTCTTAAAATTGCCAGTGATGACAAATAATGTAAAAGAGGGTTTTCAAATAAACAAGTTACAACATGCCCTGAGATTCTCTTACCATTGACCTCTTTCCAGCTCAAACCTACACACCTTGGTGTGACAGAATCGATAGAATAAAATCCCACATCATATAACAGTTACTCTTGTTATAAGAGGTGCTTCTGGACTGAATAACAACTACTACAAAGGGAGTTACAATTTAATTATCCACCTTAGCTCCAACATCAGAAGAAGTTCCAAATATCTTTTTTTACAGGACAGGACCGGACCCTGATTGGCGTTGGCTCGCAGTGGCCCTGGTGAAGCCAGCACAAGACTGACCACTGTGTATTCCCTAAAGATTGCCACCCCCAGCTATGGACTTGCTCATGGAATGTGAATGGCTTAGCACAGTTGACACAGGATAAGGATGTTATACAATTTTGCCAATCATCCGTTATTATACTCTTTCAGGAAGCATGGTGTGCAGCTGGCTTCTTTTTAATAGGAAACCTAGAATTTAATCTCCCTGCCACTAGAAATGTAAAAATGGGAAGCGCAAAGAGAAGGTTGGTCATTTATGTGGCAGCAAGACTCAACTATGACATAACCCCCTTGAATTTAAAATTGAACTGGAGGAATGGATACTAATCAAAAATTGGAACATCACACACATCTCCACTTCTGATCCACTATATTTACATAAGCAGCAAAAATTTGGAAAAAAATAAATAATATTTAACAAGTTCGAGGATATCCTCTATGACCTGAACACCACCTACCCCAACACGGCCTGCTTACTTAGTGGACACTTCAACATGAACCTAATTGCAACTGACGAGGAATCTCAACTTGTCAACACTATAAATCACATATGGTCAATACCATTCAAAATAGGCCCTGAGATAATGCAGGACATATTAGGGGAGGACTTCCTTGATTTACCAGGGATAAATGTTCCATTTGAACGAGACTATCCAGCTGCCTTATAGGCATCTCTTCAACCTCTGAGTCTTTAACCGACTACTCAATTGTGAGCTAAATATGTTCCAAATGAAAAGCAACATTCTCATAGAGTTGCCCACAGAGAGCGACCATCTGCCACAAATCATAAAAGTTAGACCTCAAAACATACGCATTTTCTTGGAAACAAATCTTGCAATCCAATAATATTCATTCACTTAAAAGAAAAAAATGGAAAGGATTGAGCTTGGAACCAATCATTCAATATTCAAAGCAGGCTGTACAGTCATGGTGCTTGAAAGAGGAGGATGCAAGAACAACCACCATTCTAATGTTGCGGAGTAGACTAAATTTGCCACAAATCTATTTGAAAACTTTCCAACTTCTGCATCTTTGAAGGGGACAAAACTTGGTCATTCACCAAAGACGAATGAATAGTTTACAAAGCCCTTAGCAGAGTGGAAAAACAATTAAACAAAGAATCACGAGTACTTAAGAAACTTTTGTTGATGTACAGACAAGCCCATTTCCAAAAAGTGAAAGACCTAAGGTCTGTTTACAAGAAATCCTTCTGGAGAGCTAAAACAGAAAGCCAAAATCACAAGTGGGCTACATTTTTTCAAACTTGTAAAGTTAAAGATGAAATGGCATTTTGGGGATTTATAAATAAACTCACAATTTAGCAATCAAGAGAAAAAATGCCAACTTCACCGAGGCAGCATGTGTCAAATACATAACCAAACTCAATGCTACAAATTCATCCTCTAATGAATCACAGGAGCAGTTAAAATCATCTGTGTTTTGGGTTACTACCAGCTACAAACCCACTCAACTTTGCTTGGTCCTAAACAAAACTAAGACAGAAGGAGCGACAGGTCCAAATGGTCTCCCAACAGTATTATTTAAATCCAATCAACAAATTTGGTCAACAGCCCTAACCCTGCTGTTTAACAATTGCTCAGCCACAGGAACTATTCCAAAATCATGGAGAGGAACCATAGTCCATCCCCAGTGGTGAGCCAGTGAACTATAGGCTTATTGGTCTCATAGACATTGAATCACAGTTCTTCTCAAGTCTCCTACTAAAGGACCTTGAAGGTTGGGCAGCCCAACTAAGCCTTGTCCCACCAAATCAGACAGGCTTTCACCCAGGAAGTGGTACACCAACATACCTCTTGACAATATCGTCATAATAGAGGACTCCCCCAGCAAAAAACTCCCCTTAATGTATGCTATGTGGATCTATAATCCACATTTGACAAGGTTTCAAGAAATGCCTATTAGTCAAAACTGAACTGTTGGGAAAATCCCCAACACTTTTACGTGCCATCCACCTTCTCTACCACAATACTTGGGTGAGAGTAAAGCTAGTCAATGGCTCAGTAACCACAAAGCAAATGCCTACACACAAGAGATTAAAAACAGGACTGCATGCTCGGTTCCCATTTTTTTAATCACTTCATTGCTGCTCTGAAGTAGGTCCAGGAGTGTTAGACCCGGGATCCCTGGTTGGCTGAGGTAGGTACCTTAGGCTAAACAGGGACCCTCGTTCTCACATCAGGGAAAGGAAGGACACCTTCGCAGATAGCCCCCGCTGACCCCCTTGGTAGCTTGGCACGAGCAGCCAGGCTCATCTTCCAGTGGCAGGCCTGAGTTCCCTCTTTACTGCTACTTGTGTGGGTGGCACAATTCGTGCTGCAGGCCCACTAGTAGCATTGGATTTACCAGCCCTGGCACACATAATACACTTTTCTAGGGACTTTACTAGTAAGGCAAACATACCAATCATGGACAACCAATTACCATTACACTTTATACAGGGAGCACTTGCACTTTGACACTGTTTAGCAGTGGCAAAGTGTCCAAAGCATCTAAGTTGGCAAAGCAAAATCCATCACAGCACCAAAAATAGAGGTGGTAGAGGCAAAAAGTCAGGGGTAACCACGCCAAGAAATGCCAGGTCTAACACGTGTCCCCTCCAGCCGAAAAGTGGGGGGAACTACCCACCCTCATGGGAGTTCTCATCACTAAGGCGGAAAAATCTGGACAGACCATCAGCATTGGCGTGTTCTGTTCCCTGGCGGTGTTCCACCGTGAAGTCCATTCCCTGTAGGGAGATGGACCCCCTTAACAGTTTTGGGTTCTCACCCCTCATCTGCATCAACCATCTGAGTGGCCTGTGGTCTGTCTGAACCAGGAAGTGAGCCCCAAACAAGTAAGGCCTCAGCTTCTTCAGTGCCCAGACAACAGCAAAAGCTTCCCTTTCAATTGTACTCCACCTCTGTTCCCTGGGAAGTAGCCTCCGGCTAATGAAAGCTACTGGTTGGTCCAAGCCCTCGTAATTCAGTTGTGAGAGTACCGCTCCCACACCATGCTCTGAAGCATCTGTCTGCACTACAAATTCCTTGGAGAAATCAGGCACCTTGAGCACGGGCGCCGTGCACATGGCAGTTTTCAGGGCATCAAAAGCGGTTTGGCAGGCATCAGTCCAGATCACCTTCTTGGGCTGTTTCTTTGACGTCAGTTCTCTCAAGGGGGCAACAATGGTGCCATGCCCCTTCACAAACTGTCGGTAATACCCAGTGAATCCTAGAAAGGCCCTCACTCCTGTCTGGGTCTTGGGGGGTTCCCAAGCCAGAATGGTATCAATCTTTGCCCGTAGGGGCGCCACCTGGCCGCTCCCTACCTGGTGTCCTAAGTACACCACCGAACCCTGCCCTATCTGACACTTACTTGCCTTGATAGTCAGGCCTGCCCTCTGCAAGGCCTTCAACACTTCACAGAGGTGTTGCAAATGTTCCTCCCAACTGGAGCTAAACACAGCAATGTCGTCCAGGTAGGCGGCGCTGAATTCCTCGAGCCCACTCAGCACCTGGTTAACCAGTCTCTGGAAGGTGGCAGGGGCGTTCAACCCAAAGGGCATAACTTTGAACTGGTAGTGCCCCTCTGGCGTTGAGAACGCTGACCTCTCTTTGGCCCCCTCGGTCAAGGCAATCTGCCAGTACCCCAACGTCAAGTGAAATGTACTGAGGTACCGGGCAGCTCCTAGCCGATCCACGAGCTTATCAGCTCTGGGGATGGGGTGAGTGTCAGTCTTGGTGATGGCATTGAGCCCACGGTAATCCACACAGAACCGGAGTTCTGGGGTGGCACCTGGCGCAGCAGCTTTTGGCACAAGCACCACTGGGCTAGCCCAGGGGCTACTGAATGGCTCAATCATCCCTAGATCCAGCATCTTGAAAACATCCTCCTTGATGCTGGCCCTGACCTTATCAGCTACTCTGTAAAAATGTTGTTTTACAGGTAGACTGTCTCCAGTGTCCACATTATGGATGCACCAATGGGTGACTCCCGGGGTCAGGGAGAATAGGGAGGCGAACTGCCCCAATACCTGGTGACACTCCCTCTGCTGTTCCGGGGTCAGGGTAGGCGAGAGGTTCACCCCATCCACTGACCCCTCCTTCTCCTTGGCTGACAGGAGGTCAGGAAGGTTCACTCCCCTCTTCTGCCCCATCATCTGTAGCCAAGAGCATGGTCACCTCAGACCTCTCAAAGTGTGGGTTGAGGCGGTTCACATGGAGGACCCTCAAAGGGTTCCTAGGAGATCGTAAGTCAACCAGGTAGGTCACTTCGCTCCTGCGCTCCACCACCTCATAAGGCCCAGTCCACTTGTCCTGGAGCGCGAAAGGCTCCACTGGCACCATCACCCACACTTTTTGCCCAAGTTGAAATTCGACCAGAGTGGCATTCTGGTCGTACCACCGCTTCATTTCTTCCTGGCTGGCTTCCAGATTCACCTGAGCGAGTTGCCTGAAACGCCTAGTTTTGTTCCTGAAGGCCAGCATGTAGCTATATACATCCTGGGAGGGTTTACTAGGAGCCTTCTCCCAGCCCTCCTTCACCAAACTCAAAGGTCCTCTCACCGGGTGTCCATACAGGAGCTCAAAAGGACTGAACCCTAAGGACTTCTGTGGCACCTCTCGGTAAGCAAACAGCAGGCATGGTAAGAGGACGTCCCACTTACACCTCATGGGCTCCTCAAGACCCATAATCATGCCCTTCAGGGTCCGGTTAAATCTCTCAACCAGACCGTTACCCTGGGGGTGGTAAGGGGTGGTGAACTTGTAGGTTACACCACACTCCTTCCACAGAGATTTCATATGCCTAGATATGAAATTAGTACCCCTGTCGGACACCACCTCTCTGGGGAACCCCACGAGGGAGAAAATCCCCATCAGTGCATGGTCCACCATGGGGGCTGTCACCGTCCGGAGAGGGATAGCTTCCGGGTACCGGGTGGCATGGTCCACCAAGACTAGGATGAACCTGTTGCCCATGGCCGTCTTGGGATCCAGAGGCCCCACAATGTCAATGCCCACCCTTTCAAAGGGGGTGCTGACTACAGGGAAAGGTTGGAGGGGAGCCTTGCGCTTCCTTCTACTCTTACCACTCGCCTGGAAAGTCTGACAGGTCCTGCAATGAGTATCAGAACTCTTGCGCATTTGGGGCCAGTAGAAGTGGGTGACAAGCCTCTCAATGGTCTGGTCCTGCCCCAAATGTCCTGCTAAAGGTACATCATGAGCCAACCCCAGTAGGAAGGCTCTGAAGCGCTGGGGTACCACCAGCACACGGGCGGACCCAGGCTCAGCAACCTTAGGCTCACTATATAGGAGATCATTCTCCCAGTAAATCAAGTGTGATCCAGACTGATCACCTGCTGCCTGGTTTGCTGCATGTTGCCGCAAACCTACAAGAGAAGGGCACTTCTTCTGCTCCTCACAGAATTCCTCCCTGGAGAGCCCTCCCTCCTGCTGCCATTCGGTCAGCTCAGATAAGTCCCCCAGTTCAGCTACTTGTTCCCCCGTAGGCTCCAGGGCATCCCCCTCAAAGGGTGCCTCCTCCTGGACTGTGGGAACTGTGGGGGACGGTTTCCCATGCCCCCTGCCTCTTCTCTTCACGGCAGGCACCTGGGCCACTGTTTCAGGCTCCAGGTCCTCTTGAACACCTTTACTGGCTGCCATAGACCGAGTGATCACACAAGGCCACTCAGGCAGACCCAACATCTCCAAATGCACCTGGCGCTCCACCTCCTTCCAGGGGGAACTCTCCAGGTCATTCCCCAGCAGACAGACTACAGGCATGGGCGGACTTACAACGACCTTCAAGGAACCTGAGACCCCCCCCCATTCAAAGGGAACTAGCGCCACCTTGCAGAGGCACACAGAGTTGTCTGCTGCAACTACAGGGTGAAGCACATCGGGAATTACCTGCTCCTCAGATACCCACTGACACCTCACAGATGTCAAACTGGCTCCTGTGTCTCTCAGAGCCTCCACCCTTCTTCCATTGATGGTCACCCACTGCCTGTACATCTTAGTATTCTCAGGCAGAGAGATTTCCTGGACCATCTCTCGATCTCCTAATGAGACCAGGGTCATAACTGCTTGCTCCTCCCCAGTCCAAGGACTCAATTCCTCACCCAACGCTACACTCACTAAACCAGGTGTTGGAGCACCAGTGGGTGCAGATGACTTCTTGGGGCATTTAGGGGAAATATGACCCACTTCTTTACAGAAGTAACAAGTAGGAGGACCTCGGTTGTCCCGCTTGCCCTTATGGGGCCAGGACCTCTTAGCCTTGGGGGACTGGGACCCTTTCACCTGGGAACTACTTTGGGGCCCTTTAGAGAACCCCTTGTGGTTACTCTTGTCCTCCCCTACCTTCGGCGGGGGACCCTGTACACTTTTGGTAGTGGTTCCTCCAATCCCCTTGTGGACCCGGGTACTGGTCCAGCGGTCCGCCTCTTCAGCAAGCTTACTGGGATCAGTCGGCTTACTGTCCAAAAGATGCTGGCGCAGCTCTGGAACACACAGACTACTCAAGTGCTCCCAACTACTTAAATCGCATAAGCTCTTCAAATCAGTTGCCTTGCTGCCCTTCATCCAACCATCCAGTGCACGCGTGTACGCATTCACACACTCCACCCAAGTACTGGATTCCTGTTTCTTGAAGTTCCTGAATTTCTGCCTATATTGTTCAGGAGTGAGCCCATACCTGAGGCATAAAGCCTCCTTCATATTGGCGTAGGTCAGGGTTCCCGCCCTCTCTAAAGGGGGTAAAACATCCCTCCCAGAAGACTCAAAGTGTTTCCATAGGCCCGCCCCCAATGCTTCTCAGGCACCTCATTCATCCTCAGTGCTATCTCGTATGCCATGAACCACGCATAAATATCATCACCCCTTTGGTAATCTCGCACTAAGTCCTTGGGAATGTACACCTTCCCCACTGGCACTGGTTGTGTGCTGCCACCATTTGAACTGGACTCTGCCTGTTTAACCTTCATTTCCAGTTCCCTCATGCTTAACTCATGAGCTAAGAGAATCTTTTTCTCTTCCAAGGCGAGAGTGTTCCTGCTCTCCTCTGCTCGCTTTTCACTTTCAATCAGCAGCTTCTTCTCCTCTGCTTGAGCTTTAAGTTTTAAAACCTCCAACTCATGCTCTCTGACCCTTTGGTTTTCCTCCAGCTCCTCTGGTGAAAATGTCCTCCCTGAATGGCTACTACCAGCCCCTAAGGTTGGTCCCTCCACTGGCAAATCCTGCGGACCAAATCCATTCCCTGGGTCATCCTCATCCACCTCAACATCACCCGTCTCCTGAGCCCCTTTGGCTTCCCACCAGGCCCTAAAGGCCATTTGCAGCTCCTCCTTCTTTGCGGTACTTTTCATGGGACATCCCAAAGCTCTGCAGAATTGCCTCAATTGATCAACTTTGTAGGTAAGCAATGCCTCAATGTCGAACTCTAATTCTGCAGCCTCACTGGCTACTTGACCCCTCTGAGACATGGTGTGGCTTAAAGGTGGCTCAAAAATAGAACCAACAAATCAAAAACACAATATGTGGTTGTGTCGTGGTCTGCGCTAAACTTGTGATGTACACCAATTACTGTGAGTGAATTTGCAAATACACGTTTCAATCCCACACCGCTGACCACCAAATGTTAGACCCGGGATCCCTGGTTGGCTGAGGTAGGTACCTTAGGCCAAGTAGGGACCCTCGTTCTCACGTCAGGGAAAGGAAGGACACCTTCGCAGATAGCCCCCGCTCACCCCCTTGGTAGCTTGGCACGAGCAGCCAGGCTTATCTTCAAGGTAAATGTGTAAAGTATTTGCAATCACGCTCACAGCAACCCAATGATGACACCACAAATGGACTCCACACAAGTTTTATAAAACGAGTATACATTTATATAAAAAGATATACGATAAGACCACACAATATAAATCCAACATATGCGTATTTGTACTATTCTTCCTGGCCGGTTGTTAGGCCAGCCAGCCCTTGTAAGTTCTGGTGATATTAATGAGCACTTCTAAACGTTCCACTACAGTCCTAATACAATGCTATGCAGTTCATAATGCTAGAATCAGGCACTTTGTAATGTAACAATAATGCAACTCGTAATGCTAGAATCAGGCACTTTGCAATGTAAAAATAATGCAATACGTAACACTAGAATCAATGCAATGCGTAATACTCTAATCAGGTAGTTCGTTATGCAGAAACAATGTAATGCGTAATACGCTAATCAGGTAGTTCGTTATGCAGAAACAATCCAATGCATAATACGCTAATCAGGTAGTTCGTTATACAGAAACAATGCAATGCGTAATACGCTCCAGCACTGTTCACGGTGCCTCAGGCGGTCTCTCCGCCACTCGTATTACTCTCCGTCAGCCTCTGTCAACAGTTGCCCCCCACACGGCTATGATGTGAACAAAGAGTACAATTCCGCACTCTGGTCCCGGTACTGCCACACCTCTGGCAAGTACGGGCCACGATACGAGCTGAAGCAGAGGCTCCCACTGCAGGAAGGAGAGAGGCTGAGAGCATCTCCATCCGAGCCCGCACCCCACCCCAGGCGTCCACACGTTACCTGGGGGGTGCGACCTCACTCTCCTCTCCTCTACCCGCGATTTGGGCCTCCGATGCAATCTTTGTCAATTCCGAGCAGTGGGACTCGGGCCCTCCCTCGACGAGGTTGGCTCGAAGTCCCGCTCTGGCAACGGCGGGCTCGGGCCGACGGCTCAGCTCTTCCGGGGCTGCCGATCCAGGCTGCTGATGCTACGAAGCTCTCAGGCTGCAACAGGGCACACGCACACAGCGTCGCTGAGACTCACTTGAACTCCGGTGCACACGATAACAGGGCAATCCTCACGAAGGTCTCAGGCTGCACAAAGCACACGCACACAGCGTCGCTGAGACTCACTTGGACTCCGGTGCACACGATAACAGGAAAATCCTCATGAAGGTCTCAGGCTGCAAAAAGCACATGCACACAGCGTCGCTGAGACTCGCTTGGACTCCAGGTGCCCACGATCACAGGGCACTTCTTACGAGGGTCTCAGGCTGCAAAAAGCACACGCACACAGCATCGCTGAGAATCTCCTGGAAAGTTTTGTGTTCCTGAGTTTCCGCAACAGGGAGCCAGCTCACCTCGGGCCCTTGGGGATAAGTTACTTCCGGACACAGCAAAGTCCTTTCAAGCAGGGGTACACAGCACACAGCAAAGTCCTTCAGACTCTCCTTGGTTAAAGCAGCAAACTGCAGGCCAGCCCCAGAACACACAGCAAGGGTCAGTCCTTTAGTCCCTTCAGCTGTTTCTTCCTTGTCAAAGGTTCCTCTTGACCACAAGTAGCTTCAGTCTTGATCAAGCCATTTCTCCAAAGTTCAGGGGCTTCAGCTCTCATAGTTATACCCCTAAATGTCTTTGAAGTCTTTGTGTTCAGGGGTGCACTGACCCCTGTACAAACCAGTTCTGGGTGCCTCCCTGCCAGTGACACCTTTATTCCTTTGATAGTGGGGGTCTGGATCCTCAATCACTAAGCAGAGGCCGGAGAAATTGGTTTATGGCTGCAGCCCAGGCCTCTTCACCTCTAGAGGCTACTCCTCCCCCCTACACTCCAGATACAGGTCACCCTGTTGCTGTCTCACCTCCTCCCCTGGGTCAAGATATTCCCCAGATCCTATCACTTTCAAATCCAGACAGTCAATCAACATCCAGGCAGAGACACATAGAAATGTCAGAGCACAAAAACCCAGCCACTTCTAAAAGAGTGGCTTCTAAACACACAATGCAAAAACCAACTTCATAAAAAGATATGTTATTACATTGTGAGTTCAGGCACACTAAACTTCACCTCTCAATCTTTAGCCTTTGGGGAGATAGGCCCGAAAACATATTACACAGCCTCCCCATGTTATCCTATGGGCAAGATGGCCTTTCCACAGTAAAAAAACTAAATGGAGATTATTTCACTGTCAGGGCATGGTACACACCTTAGTACATGTCATACCTTTCACATGCACTGCACCCTGCCCAGGGAGTACCTAGGACCTACCATAGGGGTGTCTGATGTGCATAGAAAGGGAAGGGTAAGGTCTGGCAAGTGGGTGCACTTGTCAGAACAACATGGCAGTTTAACAAACTGAGCGCAGGCACTGCAGTGGCAGGCCTGAGTTCCCTCTTTATGGCTACTTGTGTGGGTGGCACAATTCGTGCTGCAGGCCCACTGGTAGCATTGGCATTACCCTCCCTGGCTCACAGTGCACTTCACTAGGGACTTTACTAGTAAGGCAAACATACCAATCATGGACAACCAATTACCATTACACTTTATACAGAGAGCACTTGCACTTTGACACTGATTAGCAGTGGCAAAGTGTCCAAAGCATCTAAGTTGGCAAAGCAAAATCCATACACACTAGCCCCAGCAATGTTGCTGAGGGTGGGAACCAGAGGCGGGGGGCCAAAGGGCGAGCCAGCCTCCACTATCTCATGAACACACAAAAGTGGGCTGCCCCTTGAATCAATTCCTATGTTTATCTACAGAGTTCTGTAGAGATGCACTACCAGTGGGGGCATCTCATAAAAAGTAACGGACTGGCCTCACACACCGCCCGGTGTCATGCTTCATCATCGGCTGTCCTCGCCCTCTAAAAACTTGGTTTGATAGAGGGCGGGCATACACCTGGAGACAGGGATGCACTTCTAAATCTAAGTGATGGCAGTGGGGAGTGATAAGTGATTTAAAAACCATTACATTAGTCCATGTGCTATGCTTTATTCAAATGGTAAATGTATGGTGGTTAAAAACTGAGTGAACGGTGGTATGGGATATTATTCTCCGTTCACCGTATGAAATGCGGTCGACATGTTTCTGCTGAGGTGTCCCCGAAGGGTACGTAGCATTCTTCAGGACCTAAACAAGGGGGAAAAAAAGGGGGGGGGGTGTATACCCTATGTGTTCACTTCCTTTTAACTAGTGAAAAATGGAAGGAAAATCCTGTCGCTAGATCAGGGGAGGGGTTAAAAAAAACACTATGTAGGTGGATATTTCCCTCTTCGTATAGTATCACTAAGAGTAACTCTGTAGAGAAAGGAAAAACAAAGACAAAACATACAAACCAAACCATGTGAGTATGTAAACAAATAGTTTATAAACATCATCCATCCCGCGTCATACCTATAGCGCGCGTGGTGGTGTGAAGTGGTCTTTATGAGACACGTGGCAGGTGCAACGTGTACTCACACCGTTAAAAAGTGGTAAACCAACTCTTACCCTGTATTTCTACCCTAAACGCTCCATGGGAGGGCTGAGGTGGAAGGACCTACTTAGACTTTCTGTAGGGAAAAAACACATAAAATCACTACCGATAGTTAAGGGTTAGTCACCAGTATTCCGAAAGAACCAGGACCAAGGTTCCTAGTTAAAGCAAACATAACAAGGTGAAATCCAGAACTAATGGACCACCTATTCATTCAAGTTCACACCAGCATTCCTTCAGGCATACTCTTACTGTCTAGATTCAGTGCTTCCAGCCGTTCTTCCCTGAGGCGTCCTCTGTCTCCCCGCTGATGGTAAATGGTGAGATTCAGAGGGTTTTTGTACTAAAGAGCTGTGGCTAATTAGTGAGCTAATCAGTGTTAATTGGGCCCGTTAAGTGAGTTTCCTGTGTCCCTCTACGGGACTGCCTGACCGCCTGGTAGGAGGCGTGACTATGAATCGCCCCACCCGATTAGTCAAAACATGCCTCCAACACTACCAAGGCCATTTAGATAGTTAACAATGGGCTTGTGAGGTTTGTTTCCTGTGACCCTCTTGCGTGAGCCTGACCGCCTGTTTGAGGGTGTGTATTCAATAAAGGTTTTCGTTCGGCATTGGTCAAAACATGCCTCCAACACTACCAAGGCCATTTTAGATGGTTAAACATGGGCTTGTGAGGTTTGTTTCCTGTGTCCCTCTTGCGTGAGCCTGACCGCCTGGTAGAGGGTGTGTATTTAATAAAGGTTACGTACGGCATTGGTCAAACGGCGCCGATACCGATGTTATGGTCCTTCCCCTTCCTGCGGGAAAACAAATGCAGTTACGAGGGCATTAGCTCCCATGTTTGTGAGGATGCCCAGGTTCATTACCGGGTCTGATCAGTCTCCCGGTATTTGAGCATGCGCTGAAGTAGTGGGAAACCCGCTACCGCACATGCGCCTTGGTGTATTCCGTGAGACGCATGCTTGATCTGTTTGAATTTGCGAACATAACGGGCCCACTCTCAGTGAACCACTTAAAATAAAGTAGACCAGGAGGGTAGCAGTAGAGAATAGTCCCTACTCTATTAGGCCAGCTTTCTTGGAGTTGGTTGATGACTAAAGAAGGTGTGCATGGTCAATTCTATACATTTTCTATTTCGCAAGTTGCAGCCATGGTATCTCATCATTTAAGCCTTTATCATCGCTGCGAACCCTGTATACCCAGCGCTGTTCTCGGATTTGGAGTTGTCTAGAGATATCAGTCTTTTGTTTATTCATAACCTCAAGCACCACCCATCTGAGGTCCAGGTCGTTGTGGCCTTTCTCCGTGAAATGTTTCGTCAGGTTGGTGTTGGTCTTCCTGCACCTAATCGTACTCCGGTGTTCGCTGATCCGCGTCTTCACCTTCCTGGTGGTCATTCCGACATACTTCAGGTTACATGGACAGGATAGGAGGTACACCACACCTTCTGTATTGCAGTTGCTGAAATGTTTTAGCTTCCAGGGTCTCTCTGTACCTATGTCGACTTCTTTTGTTGTGGTGGTCAGCTGGCAGCACACACAGTTGCCGCATGGGTAGTGGCCTGTTGGTCTCGGTTGGCTCCACAGAGTCATCTGATTCTCAATTTGATCATTGGGAGTTTTGGAGTGTACCAAGGTGTCCCTCAAGTTCCTACTCAGTTTGTATGCGAATAGTGGGGATTCCCACTTCTTGTTCCCGCTGTTTAAGATGGCCCATTTTTTCTTTATAATGTTCTGGATTCTGTTCGACACGGGCGTGTATGTTGTATCGCAGACCAAGCGGTCTTTCTTTTCTTTTTGTGTTGTCTCCAAAAGGGCATCCCGGTTATTATTCCTCGCCCTTTTCCTTGCCCGTTTAACCATCTTCTTGGGGTAATGTCTCTCCAGGAGTTTTGTCTCTAGTTGTTCTGCCTGTATCTGGAATGTATCTATCTCAGAACAGTTCCTTCGAATCCTCAGGAGTTGGCTTACAGGAAGGTTCTCACGGAGGGCCCTCGGGTGGTAGCTGTCATACATTAATAAACTGTTCTTGTCTGTTGGTTTAGTATGGACTTTTGTGGATATTCCTTCAGATGTTAAGGTTATATCCAGATCCAAGAAAACAGCCTGATTTTTGTCGATGGTATGTGTGGACCTGAGGTGGGGGTCAATGCCGCTGACCCACTCCACGAAGCGTGTTGCCTCATCCTTGGTACCTCGCCAGATAACAAAAATGTCATCTATGTACCGTTTCCATGTCTTCATCTGAGGTGTGAAGGGGTTCGAGGGGTTAAAGATGTAGTCCTCCTCAAAGCGGTGTACGTACAGACACGCCATGCTCGGCGCGAAGGTGCTGCCCATGGATGTGCCGCCCACTTGATGGTACATGGTGTCCTCAAACTCGAAGAAATTCTCCGTAAGTGCTAGTTCCGCACACTCCTTGATGAAATGCGTGGGTGTCACATATGTCCAATCCTGGTCCAGTAGAATCTGTTCCACCACCTCCAGAGTACGCCTCTGGGGGATGCTCGTATAGAGCGCTTCAATGTCCATGGTTATGAACAGGTCTTCGCTTGCATCTATGTCCAGGTCTCGAAGATGGCAAAGTACATCTTTGGTGTCTAAGGTAGGATCGAGATTTCTGTACAATCGGCTTCAAGAACCAGTCGCAGAACTGGGAAAGTGGTTCCAGAGCTGACCCAATACCCAACACTATCGGTCTGCCCGGGGGGGGTGTTTTGTTTTTGTGAATTTTAGGAAGAGTATAGAACCTAGGAGTCCTTGGGTCCAAATTCACTAAAAACTCAGGCTCATGCTTGGTAATCCAGTCCTGGGTTTCTGCTTCGTTGACCATGTTCTTGATACTGGTCAGGATGCGGGGTGTTGGATCTTCCTGGTGTACCTCATAGCTCGAGGTGTCGGATAGCAGGCGTAAGCATTCCTCTTTGTACATAGTATAGTCCATCAGGACTATGGCACCCCCCTTATCTGCCGGTTTGATGATTATGTCATGGTTGTTCTTCAATTGCTCCAGAGCCGTTCTCTCTCCTTTGGTCATATTCTGGAATCCCCTCATATTGTTGAAGTCGATTCTTTCCACTTCTGTGAGGACCGCTTGTTCAAATGCCAGGACATTGCAGGATATGTTCTGGTTCGGGGGAGAGAAAGTGGACTTCTTCCGTAGTCCAGAGCTGGTCGGGTCACTGTCCAGTGTTTCGTATTCACCAAAATAATCTTTCAGCTTGATCTTTCTGAAGAACTGAGCTAATTCAGTTTTGAGGAAGAAAGGGTCGTTATTTGGGGTGTGGACAAAACCCAAGCCTTTCGCTAGAACCGCTTCTTCTTCTATGCTGAGGCTATGCGTACTCAGGTTTACAACATTGGTCATTCCCTGGTCGTTGTTATTGTTGAGCCTCTGCCCCTGCTCCGTGTCACTGCGCCGCTGGTTGACGCTTCGTCTTCCCATTGGATCCTCGTTGTCCTCCTCGGTTTCTGTCTGCCTCTTCCTCTGCCTCGGCCTCAGCATAAAAAAGGCTGCAGTCCTTGGTGGGGCCCGAACCCTGGGGGGTAAAATTGCTGTGGCCAGAAGCCGAATGGCTGCATCGGTGGCGTAAACATTGGTAAGTTAGGGTTCTGGTATCTCCGTGTCTGTTGCCTTCCTGTGCTCTCATCGCTGCTGCCGTCGCTTCTCTCTTCCCCTGAGCTGTAAGTCCAGTTTTGAGGTGTAGGTCTGAAGCGTGGCTGACGTCTAGGTGCAGGTGTTTGTTGGGGTTTGTCATAGTATTCGTCCGTTGTGTAGGGATACACCGTCTCCCGCTTGAATTTCTGGACATCCTTCTGTAGTTTGGTTATTTTAGATTGGGTAAGATATTCCCTGTATGCTGACTGGTCACTGTTTATCTCTTCAAGCTTTTTCTTGAAGACGGTAATGTGAACTGATGTTTTCAATTTACTCTCACTCTGCTGTATCTCAACTAGCAGAGCATCTGCTAGTTGTCTGGCTGTGCTGATGATCAACACCAGCCAGTCCTTGGTGCATTTCCATGCTATGCTCGACCAATTAATCCTAAATTCCTTGTTATTTAGGAACAACCGGGGTTCATTTGTGACCGAGTCCCCGTGGTGCCGTGTTCTTTCTCAAATATTCCGTCATAAATGCTCCATGTAGAGCCGTGCGGATTTGTTCTTTCTTCTTTGCTGATAAAGCCTCCCATTCATCTGAGTTCTTGATAGTTTGTGAGACTACCGCCTCCGCCAGAATTGATGGGGTCCTCAGTATGTCTGCATATGTGCTTTCATCGAAAGCCAGTTCAGTCTCCATGGTCGAAATATCAGGGTAATTAGACCGGGTGAGATGTTGTCTTAGCCCGCCTGTTTTTAAGCGTAATTTGCGAGGGTCGGTAAAGCCTTAACCTGACCCTCTGGTCCTTTGTGACCACGTGTAGAGCCCCAGTACGTTCCCACAGCTCGAAAGCTGCACAACAGTCCACACACACTAGCCCCAGCAATGTTGCTGAGGGTGGGAACCAGAGGCGCGGGGCCAAAGGGCGAGCCAGCCTCCACTATCTCATGAATACACAAAAGTGGGCTGCCCCTTGAATCAATTCCTATGTTTATCTACAGAGTTCTGTAGAGATGCACTACCAGTGGGGGCATCTCATAAAAAGTTACGGACTGGCCTCACACACCGCCCGGTGTCATGCTTCATCATCGGCTGTCCTCGCCCTCTAAAAACTTGGTTTGATAGAGGGCGGGCATACACCTGGAGACAGGGATGCATTTCTAAATCTAAGTGATGGCCGTGGGGCAGTGATAAGTGATTTAAAAACCATTACATTAGTCCATGTGCTATGCTTTATTCAAATGGTAAATGTATGGTGGTTAAAAACTGAGTGAACGGTGGTATGGGATATTATTCTCCCTTCACCGTATGAAATGCAGTCGACATGTTTCTGCTGAGGTGTCCCCGAAGGGTACGTAGCATTCTTCAGGACCTAAACAAGGGGGGAAAAAAAAGGGGGGTGTATACCCTATGTGTTCACTTCCTTTTAACTAGTAAAAAAATGGAAGGAAAATCATGTCGCTAGATCAGGGGAGGGGTTAAAAAAACACTATGTAGGTGGATATTTCCCTCTTGGTATAGTATCACTAAGAGTAACTCTGTAGAGAAAGGAAAAACAAAGACAAAACATACAAACCAAACCGTGTGAGTATGTAAACAAATAGTTTATAAACATCATCCATCCCGCGTCATACCTATAGCGCCCGTGGTGGTGTGAAGTGGTCTTTATGAGACACGTGGGAGGTGCAACGTGTACTCACACCGTTAAAAAGTGGTAAACCAACTCTTACCCTGTATTTCTACCCTAAACGCTCCATGGGAGGGCTGAGGTGGAAGGACCTACTTAGACTTTCTGTAGGGAAAAAACACATAAAATCACTACTGATAGTTAAGGGTTAGTCACCAGTATTCCGAAAGAACCAGGACCAAGGTTCCTAGTTAAAGCAAACATAAGGTGAAATCCAGAACTAATGGACCACCTAGTCATTCAAGTTCACACCAGCATTCCTTCAGGCATACTCTTACTGTCTAGTTTCAGTGCTTCCAGCCGTTCTTCCCTGAGGCGTCCTCTCTGTCTCCCCGCTGATGGTAAATGGTGAGATTCAGAGGGTTTTTGTACTAAAGAGCTGTGGCTAATTAGTGAGCTAATCAGTGTTAATTGGGCCCGTTAAGTGAGTTTCCTGTGTCCCTCTACGGGACTGCCTGACCGCCTGGTAGGAGGCGTGACTATGAATCGCCCCACCCGATTGGTCAAAACATGCCTCCAACACTACCAAGGCCATTTTAGATGGTTAAAAATGGGCTTGTGAGGTTTGTTTCCTATGTCCCTCTTGTGTGAGCCTGACCGCCTGGTAGAGGGTGTGTATTTAATAAAGGTTACGTACGGCATTGGTTAAACGGCGCCGATACCGATGTTATGATCCTCCCCCTTCCTGCAGGAAAACAAATGCAGTTACGAGGGCATTAGCTCCCATGTTTGTGAGGACGCCCAGGTTCATTACCGGGTCTGATTAGTCTCCCGGTATTTGAGCATGCGCCTTGGTGTATTCCGTGAGACGCTTGCTTGATCTGTTTGAATTTGCAAACATAACGGGCCCACTCTCAGTGAACCACTTAAAATAAAGTAGACCAGGAGGGTAGCAATAGAGAATAGTCCCTACTCTATTAGGCCAGCTTTCTTGGAGTTGGTTGATGACTAAAGAAGGTGTGCATGGTCAATTCTATACATTTTCTATTTTGCAAGTTGCAGCCATGGTATCTCATCATTTAAGCCTTTATCATCGCTGCGACGCCTGTATACCCAGCGCTGTTCTCGGATGTGGAGTTGTCTAGAGATATCAGTCTTTTGTTTATTCATAACCTCAAGCACCACCCATCTGAGGTCCAGGTCGTTGTGGCCTTTCTCCGTGAAATGTTTCGTCAGTTTGGTGTTGGTCTTCCTGCACCTAATCGTACTCCGGTGTTCGCTGATCCGCGTCTTCACCTTCCTGGTGGTCATTCCGACATACTTCAGGTTACATGGACAGGATAGGAGGTACACCACACCTTCTGTATTGCAGTTGCTGAAATGTTTTAGCTTCCAGGGTCTCTGTACCTATGTTGACTTCTTTTGTTGTGGTGGTCAGCCGGCAGCACACACAGTTGCCACATGGGTAGTGGCCTGTTGGTCTCGGTTGGCTCCACAGAGTCATCTGATTCTCAATTTGATCATTGGGAGTTTTGGAGTGTACCAAGGTGTCCCTCAAGTTCCTACTCCGTTTGTATGCGAATAGTGGGGATTCCCACTTCTTGTTCCCGCTGTTTAAGATGGCTCATTTTTTCTTTATAATGTTCTGGATTCTGTTCGACACGGGCGTGTATGTTGTAACGCAGACCAAGCGGTCTCTTTTCTTTTTGTGTTGTCTCCAAAAGGGCATCCCGGTTATTATTCCTCACCCTTTTCCTTGCCCGTTTAACCATCTTCTTGGGGTAATGTCTCTCCAGGAGTTTTGTCTCTAGTTGTTCTGCCTGTAACTGGAATGTATCTATCTCAGAACAGTTCCTTCGAATCCTCAGGAATTGGCCTACAGGAAGGTTCTCACGGAGGGCCCTCGGGTGGTAGCTGTCATACATTAATAAACTGTTCTTGTCTGTTGGTTTAGTATGGACTTTTGTGGATATTCCTTCTGATGTTAAGGTTATATCCAGATCCAAGAAAACAGCCTGATTTTTGTCGATGGTATGTGTGAACCTGAGGTGGGGGTCAATGCCGTTGACCCACTCCATGAAGCGTGTTGCCTCATCCTTGGTACCTCGCCAGATAACAAAAATGTCATCTATGTACCGTTTCCATGTCTTCATCTGTGGTGTGAAGTGGTTCGAGTGGTTAAATATGTAGTCCTCCTCAAAGCGGTGTACGTACAGGCACGCCATGGTCGGCGCGAAGGTGCTGCCCATGGATGTGCCGCCTACTTGATGGTACATGGTGTCCTCAAACTCGAAGAAATTCTCCGTAAGTGCTAGTTCCGCACACTCCATGATGAAATGCGTGGGTGTCGCATATGTCCAATCCTGGTCCAGTAGAATCTGTTCCACCACCTCCAGAGTACGCCTCTGGGGGATGCTCGTATAGAGCGCTTCAATGTCTATGGTTATGAACATGTCTTCGCTTGCATCTATGTCCAGGACTCGCAGATGGCAAAGTACATCTTTGGTGTCTCTAAGGTAGGATCGAGATTTCTGTACAATCGGCTTCAAGAACCAGTCGCAGAACTGGGAAAGTGAAAGTGGTTCCAGAGCTGACCCAATACCCGACACTATCGGTCTGCCCGGTGGGGGTGTTTTGTTTTTGTGAATTTTAGGAAGAGTATAGAACTTAGGAGTCCTTGGTTCCAAATTCACTAAATCAGCCTCATGCTTGGTAATCCAGTCCTGGGTTTCTGCTTCGTTGACCATGTTCTTGATACTGGTCATGATGCGGGGTGTTGGATCTTCCTGGTGTACCTCATAGCTCGAGGTGTCGGATAGCAGGCGTAAGCATTCCTCTTTGTACATAGTATAGTCCATCAGGACTATGGCACCCCCTTATCTGCCGGTTTGATGATTATGTCATGGTTGTTTGACCAATGCCGTACGTAACCTTTATTAAATACACACCCTCTACCAGGCGGTCAGGCTCACGCAAGAGAGACACAGGAAACAAACCTCACAAGCCCATTTTTAACCATCTAAAATGGCCTTGGTAGTGTTGGAGGCATGTTTTGACCAATGCCGAACGAAAACCTTTATTGAATACACACCCTCAACCAGGTGGTGAGGCTCACGCAAGAGGGACACAGGACACAAACCTCACAAGCCCATTGTTAACTATCTAAATGGCCTTGGTAGTGTTGGAGGCATGTTTTGACCAATCGGGTGGGGCGATTCATAGTCACGCCCCTACCAGGCGGTCAGGCAGTCCCGTAGAGGGACACAGGAAACTCACTTAACGGGCCCAATTAACACTGATTAGCTCACTAATTAGCCACAGCTCTTTAGTACAAAAACCCTCTGAATCTCACCATTTACCATCAGCGGGGAGACAGAGAGGACGCCTCAGGGAAGAACGGCTGGAAGCACTGAAACTAGACAGTAAGAGTATGCCTGAAGGAATGCTGGTGTGAACTTGAATGAATAGGTGGTCCATTAGCTCTGGATTTCACGTTATGTTTGCTTTAACTAGGAACCTTAGTCCTGGTTCTTTCGGAATACTGGTGACTAACCCTTAACTATCAGTAGTGATTTTATGTGTTTTTTCCCTACAGAAAGTCTAAGTAGGTCCTTCCACCTCAGCCCTCCCATGGAGAGTTTAGGGTAGAAATACAGGGTAAGAGTTGGTTTACCACTTTTTAACGGTGTGAGTACACGTTGCACCTGCCACGTGTCTCATAAAGACCACTTCACACCACCACGCGCGCTATAGGTATGACGCGGGATGGATGATGTTTATAAACTATTTGTTTACATACTCACATGGTTTGGTTTGTATGTTTCGTCTTTGTTTTTCCTTTCTCTACAGAGTTACTCTTAGTGATACTATACCAAGAGGGAACTATCCACCTACATAGTGTTTTTTTAACCCCTCCCCTGATCTAGCGACAAGATTTTCCTTCCATTTTTCACTAGTTAAAAGGAAGTGAACACATAGGGTATACACCCTCCCCTTTCCCCCCCCCCATTGTTTAGGTCCTGAAGAATGCTACGTACCCTTCGGGGACACCTCAGCAGAAACATGTCGACCGCATTTCATACGGTGAAGGGAGAATAATATCCCATACCACCGTTCACTCAGTTTTTAACCACCATACATTTACCATTTGAATAAAGCATAGCACATGGACTAATGTAATGGTTTTTAAATCACTTATCACTCCCCCACGGCCATCAGTTAAATTTAGAAGTGCATCCCTGTCTCCAGGTTAATGATCGCCCTCTATCAAACCAAGTTTTTAGAGGGTGAGGACAGCCGATGATGAAGCATGACACCGGACGGTGTGTGAGGCCAGTCCGTAACTTTTTATGAGATGCCCCCACTGGTAGTGCATCTCTACAGAACTCTGTAGATAAACATAGGAATTGATTCAAGGGGCAGCCCACTTGTGTATTCAAAGCAAAATCCATCACAGCACCAAAAATAGAGGAGGTAGAGGCAAAAAGTCAGGGGTAACTACGTCAAGAAATGCCAGGTCTAACAAGGAGTAATTTTTAATTCCGTTCGTAGAATTGGAGGAATTTGGAGACTCACCATTACCATTTTAATGCAGAGTTCAGGCCAAATTCTGCCAATCACTGTGTGGCGGATTTTTTTTACCGTTCGATTAACACAATGACATTGGGAACAATGCGAGGCTGTAGCAAGTGAGCTGCTTAGCAGTAGTGAGATCTGGCATCCCCTAGCACAATTTCCAGTTGCTAGGAACCCTTCCGGTATGATTTTCTAGCACAAGTCGTCGTGTGAGCACTTGCAGTCAGAGGGCTGCTTCCCCACTAGATTTTCTACTGAAGCAGCAGCAAATTCAAGTTGAGTGGATTTTGCGCACTGTGTGGTGCCATTTGCACTCATTTTTCAGTGTGGAACGTGCTACTGGCACTAAATCACAAGAAGCGCAACATGCATTTTTGTCAACCCACTGGCAGAATTTTGTGGAATCTTGCGGAGTTTTTATGTAACTCTGTGGAATTCCGCAAAGTGAAATTCCTAGAGTTCACCCAACCACTGATCTAAACAAGAACTTGGAAGTGGTAAATTCAGCCACTTTACCCATCCCCCTGCCTCAACCTTAACCCTATTGTTACTTTACAATATATAGACAACATAGTACTTCTTAATAAGAACCAGATTGGCCTCCAAAGGTTAATACCTGCAATTTTAGTATACAAAAAGAAGAATGGGATGCAAATAAAAACCAAAAGTCTTAATTTTTGGCCCCAAACAAAGAAATGCTTTGTGTGATTCATAGAAGAAGAAACTGGAAGCAACAAAAATGAACACCTATGATTTTTGATAACCAAAATGGCTTCAACCCACATCTTCGATCCCAAAAACAAGAATACCCGCTCCTTGCATTTAAATCTCTGTTTACCAAACTGCATAGCCCTTCAATCATACCTCTCCTGAAAAAAAATAGTCAGTAAGCTAATTCTAGCACTTCCTTGTGGGTCAAAATGTATGCATGGGCCAAACTCAAAATTTCTGGAAATGACTCAAGCTAACGCCAACAGAAGACGCTTAAGATTGCAACCGAATACCTCTGAGGCACAGATCCATCTAGGATTTGTTGTTCTAAAACAAAACTTAGCTCATCAGGAAACATTTAATACAATTTTCAAAATTTTAAGAGAAGCACCAGATAACATTCTAAGATCTAGATTATGGGCAGAAATTAGCAGAATTATAAACCATTATCCATGGCATGATTATCTTCACTTTGCACTAACTACCATAGGCCTTTAAGCTCTTTGGGAATTTGCAGCTTCCTTGGCATCCTTTAGAAAAGCTGTAAACAAATCTGTGAGGATTCTCTTGCACCTAAAGAACAAAGACCAGCTCGCCAGAAAGTCCTACGATGGACTGTTAATAAATTCTTATGCTCAGTCAGCAATATCCAAGCACCCCCTACCTGCTTCAATCAAGATAAAGTTTCTGAATTAACCACTGGGTATTTTTCCTACAAAAGACACAACCCCCCACTGGAAGCAATCCTGGCCATGTGCAAATCACCAACTTTGAGGCCACAATCAAGAAGCTATAGTGCATATCCTTCATGCATGTCCTTTTCAGTGGCGGCTGGTGACATTTAAGAGTGATGGGATATACATGTTTCTGAGTATTGCATTGAGAGTGATTAGAGCAAATAAGCCTGAATGTCATAAAAGAGTGGGCACATGCTGCATTTTGAAGCAAATATGACACAGCAAGATGGTTCATAAAGCAATTATGATAGTGCAGACTTGAAATATTGACCAGAGAGCATAAAGCACACTCTGAGTATGCGTGTGCAGGTTAAAACAGATCTTTTTTAATTCTAAGTTCCGCCCTTCCAAAGACACATTCTCCCATGAATAACTGTACCAAGGCAGAGCGTGATACAAAACAAACATCACTACTGGTTTACCAGCAAATTGGCATTCTACAGCAAAAAAATAATGCAACCCCTTTAAGAGAATGTTCACATTTAGGATTATAGGGCCCGATTCACAAAGGTAAACTGAGATGAAAGTCTAACTTTACAACTTTCTGTATTCACAAAGGGCATTTACGAGTATTAAAGTTAGACTTATGTCTCAGTTTTGGTCTCAGTTAAACTTAAGACCAAATCTTCAGTTTACCTGAGACAAAAGTCTAACTTTACTACTCGTAAATGCCCTTTCTGAATACTGAAAGTCGTAAATTTAGAATTTCGTCTCAGTTTACCTTTGTGAATTGGGCCCATAGTTTGAGAAACACTGACCAGTAACTTGTATTGGGGAAGTTGCAAGAAGTTGTGGCTCATGTGCATAATGGGGTGCCCACTTCAGTGCTACATCAATTATCATTGTACTAATCTATTTTTCAAAGGTGCTCTAATTGCTTTGCAAGTAAGCAGAAACTTCAGCATGCTAGATTTTTTTTTTCTGTATAATTTATAAGTTATACAGACAACGTCTTCTATGACTGTGTTGCAGATCAAGCTTCACAGCACATCTGCAGTGCTAACTCCTTGGTCACACAAGCAGACTAGTGTGCAATAACAGCAAGGCTGGGGTAGGTTTAATTTCCCAATGTTTAAACTGCAGCAGACTAAAGCCTGAGGCCATGTGTCATGCTATCTGTTAAAGGCCCCTGTTTAGTATGTCCTGACAATGGTTTGTGTAAATTGCTTGCATTTGGAGGGGAAGGGTATCAGCTATAGGCACTTTTAATCAGACTATAACACATTTGTTCTCTGTCCACTTGTCTGGCTCTGATGTTGGTACCAACATCAAAGCCAGACAAGAAATAAATATCCTCTCTTGGCGTTTAAAAAAACCAACAGTTTCTCGAGGAGTCACTCTCAGTCTCAACTGTAAGTAAACCTTGTCCTCTTGGTGAGGCAGCAATGCCGCCATTTCGTAAGTCGTGTAATAACTAGTGCTACAGCTGACGTGCGCTAAGTAAGTAATAGGTGTCCCAGTGTTCATTTGATTTGAACATGGCGTGTCGGGAAGCTTCAGCTTTGTCACACAGCTAAGAAGCATCATAGGGGGATATTCACAAGAACTTGTGATAATCATCGCCAAAATGGCCTAACGCAATTTCACATATCGCCGTCCATCGCGGGAAAATAATACTGTGACAACGCCCCATTCTCAACACGGCGGTAACATGCGATAGTGACCTGATAACGCCTCAAATGACCGTGATAAAATCCCCGGGACGGTGATAAAAATCTAAAGCCAAAAGTGAAAAAAGTTGAGATGGGCCCAACTGCGAAAAAAAAAACACAGCGACAAGCAGCACCAGGCCTGCAAGTCCCACAAGTCAGGCGGGAAAAACCACCACGAAAGTGCCAACAAAAAACACAAACAACTGTGAAGCACCATGGAGGTAGCCGGAACGAGTACAGAGGACAACCAGAACTCCACAAGCCCCGTGGACGACCAGCCTGGGACCTCGGGGTCAGGGAAGGGCAAGGAGAAGGAGAAGGAGAAGAAGAAGAGGAAGACGCCTTACAGTACGCAGGAAAACCAGATCCCCATTACGGAGGACATAGAACACCACCACCAACTGTGCATCACCTCCACTGTGTCATTGGCAACTAAAAATACAATATGGCAGTCCATATTGGCCAAGGTGAATGCAGTCGGAGTGAAGAGAAGGGAAGTGGACGACTGCAAGAAGCACTGGACTGATGTGAAGCGCTAAACCAAGCAGAAACCCGCAGCCAACATGAAATCAGCAATGCAGACTGGAGGAGGGAGTCCAGCGACACCAGGAGCTGGATGAGATGGAGGGAATGGTGACCCGAGCCAGCATTGGGGAGACGGTGGCAGGAGTTGGGGACCGGACACTGCACAACATGACCTGAGCCAACAGCAACAGGGTGAGTAACGACCAGGGACTGGGGGGACGGGGGGAGATGAGCACAATGGCACACATACACAATTAAGTATAGCACATCTGCGGACAAACCATGCCCAAGAGTCACAACTTCGACCTAGAGCCCAAGTTACCCAAGTCTGCAACATCTCAGCATTGTATAAGCACAGAAGTGCAAGGCACACCGCCTGAAAGGGATAAGGGCCACCAAAATCAGAGCTGAAGGGGCAACACACCCACAATGCTGCACACACACATAAGAATCAGAGCACCTCAACATTGATAACAATGTGGTACAAAGTGCAACACTTTCACAGCAGAACAGAGGACACAACTGCCGCCGCTTGTGTGTAGAAAATGGGCATTCGCATTTGGCATAGCAGGAAACTGTGAGATGACAATGTACAAGTACAACCTCACATCCCTGATGGTGTAGAAATGTCAACTGTCCCGCATCACATATGCATCTCCTCACAAACAGTCACAATGTACATTGTCATGCAGTCTGCAAGTAAACTTGTCCAATGCGTCAACATACCTGTGAACACAATGTCAATCTGCATCTCCCCTTCACATAGCAGAGGGAGAATCAACACCTCCTGCAGAGCAGACCCAACAACTCAGCACTGATGATGAAGAGGACCTCCCCAACATCAACACCGACGCCCGTCAACAGCTCACGGACAGCTTCGGAACCCCACCTCCAGGAGCAGTGCAGCCCAGCTGCATCGAGGAGACCCCACCCCCTGCACAGACCACACAGCAGGAAGCACCCACCACCACTGCTGTCTCCCAGGACCCCCACGACCAACACATGGCATTCCAACGCCATGTGTTAGCGTGCCAGGAGAAGATGGCTGATCAGCTGTGGGTGGGGTTCGACCTCATGGCAGCCAAACTAGATGCCATACGTGTGTGTGTGTACGTCCCATCAGGGACCACTTACAGTCCCTAACGGACACCCACTGTCCGCTCCATGCTCTCCAACAATCCATGGCTGACATCGCTGGAGTCATGACTGAGCCAAGAACAACTGCCTCCAGCGATGCCAGCTGGGAGTTGGGACACATGCAGAGGATCATGTTGAACATGGAGCGGATACAGGCGGAAAGAATGTTTGCCACGGCTGCACACCAGCGAGATGTAGCTGTGATCTTCCATGCCCTGCAGATCCTCGTCATAGCATTGCCGCCACAAGGCCTGGCACGGATGAATGCTGCTGCTACTACTCCATCCACATCTCCGCCCCCTGAAGTGTCAGTGCCACACAGTGATGCAGATAAAACACCACCACTCACATGTGAGGCACCTGACACAGAGGACGAAGAGGATGATGAATCTGGCACTGTGGTAAGAATGAAGTGGTAGCATTCATCTCCACCATATGGCCTGTTACAGCTTGGTTCTGCCCTCTGCATCATGCCCTGGATCAACACCTTCCATGGTCCCTCGATACACTCAGCGACACTCACCTTGGACCTCGACAGGGACTGCCATATTTTGTTTGGTTACCAATGACACAGCAATCACACTGCGGACTGAATTCTGCCTCTTCTGATGAACTTGTCAATCCCTAATGGACTCTGGCTGGCCCTCCACTGGGCAACAATGTAAAGTGGGGTGTACATGGCCCTGTACTGCTCCAGCTTCAACACTCCACTGAATGCGAAAAAAACATTCAGATTCACACAGATGTGCCGTGGCTATGACTAATCAAGTATGACAGTATGGATGAATGTAGGGACAGTGATTCCACAAAAAGGTACTCCCTGGGTAATGCTACCAATGCGCATGTATGGCCATGACCCAGATAGGCATTGAGACACACATTGTCATTCAAATCAACACTCATCACAGTTGAATACAAGTGAAGTTGCAAAGACTTTATTAGCATATGCGTGTCAGTACGGGCAAGAGTAGTGCCACAACATGCAGACCAATGCAGCAGTATGTCAGGAATATGAGGAACGTTGCCAGGCACCGCTGTCCACTCCGGGGGAGTGCCTCACCCTTCACAGGTGTGTGTCAACCCGCGTTGTTGTCCTCTCATGTATTCGGAGTCCAGGCGAATGCAGCCATGTCCACTGTTGTCGTGGGACATGTGACCAGATCTCCAAGATGCAACAAGGTGTTGGGACATGTGCAATGGGTTCCAATCTGTTGTGGCTGCAGGTATGTAGTTACTCGTCCACGAAAGCGATTGCAGCTCCGTAGGCTATCATTTCCAACATGAGGTCGTTGTCGACTTCATCAAACAGGACAGCGAGGCCATCCATTAGCAGGTCGGGACAGATGTGCTGTGTCCACCCCCTTTCACCAATTAGCACTACAGCCCAATAGGGGAGCGGTTCAATGTGGTCACTGCACACGAGGAGTTGTGCAATCTCCCAGGTCCAGCTGCCTGCCTGCATGCCAAGTATCAAGGCATCCCATAAACGGGTATCACGGTGACACTCCTGGTCGTGGGCCAACAGGGGGCGCACACACATGTCAAGATCCAGTTCAGCTACTGTCCTGTTGGATAGGCAGACATCCATGGGCCACTTGAATATGCATGATCGACAATGCAACACAGGCTGAACACAGGTGACGTTGGCAAGGTGGAGGCTTAGCCGGTAACTGATCCGCAGGACTGCCAATGGCAGTGCCCCCAGTAAACGCAGCATACGTACACGGTACAGTTCCACCTGACAGGGGTTGTGCAAGTGTCCGGGATGTTCTGCCATTGCGTCAGCAGCTCTGGTTGAAGCAGCACTGTTCTGACCTGCGCCAGTTCTGTGGATGAAATGCCACAGCTCGGATCAGTGGGTTGTTTTAGTGTGCAATGGTTGTACGCCTGGGATGGTGTGGGAGTAAGTGTGAAAGCCATTCCATGCAAGATAACTTCGAGCAAGGACTTCTGTGTATGGGGTGTGTATACGTTGGTCTTTCGTCGGGCTGTGCGTAGTGTGGGAGTCATCATCAGCTGCTCTAGTATCTGTCAGGGGGTGCCGGGCACATGCAATTCCGAGGTCGGAGGTGCAGATGTGCCTCCGCCTGATAGTCCAGACAAAGGAGCTTTCATCCCTAATGTTAGTTTCTCATCTGCTTGCATTCAGGAAATGTGAAGTGGCTTGTGGGGGGTGGGATGGGATGTGTGCGACTTTGGGATTCAAGTTTGAGATGTCTTGCATGTGGCAAATGAGCGGCATCACTGTGTGTTACGTTGCCTCACAGCTGCTCCTCCCTCCCCCCGAGCCAATTTACCTGTGTGCGCTGCGCAGTTGCATCACTTGCACTCCTACGGCACACCATTGTCATGCCTGCCTGTGCATGTCCACAAGCCTGACAATGACACTGATGTTGGCCGTTGAAGGTGGGCGGCCATGTGAGTGTAGGCCTGTGGGAAGGATAGGGAAGACACAGATGTAGGGTTCATGCCTGGCTGAACTCCCGCTGCGATTGAGGCTAGGCATTTGGCTCATGCTGCGGCAATACAGATGCACACAACACTTGGCATGTATGGGCCATGACCCCGAGAGGTCTTGCGCTCCTTCATTTCACCGTTCGTGCGAGCCCGCCCTCTGGGTGCATGCTACATTGCAACATTGTCGATTGCGGACTGGGTGGCGCCGACACTACAACAGTGACACTCATTAGTTACTTCCTTGTCCAGGCCAGGACTGAACCACGCCCAGAGCCACGGTCAAATCCTTCACACCCCTATGCTGGCTTGGCGTACGCTGGCCCAGGCCACTCCGCTTGCGCTTACAGGGGGGGACACAGCTACATGACCGGGGTCTTCCCCACTGCCTGAGGTGGCATGGTTGCGTCCACTGTCCACAACAGTGTTGTCACACCATCAGTATATGTCCACATGGACATGTCTGCTCTGCATACTGAAGTCAGTCCAGCACATCACCGCCACACTTGGCATTGTGTACATTCTTATTGATGGGTCACTTGCCTCCTTCTCACATACTTGGTTCCCACCTCTCCCCACATTCTGCAATTGTGTGGCTGAGGGGCCATGCCGTTTTCGGGAGGTCAGCTGTCTTGTTCTGCGCTGCCTCAGTGGTAGTCCGGGGGAGAGGGGGGGGCCTGGGGGTGGTGGCGGTGGGTGTTGTGGCCCTCTTGGGTCTCCGTGCTGCATGGTCAGTGGCTCCATGACATGTGTTGGTTCTTCAGATGTGGCTCTGGGCTGGGATCCCTTTTGCTGCAGGTTGTTGTCCTGCTTTGCACCAGTAAAAGGCAGGTGTTAGGTCCCTGCTGCTAACGCGCCTTATTGCCTGTTTTTGGGTCGTAGAGCAGATCTGGCTGGTCGTTGAGAATATCGCAGAGTGGTGTTTTTGTGTGTTTTTGCACGGGAACGCCTACTCTGCATCTCATTAGTGTTAGTTGTCGCTCTCATCCGTGGCGATGTTTTCTGCACCAGCTATCACTGGGTAACTGGCGATGTCGGCAGTTTGCACCAGCTTGAGAATGTGGCGATGGATCTGTCGCCACTTTTGCGGCGCTAAAGTGCCGTTGATTCGGCGATTACTCCGAGTATGCCCCATAGTATGCACACGCCTACATTACCTACAGCAATTAAAATTGACGAAATATATTGCCACAATCTCTACAATAGTAGTCATCCTATTTTCCCACGTGCCAGCCACAAACAGTTAGGGTTCCCACCTGAAGGGTTTTCAACCGGCACAATCGGTATTCTACAAAAATAAGCAAAATCCTCTAAATCCATTATTTTTTAGTCCTCACCTTTAAATACGTCAAACCACAAATGTAGATAAAAAGCACTTTTGAATGTGTTCTACAGCTGTGTATCGATCCCTGACTAATAAAGTATACAAAGGCGGAAAAGTCATGTTGCAAATACATACGGTTTGGTTTGAAGTCCTATTTAGTATCATGTCTGGGCCAGTTTGCAGACTCTTCAAGCAAAAGAAAATGGCCCGTATTTTTCTCCTTGAAAGGTGGAAACCCTACATTTAACCTCCTTGCTGCTAGGGCTTCCCCCCACCATGCTAATCTTTTGTTTAGCTATTTGAGGTAGTTCGTGCTTAGGCCCCCATAACATTTTGTCCTCATAAGATATCCACGCCAAATATGTGTCCTGTTTTTCCAACATCCTGGGGATTGTAAAGGTATCCAGGGTTTGTGGGTTCCCCCGGAGGAGACCGAACAATTAGCCAAAATACTGCTAAATTTAGCTTTTTTGGGGGGAAAAAAGTGCTGCAGAAGAAAGCTTTTTTTTTCCACTGCAAATTTTGTCAATGAAGGGCTTGTGGTGTTAAAATCAGCATCTTCTTAGCTTTCAGGAACAGACAGACTTTTGTCAGAAAACCAAATATTTTAACACAGCTTTGGCATTTTACTGGGACATAGCCCATTTTGTCCATTTTCTGCGCTTTCAACATCCTTCCAATTAGTGGTAGAAAGGGGTGTGAAACCTACGATGGATCCCAGAAAGCTATACAAGTTTGAAACGTTGACAACATTCTGAATTTAGCAAGGGGTCATTTGTGTAGATCCTTCAAGGGTTTTCTATAGAAAGTAACCGTTGAAATAAAAGAATATTGAAATGGAGTTGAAATAACAGCCATTTGTGTCTACATTTTCACCCGTCAACTTCTTCTAAGTAGGCAGATTTTGGAAGCAATATACAGTTACATCCACTGAAAGATTCTAGTTGCGGGGATATGGGGCTCATAGGTTCACCAAGAACCTGCGGTACCCAGAGCCAATAACGGAGATACACCTTTCAATGGTTTTTCATTGTGTACCAGGTTTACAGCAATTAATTTGGTAAAATATAAAGAGTGAAAAATAGGTATCAAGGGAGCCTTTTTATTTCCAAAATGGGAACTAGATAAGGAGTTTAGAAGCAGTGATTATTATCACATCTCTGAATTTGTGGGTACCCAAACTAGCATGTGAATTAGAGAACATTTTAAAAAATGACCTTTTTACACACTGACTTACATTTGGAAGGCACTAATGCAGAGAAAGACAATCTGTAATAACAATTGTTCTATTATTCTGTTTCCCCCTAACTCTGTCCATAAAAATGGTACCTCATTTGTGTGGGTAGGCCTAGTGTAATGATCCAAAACGCAATGTGGACACATCACATTTGTCCAGTGAAAACGGACTCTTTTTTTGCAATGTGCCTAGCTGTGGATTTTGGACTTTAGCTCAGCCAGTACCTAGGGAAACCTAGCAAATCTGTACATTTTTAAAACTAGACACCTAGTGGTGTCAAGGGTAGGCTGAATTGTGTGGCTCTCCCCACATTTCTTACCCAGAATCCCTTGCAAACCTCAAACTTTGACAAAAAAAACACATTTTTCTCCCATTTCTGTGATGGAAAGTTCTGGAATCTATGGGGAGCCAGAAACTTCCATGCACTCAACATTTCCCCAAGTTTCCCAATAAAAATGGTTCTTCACTTGTGTTAAGAGGCCTGGTGACCATGACAGGAAAGGGCTTAAATGCTACCTGGACACACATAATTTTTTCACTGAAACCTGACCCTTTTTTGCAATGTGCCTAGCTGTGAATTTTGGCCGGTAGCTCAACCGGCATCTAGGGAAACCTAGCAAATCTCTACAGTTTCTTGAAAACTAGACACCCAGGAGTATACAGTGTGGGCTGACTTGCAGGGCTCTCTCCACGTTTTACCCAGAATCCCTTGCAAACCTCACTCTTTTACTAAAAAAACACAATTTCCTCAAATTTCTGTGATGAAAAGTATTGGAATTTTTGGGGAGCTACAAACTTCCATGCACCCAGCATTCCCTCAAGCCTCCCAATAAAAACTGTACCTCAAATGTGTGGGTAGGCCTAGTGCCCTTGACAAGAAAAGCCCCAAAATGCTACGTGGACACATCATATTTTTCCACTGCAATGTGCCTAGCTGTGAATTTTATCCCGTAGTTCAGCCAACATCTAGGGAACCCTAGCAAATCTGTACATTTCTGAAAAATAGACATCTTGGGGAATCCAGGATGTGCTGACTCTCTGTACATTTTGTTACCCAGAATCCCTTGCAAACCTCAAAATTTGTCTAAAAAAACTAATTTTCCTCACATTTCTGTGAAGGAAACTTCTGGAATCTGCGGGGAGCCACAAAATTCCTTCTAACCAGCATTCCCCAAAGCCTCCAGATAAAAATGGTACCTCACTTGTGTGGGTAGGCCTAGTGCCCGCGACAGGAAACTGCCCAAAACGCAACATGGATACATCACATTTTTCCGCTGAAATTGACCCCTTTTTTTGCAACGTGCCTAGCTGTGGATTTTGGGCCCTAACTCAACTGGCATCTAGAGAAAAGTAGCAAACCTCTATATTTTTGAAAACTAGACACCCATGAAAATTTTGGGTGGCCTGACTTGTGTGACTCTCTTCAGGTTCTGTTATGCAGAATCCCTTGCAAACCTCAAAGTTTGAATCAAAAAACATATTTCCTCACATTACTATGATGGAAAGTTATGGAATCTGTGAGGAGCCACAAACTTCTATCCACCTGGCATTCCCCCAAGTCTTCCAATAAAAATGGGTCCTCATTTTTGTGGGTAGACCTTATGCATGCAACAGGAAATGGCCCAAAACGTATTGTAGAGAAATTATCCAACAAAAAAACGACCTTGTTTTGCAAGGGGGTCACCGTTTCCCTAGGAATCCCAAGAAAATTTCCATTTCCCTTGTGTGGGTGGCCCAAGGACCCGCGACAGGGAAGGGCCCAAAACGGGTTGTGGAGGAATCAAAATTATCGATCAAAAAACAGCCTGGTTTTGCAAGGGGGTCACCTGCGTTTTTACTCCCGGGCTCGGCGGCCATCTAGGGAAACCTACGAAATGCAGACAGTTCTGAAAACTAGAAACCTGGAGGAGTCCAGTGAGGTGTGGCTTGCGTGGATTCCCCAATGTTTTTGACCCAGAATCCCCTGCAAACCTCAAATTTGGCTAAATAAAAATCACATGTTCCTCACATTTCTGTGTGAGAAAGCAGTGGGATCACCAGGCAGGCCTAAATCTCCTGCCACCCAGCAGTTCCCTAGGTCTCCTGAGAAAGATGCTACCTCACTTGTGTCGGTGGGGTAAGTACCTGCAACATGGAAATGCCCAAAATATATTGTGGAGGCATCAAAATTATTGATCGCAAAACAACATGATTCATTAGTGTAAAGCCTTTGCTATTGGGCTACAAGACCAAAGGAAATGCAGCGAGTGAGTTCAACTTGTGTTACTGATAGTGGATGCAGTGTAAAAAAATGTACAAAAGTATACAAAATTTGATGGATCGAAAGCTTGAATGAATCTCAGTCACTGGTAATTACTCTTGTCACATCCCAAACCATTGTTATTTTGCACACCATGGCATCTCAGTTTGGGCCCAGCTATATGCCAATCAAACTTTACCCTCCTCCAATGGATATAGGCCAGCCTGAACTGCCAAACCAGTCCTTCCTCAACTGGAACACAAGCAGCCAAGAACCAATTTTGCCCTACTTAGGGTTGATCAGACAGGTATAGCTTGGTACCAGTGCACTGGACTCATGCCTGGGCATACTTGTCCCACTTAGGGCGACAAACTAATGTATACAAAAAAGTTTGGTACAGGAAGGACGTGGCCTGGCAGTTCAGGAGGGACTGTTCCCAATGGTGCAGGGTCAGGACTTATTTGCATATGGCTGGGTCTAAACTGAGGTGGCATGCTGTGCAAAATAACAATGGATTGGGATGCAGCCTTAGTAATTACCAAAAGCTGAGATTAATTCAAGCATTCCATCCATCACTTTTTTGTATACTTTAAAAAACTGTACAAGTCTGCAAACCTTTACAAAGAAAGGGTTTTTATAATGCCCCAGAATGTTCCCTGATTATACGCAGATTCATGCAAAAGCTTGAACGCAAGATGGACACGAACAAAATTGCAACTTGGAAAAACTGTTTTGCTAAACTATTGTGCAACTTTAAATACCATTCCTCTGAGGTATCATTTAGTAAAATGTTACATGCATGCCAATATTTTAAAAGAATATTAGTAAAGGAGAATCAGTGAAAACCATTAGGGGCAAAATTATGGACAATATGAAAAGAAATTAGGGGCCCAATTCCTAAAGGAACTCACGTAAGTGCACTTGCAAGTATATGCTGTTGCATTGGTGCAGATGTATGACTTTCAATAATTCACAAGAGCTTGGGAAGAGACTGGAGAGGAGTTGGTGAATACGCTTAAGCATCTAAGCTTATGGATGTGTACCAACTCGCAAGACATTCCAGGCCAGGAACTAATTCTTCCCATTTATTTCCAGACCCTCTATATAAATACTGTGAAAAGTAGCAAAATCAAAACTTTGGTGGATTCCAAATCCTGAGATGATATGGGTGCTAAAAAAAAAAAATCAGTGTGTATTAGCAGACCTGTGGTTTAATGAGAATGCTGCATAGTTAAGTCGCTTCTTCATGACACCAAAATAGTCAAGTTGATTTTTCGACATGTCAACTAGATTTTGAGAGTATCCCATCCCTTGAACAATTAGACATTTTATAAAATTCCATACCCTTATGTCGGCTGCCTGTTCATGCCACTTCCATGCCTTCCCCTGAATAGATTTGAATTCTATTTGTACTTTTTGGTCCCCACGCATCATGACTAAAATGGGAAAGACCAAAACCAGCAAGAAGTTGTCAAAGAAGTAGGCTGTGCGGTTGGGTGTAACAGGAGAAGGCAAGTTGAACCCTTTTGTTGGGGAGGATTGTCCTCATTCCCTGACAGTAGCCTCTAGCTTGACAAAATCTTGCATGTTATTTGGGAAACCAGAAATGCTTTACAGAGAAAATTGGGTCATTTGGGTCTATTCAGAGAGGATCAACAAACTTTTGAGAGAAGGTTGACCAGAGTGAGGTAGCATTAGTGGATCTACAGCCAAGGATGCTCGAACTAAAGAAGCAAGGGCAAGAACTCACAGACAAGTCAAGCTCTTAGAAGGCAACAATGAGGAGGAGGAGGCAGAAGAATGGGCATAAACCATCACATGTTCAACATATCGGCTTGATTCAGGAGATTAGAGCGCATGAATCTAACAGAATACTTCGAAACTTGGCAAAAGAGAGTGGTACCCCAAAGGGACTTTCTCCTCTATTAACTGTGGAAATGGCACACAGAGGCCTGTCTAGATGCCCTCCTCCAGAAGCCCTTCCAAAACCCATAGAGTTGAAAATTTAGAATTTCCACAACAAAGATCTAATCTTGCAGTTACTCAGGAGAACCTATCACTTTGAGGTGGAAGGAGGCAAAGCTATGATGCATCCTGACTGTACTCAGTCTGTCCATCACCATCAAATGTGTTATGTGGGGTAGAAGCATAAGCTGAGAGACAAGGGTCTACTATATACTCTTTTATTCCTGTCAAACTCATATTAATGTCCGGTTAACAGTCATAAGTCTTTGCAGAACCAGAGGAATCATGGGACTGTGCTGAACAATAACATGATACAGGTAAGCATCACAAGAAATAAGACGTTGCCTTCCATGCAATCAAGGATGACACAGATAAAGATTTCACCCTGCAGGTGGAAAAAAAATCATAGGAAGCGGGTATTACGTGGCCAGACCAAACCAATTTTAGTGAGTGACTCACAATTGGATGGTTCTGCCAACATATATATATCTTCATCGTCACAGCCACCAAGCAGTAGTTCTGATTTACTTCCTGTTATCACACCACAAAGAACAGATGACTTGCTTTCATTTCTCACTGTTGCTTTGTAAGGTACACTATTCATTTCTGTCACCTTAGCAGTGGGATAGCCTGGTGGGAAATCTCCTCCACTATCCCAGAGAATAGAAATACAAGGACTGGGTAACTTGCCTGCAGACACACTAAATAGGGGACCTTTGGCAAAGGTGGACAGCTATGGAGAGATGACAAACATGCTGGCTAATCCCCCATCTCCTCTACGTCAACAATGTTCTTAGTCACCAGTTGATTTTCACAGTTTGAACTTTTTGACAGTTAGCCTTCTGTCTTGAGGTGGGAAGTTGGGAATTAGTTTAAGAAAGACAGGAAATATCAGAAGAAGCATAATAAATATACCCCTATTCCCCCATAGGTCTTTTTAAAAACCACACTGTAACACAGGAGACGGACAAGGAAAGTGCTCAGAATCTGTCACAGACACTTCAGGCTGCATAGGCTCACCTGCTAATGCCACTTTTGTAACCTGGGGGTTGGAATGCAATGTATAAAAGGTCTAGTGTCAACAAATTTCTTAAATGCGGATGAACCCATATGTCGTTAATTCAAGAAACGTATTTAACAGTGGTGGAAGCAACTAGACTGCAGAAGAGATAGAGAGGTTTGATCTTTCACACAACCAACTCAGGATACTCCAGCTTTAGCCTTGTTAGTGTGAGGCCGGGGGCCCCTTTTATGTCTGAATCAACCAAGATAGACAATGAGGAGAGATGCATCCTGGTAGAGGGAAAAATGGATGGTAGCATGGTGCCTGCTAGTCTTTATTTATGCCCCAAATCCAGAAAAGGCATCCTTCTTAACCAAATTATCTGAAATATTGTCTAAAGGAGCACACTTGCAATGGATAATATACGAAGATTTCAACTGAGTGCTAAAATGCTAATCTAGACAGGCCATGCCTAACTTTACCTCACCCTCCAAATACATACACTTGAAAAGCCCTGTCACTGTGGATGTCACAGAATTTGTTATCCAGTATCTGGCACTCCAGAAACCCAAGCATTAGGAAGTGTTCATTTTATTTTCCAACTCGTGATCTTCATGTGTGATTAGATAGAATACTCGGTTCTGACACTTCACTACCTCTTGTGGGCCATTCTGAATATGTAGTTAAAACAGTGTCAGACCACAATCCACTAGAGATAAGACTTTCATGGGACAGGGCTGACCCATTCTGGAAGACCATAAGAGAAAACAGAGAGGAATACTTTGCTGGAAACAAGGTGACTGCCTCCTCCCCACTAGTCGAAAGGGACACTTTGAAAGTCATTGTGAGAAATTGGGGTTACTGTTTGAGGGAATTGAAGCCCTACTCAAGCAGCAACCACAATCCTTGTCAGGGTGAGGCACAAGCAAACCGAAAATTAACCTCTGCTCTACACTCTGGCAGCTTGGCACAGAGCAGTCAAGCTTAACTTAGAGGAAATATGTAAAGTATTTATGCAGCATTTCAAACATTAATAAAGTGATAAAACAGCACAAATAAAATCCCACACCAATTTAGAAAAATGGAGCAAAGAAAGAGTCCTGTTTGCATTTATGGGGGGCCACAAGGTACAGGGAAGTATCGAGGACGGTTGTTGCTGTAGCATGAAGTGCAGCCTGGTTGTCATGGATAGACATCGCTGTAGCACAAAGACCCTGTTGTCATTACAAGCAGTCGGCCTGGAGCTTTGCAGTGGAGCTCCCCGTGAGCTGTCGATGTTGTAGCCAGAAGGTCCTGCTGATGGAACTTTGCATTGCCGGGCTAAAAGAGTGACAAGTATTCCATGCCAATGGGCCCGTTAATGGTCAGAAGTGCACAAAAACTTAAATTCAGCCTCTGAGGCCACACAAGGGGCCCAGGACCTGGAGGAAACAACTTGGGGGTCAGGGCCTTGCTCCAGCTGGATCTGGGTGCAGCTGCAGTTGGTTGGGAGCCTGTTATATCCCTGTGGATCAGAACAGGAGGCCAGAAGACTAGTCCTTGGAGTAACTCTTCGGTTCACAGGCAGGTCCAAAGCAGCAATCCAGCAAGGCAATATGGCAGCAGTCCAGCAGAGTGGCATTCCTTTCAGCAGCACAACAGTCCTCTTGCCTGGCAGTGTTTCCACAGGTCCTAAAGCGTACTGAAGAGTTGGGGTCTGAAGTCCAATATTTATTTCTGGGTCTTCCTCTGGAGTGGGAGAAACATATCGAGGTTTCTCTTTGAAGTTAACAGGTTTCCTGCCTCCCCTGCCCTGGCTCCATAATAATTACAGGGGGTATGCAGCCCTTTGTGTGCTGGCATGACACAACCTATTCATGTGTAAGTACTGATGTGGCCAGCTCCACCCTCCCATCCTGCCAGTGATGGCCCATCCAGGCACACCTAAGCTCTTTTTTCTGTGTGGCTGTCTAGAAGGAATACCCAAAGCCCAACTGTCAGTTACACAGAGTCATGTGACCCATAGACATGCAGCAGGCACCTAATGGTTAAGGGAGGAAAATACCAACTTTCCAAAAGGGGCATTTTCAAAATTGTAATTTAAAATCGGACTTCACCATGAGAGAGGATTTTTCTTCACAATTTTAAATACACCAGACAAGAACTGGTTAACTGTTCCCATTTGGAAATTATCCCTTATTAAATTTAATAAGGTAACTCCAATATTCTACTATGGGAGAGGTGGGCCTTGAAGTAGTGCAAGTAAATGTAAAGGTTTTTCACTACTAGGAAATGTAAGCTTAAAAAATACATATCCTACCTTTTAAATACACTGCACCCTGCCCTCTGGGTTGTCCAGGGCCTGTCCTAGGGGTGACATATGCATTAAGAAGGAAGCTTTGGACCTGGCAAAAGGTTTATTTTGCCAGGTCGAAATGGCATTTTAAAACTGCACATGCAAGCTGCAATGGCCAGCCTGGGACATATTTGAAAGGGCTACTTAAGTGAGTGGCACAACCAGTGCTGCAGGCCCACTAGTAGCATTTAATTTACAGGCCCTTGGCCCAAGCAGTGCCACCGTACCAGGGGCTTACAAGTAAATAAAATGTGCCAATTAGGTATAAGCCAATTTTACCATGTGTAAAAGAGAGAGCAGAAGCACTTCAGGACTTGTTAGCAGTCTTTAGAGTCCTAAGGCCAGCAAAAACGAAGTCAGCAAAACAGAAGGATTGGAGTCAAAAATGTAGGGGTAAAACTATGCCAAGCATCCGAGGTCTAACAGTTATGATTAGGGAGCTATGCATACAAGTAACAGTGGGGTCTTGCCTAACCATTGAGTGGGGGCTGAAGGAAGTGGAGGTTTCATTGGCGGAGTTAGAAACAAGTCCATTAGTAACAACATTCAAATAGGGGCCCTTATCAAAGCCAGAGGGAAAAAAACCTATCTCGGTTGTATTGCTTTTGGAAAGATGATGTTTGTTATTATTATTAATAATATTATTGATATTATTATTATTATGTACACATTTCCCGCAACATCTTGGTGCAAGCAACAAAAAAACACAAAACAGTCAAGAACAAAATATATATGAGGAGGAGACTGTCAGATGTAGGAATTAGGCCTGAATGATGGCTCTTGCAACCTTCATTACATAATAAGGCAACCAGAATCCCCACCACCATTGACCTGAACAAGCAGAAAAACCAATGGGAGGAAGACGCCACCCCATGGCGGTGGCAGTCTGGTTGGAAGTAACCTACCACTGAGCAGAAGCCTAGAGCATGGCACTACATAGGAAAGAGTTGAAAAGCCTTAGAAAATTGCCCATAGCGTGCCAATGGGGCGAAATGAGACAAACTCTCAAATATGAGGCAAGAGACGAAACCATGACTTCCCAAACTTGCACACACACAAACACACACACACACACACACTACATCCTGCAATGGTCAGTGACAGTCAAACCAGGGTTATAAGTGGGCCAAATCCTGAGGGTTATGGCAATGCATTTCTCTTCATTATATAAAACTATGCATAAAATCATTTTTTGAAATTGAATTTGCCTAGTTAGTTTCAGGACTTTGCAAAGTGTATATTATGCAAGTGTAGAGCCATGTGGTTCTCAAATTTCAGCCTATGCACAGCTGGCAGGGTTTCTTGCTTTTCCTGTGCCTTTTCACTTTGAGTGTTAGCTGGCTGCTGCTGGTAACTCGCAAGCATTTTATATGAGTGCATGCCTAGCTTAGCACTCACTTGTGAGTGACTCTGAAACTGTCAGAAGCCAGTAATTGACAAGCATTTTGCATGAGTGCATGGTTTGCTTAGCTTTCTCTTGAAAGTGACTCTGAAACTGTCCCTAGCCAGTAACTCACAAGCATTTTATATGAGTGTTTGCCTTACGTACCGTTCAATTGTGAACCACTTCACACCGGTAACTCACAAGTATCTTATATGAGGGCATCCGGTGCTTAGCTTTTCCATGCGAGTGACCCTAAAACTAACTTAAGCCAATAATTCACAAGATTTTGCATGACTGCATGTCCTGCATACCTTTCAATTCAGAGTAAATCTGAAACCAGATCATGCCAGTAACTCACAAGCAAATATATTTTGTAGAAGTGCATGCCTTGCATACCTTTCTCTTGCGAAAGAATTGGAAACTGTCTTTCGCGAGTAAGTCACAAACATTTTGTAGGCGTGCAAGCATTTTTTTGTCCTATGAGTGACCCAGAAAATATTTTAATTTTTTTATTTACTTGAGTTTTATATAGCGCTGGCTAGACCCGGAGGTATTAGAGCGCTTTACATGAGGAGAGTTACATAGGTTACAAGTTACAACATTGATTACAGAAGGTACATCAGTTACAAGTTACATCCGTTGGTTCATGGCGTGTAGAAGGGTAAGGGGTTAATGTAAAAGGGTAACGGGGAGGGAGAATTAAGCAGAGCATAGGCATAAGGATAAACAAAGCAGACAGGGGGAGAGAAATTCAGGGGAGAGAGGAAAGGAATAGGGGGGTAAACAAAGAATGAAGGAGGGAAGCGGTGGGGGAGGGGGTAGGAGACAGCATGGAGATGAGGAAGTAACTGTGTCTGACGTCCGGCTGGGTGGGAGACGGCTCCCCGCGGTAAAGGGATCATTCCCAGTCCTCCGTTATGTGTGATTCCCTTGTCGCGGTGGACTCTCTCAGCGGGGTCGCTGAGACTCCAGGGCATAGATGCTGGATCCCTCCCCAACAAGGAGAGAGGAGTGCTTTGGCCACGGGCACACTCTGAAGAATGAAGGAGAGAAGAGGTGGGGGAGGGGGTAGGAAACCCAGCGGGAACACAGTGTCCGACGTCCGGCAGGGTAGGAGACGGTTCCCCGCGGTAAGGGGATCTATCCCAGTCCTCCACTATGTGTGACTCCCTTGTCGTGGTGGACTCTCTCAGAGGGGTCTCTGAGACTCCAGGGTATAAATGCTGGATCCATCCCCAACAAGTGGAGTAGGAGTGGTTTGGAGAAGGGCATACTTATGGGGTCCATTTTAGGGAGTCAGGCTGGTAGAGAAAGGCATTCACTGTAGAAGGGGAAATGCGATGCGCAGATAATAGGAATCTGTAGATCCCGGTGACTTGCCACTGTGATTACTGCTTCTCTGTTAAGTCTCTTTCCAGATGGTAAGGCAGGACCCGGATGCGGGTCATCCTCTCTCTGCGGTGATATGTCCCTGGGGGGTGCCATTTTGAGGTCAGGCGAGGCGTATCCCGTTCGAAAATGTTATCAAAGTTTTCCATGTTGGCCCAACTTGGGTACCCTCCAGTCCTCCGAACTCTCACCAAAGATTACCAGAGGTTAGCTCCGCTCCCCCACTCACCGCCTCACAGTCCCAGCTGCGCGTCGTTGCCCAAGTGCGGGACTCTCGTCATCGGAGCCGTCACCCGTGAGCACCCGGCGTGTTCACCATGCGGAGCTGAGTCTGAGGCGAGCAGTTGCGGCCACTCCACAGGTCCTGGGGGACCAATATCTCAAGCTTGTAACTCTAAATAATTTTGTATGAGTGCATGCCTTGTTTACAGTTCTCTTGATCACAATACTTTTGAATTAATTCATGCCTTGCTTACCTGTCTCTTGTAAGTGAATCTGAAACCTTCTCACGCCAGTAAAGCACAAGCATTTGAGTATGCATGCGTGCATGGATTACTTACCTTTGTCTTAAGTTTGACTCTGAAAACATCTCAAGCCATTAACTCACAATCATTTTGCATGAGTGTCTGCCTTGCTTAGCTCTTGCTTAAAAGTGGCGAAAAAAACCCATACAAATTGGATGCATAATGTTTGCAAAAGACCATATTTATACAGAGAAGGACCCAGTGCACCCCTATGGGTACTTTGCCTGGTTTTTGAAGTTTTAGCTAGCATTATGTATGGTTTATTAGGACAAGAACTAGACAGATTATCACTCCCCTAATTAAAATCTGTTCTTACTTGGCCTCAACAGTGACAGTGTGGTGTGGTGCAAACCTCTCCTTAGTACACACCACACTCAGATAGCTGTGTGCCATTGGTGGAAATTTGTTAATTTGCTGTCACAAGAGAGACTGAGCCATTGAAACAGTAAAAGCCAGAGTTCAAAGGTGACTCCTGTGCCTTGTGACATCATTGCACTGTGTCCACTTTTTAGTGCCTCAGCCATCGACAATAGATCAGCCACACGTCAGCAGGGAGAGGAACCTCCTTGGCCACCCCATAAGTCAACCTATTGGATATTGTAGCTTAGATCATAGATAGAACTATTTGTTATAGCTCAGCTATATATCTACTGGTAATCATGCGTGCGCCCCATCTGTCCTTCATCCATATAGTAATGAAAATATTGTCAAGTAAAGGAATGAAATGAACTAAATATTTTTACAGGATAATCTTAGCAAAGTGATGGTTTGTGGTGTTTGGCCGCAGGCATTCGTGCACTCCTCTTAGGGTGTGAAGGTGGAACTTGAAGGCGTGAGCTTTAGCTGATCATGATTCATGCTATGACAACTGCAGATCAGTGCATTGTAAATGGCTAAATATAGTATAGTGTTGCTAAATACAGAGAAATATGCACAGTGGATGCAAAAACAAATCCTCCAGGCACAAGAAGCATAAGGGATTTAAAATGTTTAGAGACACATTGACATTTAGGGCAGTGCGCTTTCTACATATGAATTAGACATAAACCTGCTCTCTAGGGGAGCGGGGTACTGATTGTTAAAGTTCTCCTCACTAGTAATAGTGATGACAGTCTCTGTCAGGAATCTTGGCTAACCTATACTATTTTACAACCTCAATTTATTTCTCAAACTGCTCTGCCTGTCTCTGCATATGCATATTCTTCCATAACTCAATCAACTACTGAGCTAATACATCACCAAATCAAACAATCCGAGTCAATAAGTGTTCACTTAAGTATATTCATGAGTACAACCGACTGTCCGTCAATCTATTCAAAAGTTAGCCCATCATTTAACAATTCAGTCTGTGAGTGAATATACATAAGGCAATTCATTCATAAGTCGAAATTCCATAATGTAGACACCTATGACAACTGCAAGCCTATACATCCATAACTTCATAATTATGATAATCCTTCCATAATTCAACCATCTAAAAATCATCTATCTATCTATCTATCTATCTATCTATCTATCTATATCTGTGCATTCACAAGTCTAGCCATCCAAAGGTCAATACCTCTATGATTACATTTATGAGTTGAGCGGCTCTGTTGTGTATCATCCTAGAGGCAAATGTCTCAATTAGTATATCTTTTAGTAACTATAACAATCTACCCTTCTATCTATAGATACATATATTTACAATTCTACCTTCCCTAGGGGTGGGAGGTAAACTCCACTCCACTGGCGGAGCTTGCAGAGTTTTTACCACTCCGCTTGGAGCCTGGAGTTCAGCAAACACTCCGCTATCCGCCATGTAGCGGAGTTTACCGGTGCCCGACCTGAAATTTCTACACCTAATATGACTCCTAATATGGCTATGGCTACATTCATGTAATGCACTCTAGCAGTGCTGATGTGCTTCTGTGGGACTCAAGGTGACACCTTCAGAGCCAATTGGGAGGCGTGCAGCACGGTACACTGTTGAAAGTTTGGTAAGGCCAGCTGCACGCTTGCCTGCTCCTTTTGTCATGTTGGAGGCAAATTATAATCACCCTCCATATGGCTACATAATACAATGCTGATTTCCTGTTCAGGGTGGCGCCTAGTGGTGGCCTGAGCAAACGTGAGAGAAGTCGGAGTGTTGCAGCTCTGTAACGGGAGCAAGGAGCAGCTGAAGATGCAGAGAGCCGAGGGCTATGAGAGAGTGGTTAAGGAGAGGCATAACGCAATGAAGGAAAGGGAGAGAATAATCCATCTGTTCTTAAGCAGCACAGCCCTCTGCAGTAAGTGTGCTCTCTCTTCTATTATACTTGGTATCAGTATCACCACTTATCACGCGCTCCGTGTCATTTGTTTCACACAAGACCGTATCTTTTTAGAACCTGGTTCTGAACATTCAACATGGGCACTAGTCTAGGATCCTATATGTCGCCCTATTGGGACAGTGAAGGCAGCACTAGACGCCCGTCTCCCCCACATACACACAAAAAGAAGCAGAAATGCGTAATCGCTTCCCCAGCCCAACTATCCTGATTGGTGCAATGTCGTGAGCTGCATTCTATGCAGTGAAGTGCAGTGTGCAGAGTTCTACTTGGTGCAGTGTTAGATGTAGTGCAGTGGGCAGGGTTCTGCTTGGTGCACTGTCAGTTATAAGGTGCACACTTTTCAGCCATGTCTTTGAAGGCTGAAGTAGCTCGGGTGCAAACAACTATGGTGGCCCATAAGCATGATGCTAAGCAAACAAAGCTAGCCTTCGAAAATAAAAGACTTACCCGCCAGTTAGATGTGGATGCAGGCGCAGAGCCTGAACTGGACACGCAGGATGGGGCTGTGGGCGGAAATGAGGATCTCCGATCTCTGTTGCTTGACATGAAATCCAGCCTCAAAACCATAGACAATAAACTAGACCTACTCACCTCTCAAATGGACCAGGTCAAGAAGCAAGTAGAGACCCATGAAACCCGATTAGACCTGTTAGATAATGACACAACTGAAGCGCACAAATTTCAACTCGAAACTAAAGAACAGTTGCTTCACATGGACATACTACTCAATGTAATCAGGGCCAAGAACGATGACCTTGAAGCGTGATCGCGCCTAAACAACCTTCGTATAATTGGTATTCCGGAAACCACGGCGATCTCCAAAATGGAACATTTGTTGAGGGCCTTCTACGCGACCTGTTCGGCCCGGAGCTCTCCACAATGTTCATAGTCGAGAGGACCCACAGAACATTGGGACCTAAACCACCGATTGGAGCCACACCAAGACCAATCCTGGCGCGTCTACTGAACTATCGGGATCGGGACACCATCCTGCGCCTAGCCAGAGAACGAGGCAACATCGATTACAAAGGTAAGAACATCTCCATGTTCCCGGACTTTACTCAAGTGGTACAGGCAGCTAGGAGGGAGTTTGTGTCTGTTAAGCGAGTCCTGAAACAAGCTGAGGTACCCTACGCCCTTCTATATCTAGGTATTGCCAAGCTGACGCCAAGTTGATAAGAATTCCGTTCTGATATTTCTCAGTTGCAAATAACTCAAAAAAGTTAGAACAATGTACAACCGGCCGCTGTCTGGTACTGTCTTTAAAGCTTTGTTTTTTTGTTGTATTGCAAGTCGGCTCTCACACATCCGTGTGGCCACCCCGCCACATAGCGGGGCTGTACGCCAGTGTAGCTATGCCCCCAGGGAGATCTCACACGGAAGATCCCAGGGTCTTTTTCTGGGATACATCTGGTGTACTTCATTTAGCTAGACAGTTGGGGAGGGAGCAGATACTAAACCTGTTTGGGGGGTTGGTGTGGGTGGGGGGAGGGGCGGGATTGTTGAGAATGTTGGACAGGACAGCAAGAAACTGGTAAATTAACCTACAGGTGGAAACTGGTACAGGTTAACTGTAAGCTTGGCCTTCACATTCTGTTCACCATTCCAAATACCACTAGGACATATTAGTAAGAACTATTATGGTGACTACCCAGTGACAGCAGACACACTAGCGTCATCTTCTAACGATAAAGTAGCTCAAACATGATGACCTTTAATCTACTTAATTGCAACATCAGAGGACTAAATAACTAGCGTAAGACTAGGCTTGTACACGCCTATTTAACTAGACACAACATAGATATATGTTTTATGCAAGAAACGCATCTAAGCAGCAATACACAAATTAAGCTAAATAACAAGCACTGGAGCTCAATCTATTCATCTATCTATTCCAATTTTGCTAGGGGGGTGTCCATATTAATTAGACGCAGTATAGACTGGTCAGAAACTACGACACATATAGACCCGGAGGGCAGATATGTGGTCCTGGGTTGTAGGCTGGGCGCGATAAAGGTCACACTTGCGGCGGTATATGGCCCAAATGTCGACTCCCCAGATTTCTTTCATACTGTGTGGGCTAAAATCAACACGGAGGGACACGACACAGTCATATGGGATGGGGACTTCAATGCTTTAAAAGATGATATTATGGACAGGAATGGAGGGGCTCGCAGATTACACCCAAGATCCAACATGGTGCTTAATGCCATAGTAGCAGAGGGAAACTTAGCAGATATTTGGCGACACAGACACCCAGACACGTCCGAAGGCACATGTATCTCGGCTCACCACAATGCCTGGTCACGGTTAGACTACTGGTTGGTGTCACCTGACATAGCGGCCTGGATGACAGAGGTTAGCCACCTACCCCGAACCCTGTCGGACCATGCCCCTGTCTTGTTACGATGGTCAATGCCCGAAGGGCCCCCTAAGGTTAATACTTGGAGGCTTCCCCCACATGCCCTAACTGATACTGCCTTCAGGGAAGAAATCAGAGGGGATATAGAAGAATACTTTGCCACAAACACGGGAACAATGTAATCTCAAGCTACTCTATGGGAGGCCTTTAAAGCAGTTATACGGGGTAAGTGTATCTCCAGACAGGCTGGGATATTGAAATCAATCAGGTTGACCCTCCAAAAACCGGAATCTAATATAAGAACCCTGGAACTACAGTTCTATAGTATAGGGGATCTAAAGCTTCTGGGAGACATAGGGACCTAATCTCGGAATATGAAGAAGCGGCACTTAGGGAGGTAACATTTGTGGGAAAATATGCACAGGCCAGAGAGTACGGCGAAGGAGACAGACCCAGCAGAACTTTAGCTCACATGCTACGCCCACCCGGCAATGCCGCGTTCATATCCGAGATATTGGATGATAATCAGGTTGAGGTCAGAGGTCTACAAGAAATTCTAGACCAATTTACAAAGTTCTACACCACATTATATACCTCCTCCTCTTGTACAATACCTGTGGAGGTGTAGGCCTACCTAGATTCTATTGAGCTGCTGTGGCTGAGCAACGGACACAGGGCCTATTTGTATGAGCCACATACTGTAGAAGACATAAAACAAGTAATAAACAGCCTGCCCTCGGATAAAGCCCCGGGGTCAGATGGCCTCACAGCTGCATTTGATAAAAAGTTACACAGACCTGTTAGGCCCCCAACTCCTGACACTATATGGAGAGGCCCAAGAAACTGGGATTCTACCTCCTACAATGAGAGAAGCAATCATATTATCACTGCTCAAGCCAGAGAAACCGCCCAATGAAAGAGACTCATATCGCCCTTTATCCTTGAACAACACCGACACAAAAATCTACACTAAACTATTGGAAAATAGAATGCAGCCCCTCCTTCCCCTGATCACCAGACCTGATCAGTCAGGCTTCATCCCAGGCAGGTCTACTGCACACAATTTACGCACCTTTTTCGCTGTCTTGCATTACCTAAATCCCCAAACCGAGGCCCTGGTGGCACTTTTAGATGCCACCAAGGCATTTGATTAGCTTGAATGGCAATAACTTTTTACAATATTAGTGAGTTTGGGATTTAGTCCAATATACATTCATCAGATTAAATTGCTGTACACGAACCCCTCTGCTAGACTTAGATTAAATAGATTGATTTCTCCACAGCTACCATTTACCCGAGGCACAAGACAGGGCTTCCCCTTGTCCCCCCCTGTTGTTCGCAATTGCCATGGAGCCTCTAGCTGCGAGACTGCGGCAGCATCACGCAGACAGGGGACTGGTTTTTTCCACCAGGGGACTAATCGTATCATTACACGCCGATGACATCACATTATATATTAATAACCTGACAGGTAATCTAAACCAAGTGCTGCGGGAAATCCTAAAATTTGGTGGGCTATCTGGTATACAAATAAATTGGGCAAAGTCAGTTCTATTTCCGCTCACGGCAAACATCAAGCCCTGTCAAATGGAGTACCCTTTGAAATGGGCAGGTGGCCCTGTGTGATATTTGGGAATATGGCTGAGTAGCGATATACAAGAAGTGTGGGACATGAACTATGGAAGGGCAGTGACATGGCTGGAGGGCAAGATAGAGACTTGGACTAGACTGCCTGTCTCTAGCCGGTCGAATTGCAATAGCTAAATTGGTGATTTTACCTAAATTTCTATATCTTTTCATAAACATCCCACTTCCACTTACACAGGCCTTCTTCAAGACACTGCGGTCCTTGTTAACATCTCTGATCTGGGCTGGGAAACAGGCTCAGGTCTCGTGGGAACTCCTGATACTTCCTCTGGCACAGGGAGGGCTGGGGTCACCGGACATTCCGTTATATGCATACTGCACCCAAGCTCAGTTCCTTCGTTACTGGATCCACCCAATACCGTTTCAGCCGCATGTTGCGGTGGAGCAGGACAAAGCTGCACCCACACCACTCCAAGTTGCTATATACCAACCATATAAATGGCCGCGCAACGAGATTGATACAGTAGAGTCACTGAGGTGGGGCTGGGTGGGCCTGAGAAACAGACCCAAACTAGAGGTCCTATATGCGCCCTCTATACCAGTAGCCTAACCCATATATCCCCCCTATGGAGGATGGGGGGGGGAACGTGACACTTGCTCGAGGGCTAGGAATAAACATATCTGCTGATCTATATCCTGAGAACATCTTTCGTCCCTTGCCTGCAGAGCAAGAGGGCGCAACGCCAGCCTTCTCTGAGATGTTCTTATATCATCAAATAAAAGCGGCTTGCCGACAATTACATACTACCTTCCCTAGGCCCCCACCCACGCTACATGCACTTTAACATATGCTGTCCAGCCTGTCACGCAAACTCATTACATGATTGTATAGTACCATGCAAAACACTGCCCCGGTGCTGATCCCCAAAGTATTAATGGACTGGAACACCGAAATTAACCCTCCAATCTCAGAAGAGCAGTGGAACGTCTGCTGCGCCCTATTACGGGTGCTCTCTACCAAGTAGAAGCTAAAACTGGTTGCAGGATATCGCCTACTGTCAGACTCAACTCTTTTTATATTGGGAACTTAAGCCCTCTGCCTCCAAGGCAGAAGATATATGGAGTCTGATCTTGGAATGGATATGCACGAAACAAACCGAAGATGCTGCCTGTTCCAGCCCTGAAATGGTAGAGTCAAGTACCTACACCTACATCATTGTACATAAGAAGTCCTAAATAATATAACACATGAATGCTGCTTTTGATGAGGTAGTTGAATGGGGAAAAAAGTGTAAAGTAACCTTATAGCATATACACTGGTTAGGTTAACCAGATTCACGGATGTAATTTCTTCTTGTAAGACTTGCTGTCCTGTGAGTTGGTTGTTAAGTTGTTGTAGAGTTGTAATCATATGCATGTCATCTACTGGTGCCGACCAATATGTAAATTGTCATTGTATATGCAAAATGCCAATAAACAAATTATAAAAAAAAAACTATGGTGGCCCATAAGTTATAACATCAGCGCAGCTTGTGGCGTCTGTAGGACATGCTGCGGAGTGTGGAGTTTAAGCAACCTGGGACAAAAGAGACCATGCATGATTGAAGGGGGGGGGGAGGAAGGGCTCTTCAATTTTATGCTGTTGGTTTGGAGTCAGTGCCAGCAGAACTACGCGGAAGCATTCAACCCTGTGAACTTCACCCACCCTTAACCTTCACATGGTCAATGTGTAAGTGACCAATCTATTTAAAAATTAATTAATCTTGGAGCCTAACTATAGCCAAATATGACTATGCATTTAGCAGTATTTCATTTCATTTCTTTTCATGATATTTTTTTAATAGTCCCCCATCCATGAGTCTATGCATCTAAGAGTTAATCCATATGTGACCCAATCCATTTATGAATTTATCCGTGCACACTCAATGCATGAGTAAGCCTATGTATGTGTTTTCCATCTGTGAGCCCCTGCATACACAAGACATTCTACCCAATAGTCAATCTAACTAGGAGCACCTGAGTCCACAAAATTCCTACCACCCTGCGTTAGCCCACTTATGCTGATAAAAACACTGCAACCAGTTGTGTGGCTAGGGCAAGTGTCAGCAAAAGGAACAGATCAAGCCAAGGTTAATTGGAGCACTTGCAAGGGGACTCCCATTGACCTCGATTTGATCGGTTCCTGTTACGGGCACTAGGCCTGGCTACACAAGTGGCACAACTTTGTTATCGGCAGAATTCTGGGTGGTAGGAATTTTGTGGATTGTGGATTTCGGAAGTTTCCATCACAGAAGTGTAAGGGGAAGGTGTGATTTCAGGCAAAGTTTGAGGTTTACAGGGCTTTGTGGGTAAGAAAACCTCTTAGGATCCACACAAGGCACACCACTCTGGAATTCTCTGGTTATCTAGTTTGAAAAAATATCTGTGGTTAGTAAGTTTGCATTAATAGAGGCTGAGCATGGCTCCAAATCCTGCAGCTACCCCTGTTGCTGATCTCTCCATGTATCACTTTATGGCAGTTTGTGTCGGTGTCTTTTGGCCCATCAATGCAAGTGGGGCACTGGTCTTATTGGAAGTCGTTTGCATCCTGGGTGGTAGTAAATTTGTGGCTCCTGGCAGATTCCAGAAGTTAACCTCACAGAAATGTGAAAAAAATGTGTGCTTTTAGTCAAAGTTTGAGGTTTGCAGGGCATTGTGGGCAAGAAAATGTTGTGGGATCTACACGAAGCACACCACGTTGAACTTCCCCGGGTGTCTAGTTTTCAGAACTGTCTGGGTCTGATAAAATTCCCAGGTGGCAGCCTATCCAAGCCCAAAAGTGAAGCCACTCATCATTGTAAGTGGGACGATATTGGGAGTTAGCCACACTCTCCTGGTCTATATGTAAAACACCCAAAAGAATCAAATGTCCTCTCGCTTGCAATTGGGATGGGATTCTTTAGTCTGCAGAGGAGCAGAAAGACTGAGGGAAGAGCCTGTTGTTAGGATGTGCCAGACCCACCCCAATATTTTATTTTAATATTCCTGCCATACAGTGGGCTTTGGGGGCAAACTTACTGTCCGCCCCTGGGGGGGGGGGAGTGTGGCCAATGCCAGAGTGCAACAACCACACCCCTTTTTTTGTGCCCCAAAGGGAAACTTCCTGATGTCATTGTCAGGTGGACTTTCTACCCTAGGCACAAATTAGGGGCAATCTCCCCAATTGGGACATACCTATCTGCCCCCGAGCAGAAAGACACCACTGCTCCATCTGGTGCAGGGTATGACTCAATGCCAGGGTAAGCTGGCACCTCCTTTTGTTTGTTTTGGTGCTTTTTTAAAATCCCTGGTGTGCAGTGGGCTTTCTGCCCCCTGGGGGTGGCAGATTAGAGGTGAATACCCCTATCTATCTACCGGGGGCAGAATGTCTATTAGGTCATGGGTGGGGGAGAGCATGGGCCCCTGCCCAAGGAGGCTATCCCCTCTACAAACAAATACTGCATAAATGTTGTTCCTGGTGAGCTTTCTTCCCCCATCGGGGCATATTGTGTGTAATCATCCCCATCCACCCCCTAGGGGGCAGAAAGCCTGCCAGCATATTTTTGGGTTGGGGTTATGGCCAGGCCCATGATGGGCAGTCTCCACCGCTATATTTCTTTATAATAATCCCTGGCGTTTAGGCTGATTTCTCCCCTACTGGGAGGCAGATTGGGGGTAATTGCCCCATTCACCCCCTGAGAGGTATAAATACTGTTGCCTTTGTTACTGGGGGGGGCGTGGCCATGCACATAGTGAGGAGCCCCCACCTCTACATTTGTTTATATGTCCCTAATGTTTAGTAGTCTTTCTGTCCTCCCAGGGAGAGCAGATGAGGGTAATCACCCATCTACCCCCATGGGGTGCATAATGACTGCCAGCATAGTTTTTTGGTGGGATGGGGGCATGGCAATTTCCATTATGGGCAGCCCTTACCCCTATATATGTTTTATATGTCCCTGGTGTCTAGTGGGCTTTTTGCCCTCCCCTAGGGGTTCAGATTCAAGCGAGATTAGTAAAGTGCAGCTAATCACCCGCAAGGGTATCCAGGTGTTGAAATCCAGCTGCTCGGGTGGCCTCCGTTGAACATCCAGGTCTTGAGTCCCCATCTGGTCACCCCATTTACACCCTAGGTGGGGCAGAAAAACTGCCAGCATATTTTTTTGGGGGGTAGTGGCATGGTCATACCCATGATTGGCAGCCCCCAACCATAGATTTTTTCTATATGTCCCTGGTGTCTAGTGGGCTTTCTGCCCCCCCGGGGGGGCATATTGAGGGTAATAACTCACATCTGTCAGCATAGTTTTTTGGTGGGGTGGCAGCATTGCCATGCCCATGATGGAAGCCCCCACCCCTAATTTTTTTGTATATGTCCCTAATATCTAGTGGGCTTTCTGCCAGCCCGGGAGACAGATTGGAGGTAATCGCACCCATCTGCCCCCAAGGGCCAGAAAGACGGCCAGCATATTTTGTTAGGGGTGGGGGCATGGTCATTCCCATAATGGGTAGCCCCCACCCCTATATTTTGCTTTACATTAAGCCCATGTGTCTAGTGGGCTTTCTGTCCCTCGGGGGCAGATCAGGGTGAATTACCCCAATTGCCCTCCCCGGGGGGCAGAAAGGCTAATATATTATTGGGTGAGGGAGCACATGCTCGTGCTCCCCCAAAATCAGTGGTGTCTAGTGGGTGGATTCTTCCACGGGGATAGCTCTTCTATGGTGATCTCTAAGCAGGGTCCACTGGGCAGGGATATCATTGAAAAGGGGAGATTCTCCCCTTTCCAAAGATAGCTATGCCACTCCAATCAATGGTCGCGGCTGAGATATGCTCCCTAGCACTGATGGAGTGAAAGTAAAATGAGCCCATCAGCTAGTTTTACTTTCGCTTTAGTGTAATGATATCAGCACTCCCTGCATGCTGATAGCCGTTTCACTAAAAGAAAAAAGAAAAAAACAGCCTCCTAGGAAAGCTCTTCCCAAGCAGCTTGAGTTTAAAGTTGAATAAAAGAATCCCTCTCGGTGCTCTGCACCAGAGGGGCCTTTAAATGCTTCCCCAGTGTAAGCCAATGACTGACAGATGCACTGGGAAAGTAGTGGCCGACACCCGCACTTAAGGGGATAATACTAGTGCAAAATCTGTTTATCAAGGTTTACAAACCAGAGTAGTATTAGACTTTCCAGATACTCATAATTCTTTAATTTACTAGTCTCCCTATTTTCATGACAATAGCATCCCTTATTAAGTTGGTCTCTACACCTTGCCATCTCTTTGATATTGCTGTCTACTGTGGCATCCTCATTAGTCAAATTCTCTGTGATCTCCTTATGCTCCCACATCTTAGACTTGTGTGTACTATATATATATATATTTATATATATATATAATCACTGTCACACAACCTCCAACGTAGGCTTCAAAAGTATCAGAAGATAATATGTATTCCCTTTTGTGCTTTTTTTCCTTTCTCTAAATCTCGTTCATAACTTTTTTAAGTCAGCCATGGTTTTAGTCATGCTGGAGTATGATCTAAAGTTTGATCTATCTAGCTCCTCATCTATGATTACATCAGAGTAACCAGACAATATATAGGGAAATAGAAACTAGGCCATTATGAACAGCAAATTCTGATAAGCTGTTGGCTAATCAATATTTGGTCCATATACCAAATCCAGTCATTACAGTCCTATAAAAAGATAAAGAAGCAATAACCCTCTGTCCCCCTAACATTGCATGCGACTTAAGCAGCAGAATTCCTTTACCTACATGGACTATAATTGCGATCTCCTATTTCAGACTGTTCTAGAGGGAAAAGATGGCATATCAAACCCATCTCTAATTCAACCACTTTTAGCTTCCTCTACACAAGTTGCGGTCTTGGATACCTATAAAGTCCATTCCCTTCTGAGAAATCTACTCAAGCAATCTCTCCCTCAACCTACTACAGCTTAAGCTATTAACATTCCAGGTCCAAAACCTGAACTGAAGATTGACACCTCCATCATTATTAACTATTGTCTTGAAAATATCTTGAGCTTACAATATCATAAGAGGATATTTGAATCTTTCTACCTCCCCCACCCCTTGCTTAACCACTATACAACTTCCTACCCAGGATATTTGAACTTGCCACAAAGTGAGGGTTTTAGAAAAAATAAAGCAAACTATAACTCTGATCAGCCTACAACACTAAAACGTCTGTGTACCAAAGTGTTATTCAAAACTTGTCAGCATACACTTCGGCCATTTTAAGGTGCAGTTACTCAATAGACAATCATTTGAAGCTCAATTCACACACTCTGGACAGTAATTCACCTACTTTCGCATCACTCCTAATGTTGTACATATTATTCAGGCTTCCAGAGTGGCAGGAAATTTCAGCTGGACTATGGCACACTGACCTCAAAGGTTCTCCATCTTTTTGACAAGTTTCCATGTTTTATCATCGGTTACCCTAAAATTATCAGATCCTATTCTTATATTCCGCTTTAGGTGTCCGTATATAGGTTTTCCTGAAACATGTCCTTATATAGGCACAATTCGCATTGCCCTTATATAGGCATAGAATCCCAGTCCTTATTTAAGCATTAGCCATGCACTCCAAATACAGGCATGGTCACCGACATCCGTCCACCCTAACGTCACAACGAGTTCTTAGAAACCAGACCCTTAAGCTCTTCGGAGTTCCCCTAGCACAGGATTATTTATTTCTCCAAGAACTCATCTATTATGCATGAACTGCTATACCTTAAGGGTTCATTCCTGACGTCTTCCTCTATCCGACTTCACGTCAATGCTAACATTCCAAGGCACCTACCAGGTATAAATATACCTTCCCTTGCCCAAGCAAGTTAGAGGAGACCTCGACTTCAGAGGAGCGTGTATCCCGGCCTGACGTACTGAGAAGACGCTGTCATCCCTGCTTGCAGAGAATCCATCTTCCAGTGTTCTGACTCCCTTCGCGGGATGTTAGAGTTTGAGATCCGGCAGGAGATTCCCACCTCTCTCATTCTCAAGGTATGGAGCTGACTAGAACCTAGAGGGACTCTTGGCATACTTGGCATACCAGACTCTTAGTATACCATACTATAGAATACTTCACCTACTTCTTACCTTGCCCTACACCTAGACTAGGTTAGGTACACTGGGGTAGAACTAGCTTAGAAAAGCATTGTATGAGTACTCGCATTTTTAGCTCATGTGATTTATGTATGTGAATATATGCTAAAAGATAATGCTAGCGCAGTATTATTTCTTTCTACTGCTTACACTGTACATTATATATCTTGCATACAGTCTTGTGATCATAACAGCTCATATCTCTTACACGAGAAACAAGACTGTTCAATAAATCCTTTTTATTGAAACGCCCATCTATTCTTTCTGTGTAACTCTGAGGAAACTAAGCATGCACGATTAGCTGAGTGAAACTGTTATCTATTGTTTCCACGATTCTGAGAGTGTTCTAATTCTAAAGGGAAACAAAGTTGTCATGTTTATGCAGTTGCCAGAAACTACTCCCTTCTTGTTTACAAGGAGTTTCTAGTGGCCTCTGAGTTAGCTGGCACAAAGTAATTAAGTTTAATATACTCGATAGGGACATACTGACCTCAGTCCTATGTCAAACCTATATGGTATATTATTCCAATGCGCAGAGCCTATTAGGGAAATAGGAACTACACTACATGGCGCCCAACGGTTTGGTAAGGCACTAATTTAACGCTAGATACTGAGTAACTCAGTCGTGCTTTTCACTCAGAGACCCCTACTCACATACTCCATAAGACGTCTGGAGTGGGTAGGGTTAAATATCCGCCAAAGCTAAATAGGACAAAAAACCCTATATATTAGCTAATTGGTTTAATCAACATTGAAGGATACAGTGTTCCAAAATATTGTGCACCTTATCTTTTGTTTCCTTGAAACTTGTACTACATTTTTCAAAAAACAAATGTCCGATCTCGGAGACAATGGCACCGAGAACGGTGTAAATACGGCTGACCCAGTCGTAACAGCTTTTAACTTTACCGGTTTAAATGAAGCCGATGAGGGTGTTATAAACATCCCTCCAAACTTAAGGAGAGCCATCACTCTAAAACTTATAAAACACGGCCTATCACCAAGAGGTGGTAGAGCAGTTTTCGTGATAGAGGCACACAAATCCTTTCAGACAGAGGTATTCTATTCATGGATAGCATTCCCAGAATCAAATCCAGTAACAAAAGAGTTTGACTTCTTTAAAGAAGATGAACCACCAGAGGAATATTTTCCTTTCGAGGATATTGAAATTCCACTCATACCAGGAGCATCATCTCTGGTTTAAAGGCGCCCTAAAACATCGCAAAAACATTACCAGGCTCGGTCCACTAGGTAGACCAGGAGCAACATGGCCGATTCTAGCCGGCTACACAGCTCATCCTGACATCGATATAATGTCAGACGAGGAATTATTTACTCAACTACAGGAGTTAATACAAATTTACAGACAACTAGTCCAATATGTCATGCGGACTTTCACAGTCCAACCACCAATGACCATTCCAATTCAAACCCCTCATCAGGGGAATACACTAAAAATTACACCACACACTTTATACGCAGTCATGGGTAAAATGCCCACAAAACGTGAGCAAATTCCATTCTGGATAGCTCAAAAAATTACTCAAATTGAAGCACCATTTCCAAATACTAGCCCTTATGAGAAACACAGAATTCTAACAATCTGTTTACCAATGGGGATCACACCACAACTGGAAGATGGCACCACTTGGGGCGCAGTCTTTGCTGCCATCTATACTAAAACACATGGTGTTCCGTCAATCGCAGTAATACCAGATGTCCTGAAACAAATTCAAAACGAATACGGGGCAGAGCCTGCTCTGAATTTAGGTATGAAATTACTGAAAAACTTCGACCAGGTCTCAACAATAATATTATCTAATATTAAAGGGGAGGCAGCATCAGTGGCGATCCGCCAACGCTTAAGGGAATTTGATGTTACAGAACATCAACATGAACTACCCGGAATAATAGAACAATGTTATGCAGAATTAGGCAGAGATAGTTTGGGTGGAAAACCTTTGATGCCAAAACTATCTGAAAGTCCTGAGAAGGACTCTATTAAACAAACTCCTACATCTTCTAAAACGAAGTGAGAAACTAATAAACAAAATTCAAACGAGACACGTTCAATCCCGAGGTAGGTCTCCTCAAAAGGAGCCCTCTGAAAGGAGGTATAACCTCAGGAATAGGGATAATTTAAGAAAACCTGACAGGTATAAAGATACTGATACATGTTCCTCTCGTACCTTTCAGATATCATCACAGACATCGGAAAGAGGATGGTCAGAACATAGAGAAGAACGTGTGAAATCCAAAGACGACAAACACGTTCAGAAAAATAAATCAAAACCTCAATTCACAAAAGAAGGTAGCAGGTCTGAAGATCAGACATGCCGAGAATACTGAGAACACAGCTCAAGAACGGAGAATGGGCTCAGACAATGCTGGACAGTGCAGCAGAAGTCACAATAGCTCGCCAGAACCTGAAGGAACTTCTGGAGACAGTGGACTTGAATGAGTACATCACAGTAGAGACTGTAGACACCAGGGATAGTACTCCACAAAAGTTATATGAAATAACACTCCGACTGGAGGGAGACATACCAAGAGATGTGAAAATACTCTTTTGGGAGAAACTTTCAAGGGGTTATGATATACTTCTAGCAGAAAAAGACTGGCCACCACAATTTGTCAGGGAGTGCCCACATGGTGAGGACATCATTATGCCTGCCTTCTCCAACCGTATTCCAATTAACATAAAATATACATATGCCAGGAAATGGGCAGTTGCCCAGGCCCCAGCATTATATAAAAATCATGTAGGATGGGATTAGGACTCACCTCACCACAAAATACACCAAAAAAATGAACCTACTGCACAAAGGCAGTACCCAATAAAGCAAGAAGCTAAAAAACAGGTCAGGGAGATCTTAGATCAACTTGAATACCAAGGGGTGATTGAAACATGCACCTCCTCAATGAACAATCCTTTGTTTCCTGTATCCAAACCAGACAATACATATCATCTAGTTTTCATTACAGACACTTGAACACTCGTTCTAAAACATTTGCAGTGTAAAATGCACATAGTACAGCATTAATGAATAAAATTGTGCATAAAAAATATAAAACCACATTAGACATTTCAAATGGTTTCTTTTGTCAAAACATAGCACCTGAAAGCAGGTACTTAACAGCTTTCTCAATAATGGGGGCCCAGCGTCAATTTTGTAGACTCCCACAAGGGTTCATAAACAGCCCGGGGTTATTCTCAGCAAGAGTAACAGAGTTACTACAAATTTATGATAATGAGGCATTGTCATATGTCGATGACATCTATCTGACAGACGATGACCTAGAAAGGCACTTGAACAGAGTGAGTACCATTATATTGGGCTTCGCCTCCGAGGACTATAAATTCAACTTTAAAAAAAAATCCAGAATTGCCCATCTCAATGTCCTTTTCCTGGAATATGAGCTTTCAAGTGAAGGCAAGAGCCTGGCAGCTAACTTTTTAGAAAAGCGTGCGCTGCTCCAACCTCCAAAAACGCTGAAAAATTTACAATCCATCTTGGGTTTCCTAAATTCTGGAAGAACTTACATTCTAAATTACGCCGAAAGGGTTAAACCTCTCTACGAATTAATCAAACCTGATTTTTCAATCAAACAATGGACACAGGAACACACAGAAATCCTGCGTTCACTCCAAGCTAACCTTTTAGCAACAAATCACTTACAAACACGCGTAAGTCAACGCAATTTAGTGATCCGAATAATTTCGGGTCAATGCGGATTCACCTACTTAACATTTAATGAGGGTGAAAAAGTACCAATAGCATACAAATCACATTTGTATACACAAGCAGAAATGCGCTTCACTTCAACAGAAAAAATACTGACAGTAGTTCAAACCGCTGTAGCAAAAGAAAGAGCTCTAGCCCAAGGGAAACACATTATTGTTGTAACTCCAGTACCAGCCTTAGAGGAGGTTACAAAAGCGAGCATTCCAAATGCAAAAGCTTTACATCCTAGATGGATACAATGGGTTAATTCTCTTGCTGCAACAGATGTTGAATATGTTTTTGATCCTGATTTAAAAACACAATCGTTCCTGCAATATGAACATGATAGTCCTCTGCCTACTGAAATTCTGCCTCTCAATCAGTATGAATTTATAATTTACACTGACGGATCCGCACAACCCGCTACAGGGAGTAAGCAAGCTTACAGTGCAGCGTGCGCAATCGTTAAAGGTCGCATGCAAGATGGTAACTTCAGACCAATGGTCACTAAAACTCGATCTCTAGGACATTGTACAGCTCAGTGAGCTCAACTACAAGCATTCAAACTGGCACTTGAAAATACAGATCGCGAATTCCCCACACTAATAGTGTGCGATTCTTTCTACTGTGTTCAGTCGTATAATGAATATATACAGAATTGGCTTTGAAAACGGGTTCAAAGATGCAAAAGGTGGCACAATTAAGCATAAAACGCTTTGGGAACAAGTAGTTCAGTTCAGAAACGAACTACCAAAGGCTCACGTAATACACACGCTGAGTCATCAACGTGATGGCGCTCACGTTGCAGGGAATTCATTGGCTGATGAAGACGCAAAGGGGTCTGTTCAGACGGCTTCTGTAGCTGCGATCACTCGTTCAAAAACGAGAATAGACAGTGAGATATTGTTGGCTGTCAATGCTTCAAGCAAAGGAAGTGGTGCAGCGTTACCAAAGAAATTTCCACTCAAGTACTCTTATGTAATTGATGCGAACAACTTCCTTTTGCTCGAATCCCTGGAGTGGGGGATAGGGTAATTCCAAACATGGAACGTAGATTAGGACTAATCCTAGCAGCACATGAAGGGATAGCTTCTGCCCATGCAGGTGTTTCTGCAACAGTATCTTTACTTAAACAAAGATATTGGTGGCCTGGCATTAGGAAACAGACCAAGAACTATGTTTTGGAATGTGAAATATGCCAACAGATGAAAGTCTCCACAGTGAAACGTCCTGCGCAGACACCCCTGTTGATTTCAGACAAACCATTAGCTTGTGTTTACCTGGACCCCTGCGGTCCCTTGCAAAGGGACGGTAACTATAAATATATAATGGTCGCAGTGGATTCGTGCTCAAGGTTCCTATGGATGTGGCCTCAGTGCTCGGCTGACGCTCAAACTGTTATAAAAGATTTGCGAGTCTTTATCGGCACATAAGCAATTGGCACACTACGGGGCATATTATCAAGAAACGGCGTTAAAATTATCGCCGCTTTAGCGGCAGGAAACTGCCGCTAAAGCGGCGATAATGGGCTTGATAATATGCCCTTGAGAATTCCAATAGAAGCCCAGGATCACAGCAGAACATGGGCTTCTATTGGAATTCTCAAGGGCATATTATCAAGCCCATTATCGCCGCTTTAGCGGCAGTTTTCTGCCACTAAAGCGGCGATAATTGTAACGCCGTTCTTGATAATATGCCCCCAAATTCTGACCAGGGCCCTGCGTTTAGCTCTCGGGCTTACAAAAAAGCCATGGCCAGTTTGGGTGTAGCATTGCGGTACTCTTCTCCATTTCATCCTGAGGGAAATTCTGTTGTGGAAAGGAAAAACCAGGACATAAAGCAGTCTATAAAAGCTAGAGTATTAGGTTCGTGTGATGGGTGGGTCAAACATCTTTATGGAGTCCAACGCTCATTAAATAATTTGCCAAGAAGTTCTCTAGGGGGGGTCACTCCATATGAGGTCCTATTTGGGACAGGAATGTGGGTTCCTGATCTCAAATGTAAAGGCACAGTGGTGGAAAATAAACCCTTTGATATCAAAGATCGTTTGGCTGTTTTACAGGATCTAAATGAACTAAGATCGAAACAAAGCAACGTGTTCCTGAAGCCAACCACCACTGGGGAAAAACCGGCAGTCCCAGCAAGGCCTGTCTGGATCCCAAAAGTTGGGGATCTAGTCAGAGAGAAGATTGCGGACAAGAAGGAATTTGGACCTTCTTACAGACAACCAGTACCTGTCCTAGCCATACACGGAACAAGAACAGTACTTCTGCCGCCCCTTGCTGGAAAAAAGGAGAAAAGATTTGTGTCAATCGACCTCATCAAATCACAGTATGTGGCCAATACTAAATAGTAGGCCTCGTGGACTCCGACCAAGTAGCAGACACACTCCTCTCGCTACTATCCAAGAGGTTCAGACTGAAAGACTCATAACAATCGAGAATTCAGCAGTAACAGATGAAGGACAAAGCAACAATGCTATGGAACTCGTCCCTCTTGAAACTCAAGTAACAGTTCATCCAGATACACCTGTCTACACCAACGTAACAAGTGATCAACTGGTTCCAGCAATTTCAATAAATCCTGATGCAATTCCAACAATTGACAGAACTGCTTCTGGCTATTTCATTAACTTTGATACGTTTTCTGAGGATCCAAGTGTACCTGAAACGACGTCAGTATCAAAAACTTTCAAACAGCAAGTACAAGACTTTTTTCATTTTCTGAAAAAGACTTATCTGGTATCACCATGGATTGAACTGTGGATTATTTCTGGAATATTTTTCTTTCTGCTTTGGTTATGACTATCAGCGTGCTTATAAATGGCAGATACATCCATATGGACACTGAAAGTAAAAATGTGAACTTACTTTTGAAACCACACAAATCATCCCATCATGAAGCAAGAGACTTGTCAGCAGTGAACATCACAGCCGTTCCTATGCAGGATGGTATAGTGTGGGACAAAATCGATTTCGATATCTTCGGCCCTACGGAACTTTTGAACATTCCACATTTATTTAAAATTTCACTAAGTGATTTTATTACCTCCAGTACCTATTCTGATGATTGGGACTTTGAGACTGTAAATGATATGGTGTCTGATCTAGAAAGGTCTGCTGCATTCTCTAACAATGAATACTTAGAGGGTTCATCAGACTATGAACAGCTTTATTGTTACAACCACTATGGTCATCATTTCTTGCATAAATCTGCAACACCTAGAAATGTGTTTATGTTTAACCAATGGGAACATTGTCCTACACCACCAAAAGGTAGTTCAAAAACGTTTGCTAAAAAGTGTCCCTATTTTTCAGGTTACAATACATCTGATCCAGAAACATTTTACTATAAAAATGTAAACAAAACAGAAAATTATGTTAACTAATACAAAACAGATTTCCTCTGCAGCCTTTATTACCCAACTGTCTAGACATGGATTTGACTTGTGGAAAGACACAATAGACACGAAATCTGTCCGGGGTTCTAACGATTGGCAAGTACAGGGGATAGAAGCTTTGTTTAGAGCATGTATCATCCCTCAGCAAATAATGTTTTTGAATGACACTGTGCAACAAACGTCTTGCCTTGGTTTAGCTAAGATCAAAGACATGAAAACACCTTCTGTACCAACACCTGCAAGTAATAACACTACACAGGGAGCGGTTACAGTTGACACAATACTACAAATCAACAGAACAGATCCTGATTGGAAAAACTGGTTACTCTGGCCTACTGACACAAACATCTGTCAAGAAAGATTCCTGAATAGAAGACAGGGCTTTACTATCCATAGGCCAGACCCACGATATGTTCAACGACAACATCCGGGGGTAGTAACAACATAGTGTAGGAACATTGTGCCTCGACTGGTTACAAAAATCTACACTTGAGGATGTGAAACAACACTTATCTTTACTTAAAGAAGACGCAGACCTTAGGGAATTCTTGCTAGGACCAAGAAAACTGCGTCAAAAACGTTTCATATATGCCGGCATTTATTCTGCTTATAATGAAGTATGGAAGGTTTCACAGGCAAAGGCCGCAGAACGAATACGTGAACTTGATCGTATTAACTTAGAGAAAACTCTCTGTGGTCAACAATGGGTTAACAACTTTGTCATCCAGAATTTATTCATTGGACAACATTGTATCCTCTGCTATTGACATACTGGAACAAGATTTAGCCATGTTACAACAAGGCCAATCTCAGTTACGTTCTATTATGTTATTAGGCTGGACGCTGCAATCTTTGCGTGCGGGCTATGTGCCTTGGCGTTTTATCAACACGTCGGCTCTGTTTGCAGAATACAATCTAACTGATAAACAGATCGAACTGGCACAAAGGGGAGCAAAGTATACAGTGCTGAGCATTGAAAAACTGGAAAAACTACCATTTCCAGTAGCAGAAAAACCAGCTACAGAATGGCTTATCCATGGCAAAATCTCTCTGCCTGTCACTACTTTTCAGTTTCAGTATTGCCTCGAACAAATGCAAGCAGGCAAATATGAGAGGTTGGGTAAAGAATACATTAAGACATCCTGTGATTTACCTTACGAATACAGATGTTGGAGTGGGGATCGTGAAGTGTTTCTAAGCGGTACAAACTGTGAAAAGGCATTAAGCGGTTCACTCATGTCAGGACATTTCTTTACACGGGGCTTGTAATGGTTCTGTGGCAAACTTGTCCTGCCACCAGCAGGGTACACCGGCTACTGTGATTAATCCAATGTTTGGCCAACTTTCTAACGGAAGTTACCTCATGTTGAATGATCAGAGTTGCTGTGGCATGTTGCCAGGCATCCCATATCTGATAACGGTCGACTCCAGGGTTACTTGCTGTATGCAAGTATTGTTCCCCCCAATAGACACAGTCAGGGAGTCGCATCTATGGCCTTCATTGAATGTTTCTTTTATACGTTTTGATACTTTAAGCAGAATGAAAGCTATGCTTTTGCAACAGACCGTGCCTCTGACCTCGGCCAAAGAAATCTATGATTTACAAATTGCAAGGACTTCGGCTGAGATACAGGCTTTAATTCGTACAAACTGCCCTATACATTTTGCAGAAATGATGGGACGTATCTTTAACATGTCTGATACGAGCGGTATTGTACATGTATTTAAGACCATCTGTTCAGGGCTGTTAGCACCCTTCCAGGCAGTCCTTGGAATCATCCCAAACTTCACACATTCGGTGTTTGGTGGTGTGCCATTAATTCTAGCACTTGTTGCAGGAATCCTGTTCCTCTTCCTACTATTACGCTATGGTAAGCCTATCCACCAACATCACTCCGAGCGATGTGGAGAAAGCTCTCCTAGAACGGAAGTGCCGTGAGCGCATAGTGCAGCTTTTGGGCATGCCTCATCTACGGGACTTAATACAACATGGTTCCTGTCATTCAGGCCAATCTGGCAAGATTGCATCTTACCTGTTCTACGCAGCCTGCTTTGTGGTGAAGAATGCGTGCTAGACACCTGTCTAACACTCCCATCAGTCATGCCAACGGATATCGATACTCTGCTGGACCCGGTAATGGCCCATGTTCTGTGTTGTCCCCAGAGGCTACCAATCCTGATGACGGCATTCATTGAGATCTCACAGACGCTTCCTGCTGCCGCTGAGGTACGAGATGGATCAACAGGCCCACAGGTAACAACGGACGCGAACATTGCTGCGGCATCTTCTGCTGAAGGCGATGTTTCTCATCTCTGTGCAATTTACCTTATGAACAAGGTGTTCCAAATGTCACCAACATCGGTAGACGATATTGTGTCTACAGAAATAGATGATTTCATGTTTACACCAGACCCATACACTGACTTTGATTCGGCTCACAGTGTACCAGGGACGCAATGAATTTGGCCTTCATATTTTCAAAACTTGGAACTGTTCCTAAAATTAAACCTTTTCTTTATTTTTTTGAAAATACATGGCAAAACAATCTGCTTACAGTAGAACTATTCTTATAAAACAGACTTCTTTGAATACTTCCAGGGACACATTGTCACCTTATTTACCACAATTTCATTTAGTACCATGATGTGCAATGGCTTTGATTTTTGAAAACTTGTCAACAATATCATATGTATATATTTCTGTTTATTCATTCATGTTGCATTTATTTCCAATATATGCTTAGAATGAAAAAATGCTTTACAAAATATACAGTACCTATTGCATTACATGTTTTAGCAACAGTTTTTAAAAACTTTTTACTATGCTTTTAGAAATGTTTAGCAATATGTGGTACTCAAGTTTAATGTTTAGCATTTAGTATTATCGTTAATTCAAAAGTGGAGTGGGTGTTGTATTCCGCTTTAGGTGTCCATATATAGGTTTTTCTGAAACATGTCCTTATATAGGCACAATTCGCATTGCCCTTATATAGGCATAGAATCCCAGTCCTTATTTAGGCATTAGCCATGCACTCCAAATACAGGCATGGTCACCGACATCCGTCCACCCTAACCTCACAACGAGTTCTTAGAAACCAGACCCTTAAGTTCTTGGGAGTTCTCCTAGCACACGATTATTTATTTCTCCAAGAACTCATCTATTATGTATGAACTGTTATACCTTAAGGGTTCATTCCTGACGTCTTCCTCTGTCCGACTTCACGTCAATGCTAACATTCCAAGGCACCTACCAGGTATAAATATACCTTCCCTTGCCCAAGCAAGTTAGAGGAGACCTCAACTTCAGAGGAGCCCGTATCCCGGCCTGACGCACTGAGAAGACGATGTCATCCCTGCTCGCAGGGAATCCAGCTTCCAGTGTTCTGACTCCCTTCGCGGGGTGTTGGAGTTTGAGATCAGGCAGGAGATTGCCACCTCTCTCATTCTCAAGGTATGGTGCTGACTAGAACCTAGAGGGACTCTTGGCATACTTGGCATACCAGACTCTTAGTATACCATACTATAGAACACTTCACCTACTTCTTACCTTGCCCTACACCTAGACTAGGTTAGGTACACTGGGGTAGAACTAGCTTAGAAAAGCATCGTATGAGTACTTGCATTTTTAGCTCATGTTATTTATGTATGTGAATATATGCTAAAAGATAATGCTAGCACAGTATTATTTCTTTCTATTGCTTACGCTGTACATTATATATCTTGCATACTGTCTTGTGATCATAACAGCTCATATCTCTTACACAAGAAACAAGACTGTTCAATAAATCCTTTTTATTGAAACGCCAGTCTATTCTTTCTGTGTAGCTCGGAGGAAACTAAGCATGCACGATTAGCTGAGTGAAACTGTTATCTAGTGTTTCCACGATTCTTAGAGTGTTCCGATTCTAAAGGGAAACAAAGTTGTCATGTTTATGCGGTTGCCAGAAACTACTCCCTTCTTGTTTACAAGGAGTTTCTAGTGGCCTCTGAGTTAGCTGGCACAAAGTAATTAAGTTTCATATACGCGATAGGGACATACTGACCTCAGTCCTATGTCAAACCTATAGGGTATATTATTCCAATGCGCAGAGCCTATTAGGGAAATAGGAACTACACTACATCATTGAGAGGAACCCCTAGAAGAATCGCTATGTACAATAGGCATATCTGTACTTAACTCCCCATTGGATATCCCATAACATCTATTTTAACAGTTGAATAAAAAAAGACTTTAAATCTAAACCTTCAGAATTCTCAAGGTTCCATTCATACATAAATTGTTGAGCCTAGCACAATTTCCCATCATTTTGAGCCACTTGAGAGATCCACTAGCCTCCTCCATGTGTTACTATGGACTTTTTCATTTAGATTCTAACTTTGAAGTCCTGTGCAAAGTTTATCCAGCTTTAATTGAACCCACTACACGAAAATTGCATCTCCTTTTGGTATTGTTCTAAATTTTAACTTACTTAAAATGTCATGCCCCCTGGCTCTAATATAGCCTTATAGCCCACTGCCGAGGGCTATACCAGCTGTTAAAGGCCCTGATCCTGAGTTATAACGAGGGAGAGGGCCTTTAACAACCGGTATAGCCTGAGGCAGAAGGGCTATAAGGCTATTAGAACATTCCACCCACTAAGGGTAGAATGTTCTAAATTAAAAATGGAGAAACAAAAAGACAAACATTGGAATGTTGGAGCGCTGGGCTTATACCAGCCATTATAAGCCCAGAGCTACTCCATTGTCTTCAATGGAGCTCCCAACATTCCAATGTTCTAATCATGCTTAAACAGTCAACACCCCATAAGCCCTTTTATTCTTCCCCAATATGCTCCATATTCTCAGCCATTACAAAGAGGTCAAATTAATTGTGTTTTAGAACCACGAGGAGGTCTGGTAATGGGGTCCCCTTGTGATAGCCCTTTGGCTTGTGTTTTTACTTTTATTCTTCTGTTTCCCCATCCAAAATATTAGTTACAAGATATATTATCTCATTTGAGGCTGCAGCTTCCTAATTTAAGTGTTCACTCCCTAAAATCTATGTTATAGTAGTGTAGGAGACAATATCTTTAGCTAGACTGTCCATCAGTGTAGCATAGGTGGGGCTGCCTAACAGCTCATCATTCTCATCCATTATTTATGACTGAATAGTGCACTGAAGAGTATCAAAACAAATGAGTGCAGATAAACAATCTGAATATCTCATTTCTTACTGTACCATCCCTCTTCTTGACTTCTAGCTACCCTCTGCTTTGCATTTAGTATCTTAAAAACAATCGAGCAGAAGGGGTACCTGATTTTACACCTCTACCTCCCTCCTCCCTCCAACTTTTCCTGTTTTTGACTACAATGTTTGACATTATTAGTAAGAAGAATAACCACTCATAGCCTCAATTTTTATGAAACCTTGCTAAATAAGGTCCTTTTTTACAAGTATTTTCCCTCACACTTCTAACGCTAGGCCTGAGATTATATTTTTACCCTCAAAAGAATTTCGTGGAAAAGTGACACCCCTTCTCTCCTATCCCTGAACTGCTGGAACTATATTCATTTGCTTCTCTTGTCTGCCTTCTGGAGTCCAATAGGCAGGACAAGCACAAAGCCTGAAACTTACCTTCCAGCCCATTTGGCCTCACTTATTATTGGTCAGTGTCTACCAGTCTATTGCGCCCACTCTAGTCATTCTGGACCCCAGAGCTCTGCAGGCCCTCTTCAAAGTCAGCTTGCTAGAAGAGAGCCAAGTGACTAAACCCACGTTGCTAATGCTCTCCTGCTCTGCACTGCTGGCAAAATCCGGCCCCGAGAGACAGCTCACATCCATGCCAAGGGCATTGAACTCCTCATCAAATTCCAAGCTGTAGTGCTGCAGCAAATAAGAAAGCCATTGATGTTGCAGTAAGCCCCACCTAAATACTAATAAGGGTTAAAAGAGGAAATACAAGTTTTCCACAGCTATCTGAAAAAAGAAAATCTGAAAACATGGGGCTATAGTCTGCCACAGATGCCCTACAGTGGGACTTCATAAGTTATCACTGTACTTCTTAGCCACCATGCTCTCCCTTAGCCACAATGCTTGAAAGTACTTTTAAGTATTTAAAAAATTAATAATGATCCATTGGTATTACTTTCCCATCCCGCTGTTACGGGGCCAACTCGTGCAACTCAAAATATTATTTTAAAACCCAACATATTTTCATATAGTTATTATAAACTGTCACCAACACCTTTTGCACACCTTATTTTGGGTTTTTGGGACTCACTTACCAATGCCTAGATCTTACAGTTTTTTCAAATACTCTCAACTCTTGAAACAATTAAGAATGATATGGATCCCCTGAAGAACTGATTATGGTTTGGAGGCACTCTTTTGTACTGAATGATTTCTAATCTGTGATTGATACAGTTATCACACTGTTGTTTTGTTCGACATGGAACTTATTAGCTTCAATATATGCCAATTTTACTGCTGCTTAGTGCTAAGAGCAGTCTAAGGGCCTGATTTAGAGTTTGGCAAATAGATGACTTAATCACAAATGTGACAGATATCCTGTCTGCTGTATTGCAAGTGCATCATGGCTAGTGGCACTTGTATTATGATGAACGGGTTATCTACCACATTTGTGAAGGAGCAACCAGTTAGCCGAACTCTAAATCAGGCACTAAGTTACCAGTATGTGCTTACCAGATACATGTTTCCATATATCGGGAAACTTGTACTGTTTCTGTCCTGTTACCCATTATGTTGTGTGTGTAGACACTGTTATCAGTTTTTATGATTAGGTGTGGGAATACACACTGGAGATTAATAAAATGAATAAGTATCCTTTTCAGTGCCTTTTGACACACAAGTTACAATGTTATCATTTTGGAGCAGGGTGGCAATTTTGACTGTGAACTATCGCAGCATCCAAATTCAAATGCCTGTTTTAAGTAGCATTCACAATAGTATGTCAAATTATCATTGCTCTTCAAGAATTGTGGATCCATTTATTGCTACATGTTTCAAATGTTAGTGTTCTGTAAAGTTGCTTTTCAATCAAACAATTACTGCCTCTTTGAAATATTTTGAAAGTATATCTGGGTGGTCAAAGAAGAACACAATAAGTGTGCCGGCCCTGAGTCCATTAACATTATCTTTTTCAACGCAGCAATGCCTATGTTTCACTTTTCAAAACAGATGCTACAGCTTGACCCCTTTACTAATGTTTCTTGATATTTGTGTTCAGTAGGGACTAGCTTTGTTTAGGATGCACACAGTTTCTATCTTAATCAGTGGGAGAAAGTCATCCTTTTTTTCCCAGCTCACATCCATTTGTTTTACTGATACTGGCGATATTTGACTGACTATGCCCTTGGCTCTGCTATCCAGGCACAGGGCCACTGCTCTGATTAAAATGGTCATGCCTGCTGTAATTTCTAAAGGCAGCCATGCTTTGCAGACTGTCTTAAAAAGTAAGATATATGCAAACTTGACTTTGGAATTAAAGGTACTTCCAAAGTGGTAATCTACCCTATTTTTACATATAAGTCACCTCTAGGCCCCCCTTAGGTGCCCCATGGTAGGGTGCCATGTAAAAATAAGCAGGGACATTTTAAATGATATTTTATATGCCCTGGTTAGGGAAAAACTGCCAATTTCGTTTTCCCTATTGTAGCCTATTAGCGCCATAGGCTAATGTGGGAATACTTTAATAAAGTGTAACTATTGATAGAAGTGAGATAAAAAAATATTTCAAAGATTGGTAATGATAAATCCAACAACCTGCCACTGTTTAATTTATCATAACTAGTACAGAAAATTATGTTATAGAACTTTCTTTTCCATAAGCCAAAACCAGCCTTCTAGCAGCTTCTCTTGATTGGTCAGCCTTTACAGGCTTAGCCAAACTGCTATGATGAGGTGATATGCGGCCTGCATAGGACACAGGTTATCTGATGGGGAAGCTCTGCAGCTGCAGAGAACAGGTCATGAAGGGGGCTGGGTAAATCAAACTGGGCTTCAAAGAGAGCAGTACAGTAATGAATGCCAGCCAGGCCTATACACTCTTCCTGTACCCCCAGCCATATGGCAGACCCAGGAATGGAATTTACAAAAGGTCTGGAGAGGTAATAAGGGAAATGAGCCAAAGCAGTAGGTTGGTTTAGCCAGGTCTTACTCCAAAGTAGAACATTTCTCCATATTGAATTTTAAAGTGCAGTGCTTTGTAGAACAAGAATATGGCACACTTTGGAGGAAGCTGTCATGCTTTTGGGTGACACCCTGCACCTCGTTGGGTAGGGGTTACCCCCTTTTTGCCTCCCCAGATTATTGAATAAATATGTGAGAGCTGCATAGCAACTCAGATCTGCTGCCTGAAACTACAAGGAGAAGAAGGACTGCCCTGCTGGAACCCTGGTCTGCACCCCAAAGGATTGTACTACTAAGGACTGCTCCTGCTACACATTGGGACCTACAGCCCTGAGGACTTTGCCTTGCTTCAAAAAGGATTATGGAGTGGACTCCCTGAAAGCAACATGTTAACAGAGCTCACTTGCACCATGTCCCCCAAGAAGTCCCCAGTCTGGAGTGCACCCAGTGGATGTTTAAGGATTTGGCTGGGTGCATTGTGGGAATTGTAGGCCTAAACCTCCAAGGACCATCTCAGAACATCTAGACCTTTGGATTTGTGTTTTGGACACTTCGAACTCTCAAGGGGAACTTCAAGAAGAAGTTCCAGAAGTTCTCAAAGAAGCTAAGGACAATGTGCTGGACTTTGTGCTAGGCCTGAGATCACATATGGCTGAGTACAAGTACAAGGCAAGCAGAAAACTGGAGGCCAGCCAGGAGTTCATGAAGCACTGGTATGACCAAAAGGCTGCCATGCCTGAGTATTCTCCAGTACAACTGGTGTGGGTGTTGGGGCCTGTGGCTCCTAGGGCTCTCCAGGACAAGTGCACTGGGGCCTATCCAATCCTAGAGAGGAAGGGTGAGGTTACCTACCTGGTAGACCTGAACACCCCCATGAACCCTCACAGGATCCTACATGTCAGTAGGCTGCAACACCACCAAGAAATGGAAGACATGACCATGTTGATGGTCAAAGATGGTGGCGGTGAGGAGGAGACTGAGCCAGTGCCTGAACTCTTCTCCAACAATGTCCAAGATGGGTCAGTTGAGGGGGTTGTACTCTCTCCCAAAATGACAGACCAATAGCACAGAGACTGTAAGCAAGTGCTGGAGCAGTTTGCAGGTCTGTTCTCTTTCACCCCATGTGTCACCAGCTGGTATATACACTGCATTGACATTGGTGACAGCCTACCTGTCAAGAGCAAGTTGTACAGGTTGTCTGACCAGGTCAGAGCCAACATCAAGACTGAAGAAGCTAAGATGCTGGAATTGGGTGTAATTGAGCCCTCTGACAGTCCATGGGCCAGCCCAGTAGACTGGTACCCAAATCTAACCCCCAGGGGGGAAAGAATGAGCTAAGGTTCTGTATGGACTACAGAGGACTGAATGCAGTCACTAAGACTGATGCTCACCCTATACCTAGAGCTCATGAGCTCATTGATAGGTTATGGGCTGCTAAGTACCTGAGTACCTTTGAGTTGACCTCGGGCTACTGGCAGATTGCCCTCAGTGAAGAGCAAAGGAGAGGTCAGCATTTTCCACACCAGAGGGACATTACCATCTTAAAATAATGCCCTTTGGCTTAAAGAATGCCCCTACCACCTTCCAAAGATGGGTGAACGGGGTCCTGTCTGGGCTGGAGTAGCTCAGTGCAGGTTATCTGGACGATATAGCTGTGTGCAGTTCCACCTGGGAGGATCGCTTACGTCACCTGAAGGAAGTGCTTCAGGCCCTGCAGAAGGTAGGTCTGAATATTAAGGCCAGTAAGTAACAAATAGGGCAGAGTTCAGCTTTGTACCTGGGACACCTTGTAGGTGGAGGCCATGTACAACCTCTCAAGGTCAAAATCCAAATAATTTTGGATTGGAAAGCTCTTACCACCCAGACACAGGTCAGGGTATTCCTAGGCCTGACTGAGTATTATAGAAGACTTGTTCAGAACTATGGGACCATTGTGGCTTTCTTGACAGAACTCACTTCTAAAAGCAGCCAAAGAAAGTCATGTGGGCCCCACAATATCAGAAGGCTTTTGACACTTTTAAAGAGGCTATGTGTTCAGCACCAGTGTTACTGGCCCCTGACTACACAAATGAATTTGTGGTTCAGATAGATGCTTCAGAACAAGGTATTGGGGCAGTGTTGACACAGGTAACTGAGGAGGGCCTTGATCAGCCAGTAGCCCTCATTAGCAGGCGACTTCTCCCCAGCGAGCAAAGATGGAGTGTCATCAAGAGGGAAGCCTTTTAGTGATTTGGTCCCTGAAAAAGCTGAGTCCATACCCGTTTGGTACTCACTTCTGAGTTCAAACTGACCATAGATCTCTCAGATGGCTCATGCAGATATGGGGGGGGGGGTAGTAATCCAACGCCATTAAGGTGGTCCATTTCCTTACAGGGAATGGATTTCACAATGGAGCACAGACCTGGGACTGCCCAAGACAATGCAGATAGACTTTCCAGGTTTTTCCACTTTGCTGATGAGGGCTACCAGAGTGTAGGTTAGTTATCATCACCTTTTGTTTTGGGAGGCATGTGAGAAAATCATCCTTTTTGCCCTGTTCATGCCCATTCATTTTGACTGATACTGCTAGGATTAAAAAGGTATATGGTAATTAGTTATAATTACAATTGGCAATTTCAGACCCCTGTAAGTCCCTAGTATATAGTAAGGCAAGGGGGACTCAAGCTACCTATAACTCCCTAGTATCTAATAGGGCATGGAGGTTTTGAGGCCCTGCAGATTTCCTGCAATGGAGTGTGCACTGCTGTGTTGCCTAATGTCATTTTTAAAGGCAGTCCTGCTTTGCAGACTGTCATTAAAAGAAAATTAAATGCAAATTTGACTTTGGAATTAAAGATAATTTCAAAGTGGAAATCTATCTTATTTTTTACTTATGTCACCTCTAGGGTCCCCCCTAGGGCCCCCCTGGGTAGAGTACTATGTAAAAATAAGCAGGGACATTTTAAAAGATGTTTTATATGCTCCTGGTGAGGGAAAAACTGCCAATTTTGTTTTTCCCCATTGTAACATTTTAGCTTCATAGGCTAACATTGGAATACTTTAATAACGGGTAACTATTGATAGGAGTGAGCTAAAATATTATTTTAAAGACTTAAAAGATTGGTAATGATAAATCCAACAACTTGCCACTGCCGAATTTATCAAAACTAGTACAGAAAGGACTTTATAGAACTTTATTTTCTGTGAGCCAAATCCAGCCTTCTAGCAGCCTCTTGATTGGTCAGTCCAAACAGGTTTAGCCAAATTGCTTTGGTGAGGTGATAAGTGGTCTGCATAGGACAATGGTTATCCGATGGGGGAGCTCTGGAGCTGCATAGAACAGGGCATGAAGGAGGATGGGTAAATCAAACTGGGCTTCAAAGAGAGCAGGACAGTAAGCAATGCCAGCCAGGCCTACCCCCTCTTCCTGTACCCCCCCAGCCAAATGGCAGACCCAGAAATTAAATTTACAGAAGGTCTGGAGAGGAAGTGTTAATGGAAATGAGCCACACCAGTAGGTTGGTTTAGCCAGGTCTTACTCTAAAGGAGAGAAATTCTCCATCTTGAATTTTGAAGTGCAGTGCTTTGTGGAACAAGAATATGCCACACTTTGGAGGAAACTGTCATGTTTCCTCCAGGTGGTGCCCCCCGTGCTTGCCGCCCCAGCTCATTAAATAGATATGTGAGAGCTGCATAGCAACTCAGATCTGCTGGCTGAAACTACAAGGAGAAGAAGGACTGCCCTTTTGGAAGCCTGACACACACCCCAAACGATTACACTCTGAAGGACTGCTCCTGCTGCACACTAGGAACTACAGCCCTGAGGACTTTGCCTTGCTTCAAAAAGGATTAAGAAGTGGACTCCCTGGAAGCAACCTGTTTGGTACCTTGTGGGAATTGCAGACCCAAACTTCCAAGGACCATCTGGGCACTTTGAACCCTCAAGGAGAATGCCAGGAAGAAGTTCCAGAAGTTTTGAGAAGCTTGGAGCAACTTTTGAAAAAAGCTCCATAAGGTGACGACTCCCACTGAAAGCTCCGGAGTTCCAGACCTCCAGGATTTGACCGGGGCCTCATGGAGAAGCAATCTGACATCATCGTACTGAATTCCGCCTGCTTGGGGGACCGCAGGACATCGAGAGAACGTCCTCCAGAAAAGATTCTAAGTCCAAAGGCAAAATTTTTACTGGGCCTTCTGCTTAGTGTATCAGACCAGGGCTCCATTGCCGCCGGCCTCAAACTTTGGCTTTGTCCCGGTCAAGCGCGACAAAATGTCCCAAGTTTGCGCTATGTGTTTTTAAGCACTAGAAAGTTCTAGTTTGTTAAAAGTTAAAATCTCTGGTTCCCTACACTGGATTTTTGTAGTTTTGGTGTCATTTTAAAGATAACATATTTCCTACTTTTATAAATTGGTGTGGGATTTTTATTGTGTGTTGTGTCTTACTTATTTAATGTATTGGTGTTTTTAAATGCTTTACACACCTGACTCCTAAGTTAAGCCAGCCTGCTCACAGCTAGCTACAAAGGGTTGAGCCAGGACCTAAGGTATGGAGACCTTGACTGGACCTTATATTGTGTTGGTGGCCTTATTGCTAGTGGTAGGTGCAAACTTACCCCTACTAATAACCCACCTTCCAACAATGAGCATATGCAATTTTCAGAGCCAAACTATTAGGACGATGTACGTCATACTAGTCATACTAGGCTATTTGGCCTACAAAAAAAATATATGTTCTAATAGATCAGGCAAGAAATACACAATTCTGTACCCCTACAGTAGGTTCTTACCAATATGCAATCCCATGCAGAAATATGTAGTTTAAAACTTGTATCCCTCCTCTGTCCATGACATACCACACCCTCCTTTGCCAACTTACATGGGTACTCAACAGTAACTGAAAGCTGCCCCATGAATTACTGATGTGCGAAATTAAAATTCTGCTGGCATAATTGGAAAAAATTATTGTTTTGCAATTTTGTGAAATCTGAAATTTGAATTCTTTGCTCAGTCATGTTCCTGTCACATCTCCCCCATTTTTCTGGAAAAATCATTGGGGAAAAAAGTAAATTTAAGATTAATAAGACAGTTGATTTTCCGACTGCTAAGGCTCTCAATGAACAATGTTGGAGTATAAGGACTCAAGTAACTCTTAAAATAGGTGATACCATATCTACAGCTGGAGTTCAAGCCAGGTGATTAAAATCAGAAGATAGGAAATAAAGCTGGCAATCTTCTGTCCCAGAATCTAAAAATTGAAATAGAAATAAATAACTGGCATAAAAACAAAATTCAGTACCATAAGCTCATACAAAGGAAATTTCCACCAAATTTAAAATATACTATGGAAACTTTATTCTAGATGCCAGAAAGATTTATGAAGTTAAAGAACGTGTACAGACTAATGTTGTTGCTATATTTTCCCATTAAATGTCAACAAATTGAATTATGATACTACCAACATAGAGATCTGCAATGGTAATGATTTCACAGAAAAAGGAAAGCATCAGACTAAGAGATTTAAGAATGATTTTTATCAGTTGCATATAATACAAACATTTAGTCTCTGTTAGACATATTTCATTAAGCAGTTCAATTTACCCTGAATTCTTAATTTCAAATTCTCAAAATATAATCTTGGCAAAAAGCCTTTTGTCTTTGATGCCAAGGCATTTTAATGAATATCAGAGTATATTTGTTCTAGGTGAACAGTTTCTCTTGAGTTAGCAGGCACCATGGGGTTATCATGCGGCAGCATCACATATAATAACCAAGAATTTGTAGCATCATACATTGATAATATTTTTTACACCATATTTTGAGACTGTTTGTAATGGATGTTATACAATTTGTGAATTAGATAGATGTTCAATAGTAGGACAGAATGTCTTACCCACACACCTGAAATTTACAAGAAAGCAATATTTTGGCATGGACTTTATTGGAATGAGATATTTTATATGACTGTCCTCTATTTGCCTTAAACTATTCTATGGTAATTGAACCATTAGCTAATTCAGTTGCATATGATCCTCACATTATGGTGCACGATTGGGGTGGTAGGCAACATTGAATCTTTCCAAATGCTTAGAACTGTCTTATAGTCCTATATAATGTTAATCTAATTCAAAAACGTTGAGAATAACTGTTTGGTTCTTACAAAGCTCTGTTGAGCACACATTCAGGAAACACAAAGGTCACTCCCATTTTACATAATTTTCAAACAAAATATTATTTATAGGCAACTCAGGTGTACATTTATCTTTTATGGTGGCACAACCATCCCTCCCAATATATCTGAAATGGTCAAATCCCGAGCAAGCTACTAATAGGCTTTCAGATAAAATGGAAATCTGGCATAGAACAAGAGAGTTTCAGAAGGCACAAATTAACTCATATAAAATTGACATTCTATCCTCCTTACCGCATATATTGATGCACCTGTCTTTGGTGATTCACCATAGCATAGTAACTAAACAAACTGTTCATCTGCCATAGAATTAAGGGGGTAACACATTACTTTATTTCTTTCCATATTTGATGATAGCATAGATAAAGAAGCATTGGCAAAGCCAATAGGTCTCCCTCATTGACCTATTGGCTTTGCCAATGTTTTTTGCAGATGCTGTGTAGCTTCAGCATAACAGAATCAAAAAAAGTCATGCTGACATGGCTTTAGGCATTTGAATGTATGATGATGTAGGTACACCAATGGGTTACCGCACATGCGAGCACCTAAAAAATGACACATCCACCTATTTTATTTACTAATACAATATGGCAGACACCGCTTAAAGTTGTAAGCAGAGAAACAATTTTAGTAGTGCAGAATTGTTTTAGCACTGTGGGGCAACCCAGCAGCATATGGCAGCTGCTGGGTTCACCCAAAATAATAATTAACCAGGATGTGAGGACGTGAAGGTGCAAGGAGATGCTAGGAGGCACAGCCAGCTCAGAGGAGCGAGCGAGCGAGTAAGCAGTGCTTGGCATCCAGCGGAGCTCTGGATTTTTCATCGGTTTTTTTTACCGCCGGAGAGTCCTGCACCGCGACCAGGTGAACCGTTATCCGATCCTGGTTCAATCCCACGAGGGGTAAAGGTAAACGCTTGCAGTGACGTTAAAAAAAAAAAAACAAGCGCGGCCACTGTTAGCAGGTGGCTGCTGAGCGTGTGACACGGCGCTCTGCGGAGGCGGCCCGACTAGGTTTGGGTGCGGCCTGCAGATACGCAGTATTGTCCCCGCTTGTCTCTTTACTTTTCTTTTCTCGCTTTCTTCTGGCGGGGAGATCTCCCTGCAACAACCACTGGCAAAGTTACAGGCCCGGAGGGCACAAGAACAGGACTGGACCAGAGCGACTGGAGTGGGTGGAAACTCGACGCAAAAGGGTGAGTCCAGATCAGACATTCTCTTTGTCAACAAGATGGGGATGGATTAGCCCCAAGATACATGTAGCCCACAAGCTCATTAACGCGCAACATCACACAAAGTATTGATGCGGCAGAAGCAATGACACTCATCCACTACCTCCCCCCACAGCCTTTTCATTCAACTAGCAACTAGCAACACCTGTGGGCTCCAGATTGAGAGGTGTCCATTTGTGGGCGAGTCGTGGATGTTCTGCAATGTTGTCTAGCTAAGTTACTGCCTACCTAGCTCAGCCTCAGCCACAGCCACAGCTTCAGGCATCAGCTTGATTCAATGAACCCAGGGGCCAGATAAGCTGCGAAAAGTGGTGCAAAATCACTACACCTGCTACTTGGTTTATTCACTGTTTTTCTTTAGACCTAGCATAGGGCTCAGCCGGTCTACCGTTTCACTACAGCCCAGGAGCGGGCTGACAAGCCTTCTTTGGCTCCTGCCCTGCCGAGATTACCTCTACTAACTGGGGTCTAAACAAGACCGATCAATCAAAATACCAAGCAGTACGCATCAAGCAGCAACCATACCAATAAAATCGTAAAGAAAACCAGACTGTGGTTCGCGACTCGAGCAACCCAACAAGACAGTGTGAACACATCAACCTGAGATCGGGGAGGATTAGTAAGCAACTGGTGCAAAAAAATCCTAGGCCAAAGCAAATGCCAAAAGGCGAAACAAATCGCAGTGCAAGTACATCAAACCCACCGCAAACTCCCGACGGAATATTGATTTCACCCATACCTTCAGTTTTTGAATTAAATAGCCCCAGCAGAAAATTTACTTTTCCAAAAGATCCAACAGAGGCCATTTATGCCACGACTGATAAAATAGCAGGTCTCCCTAAACCATTAACGCCGGAAAAGTATAGCACTTCTATGGAGGAAGTTTTAATCCACGGTGCAGACCAGTGCCCAATGGCATCAGCAAGGGATCCTAAGTACATTACAAATTCAATGTTGACGGCAACGGACACCAAGCAGGTGGATGCAAAAACAAATCACTCTAAGATAAGAGCTTATGCCCAAGTGCATATCAGCAATGTAGTCCACTCCACCCCAAGACAGGAAAAAGAGAATGACAACACCCTGAAGGCAATTAACACAGAGAACCTTCAAGACTCCTGGCTCGATTCACTCTTAATCACAAACAATACGGATTTAGTCCAGGCAAAGGAAACCATCAGAAGGTCCCTGACTGTACTTAAACTACTACCCAGCTGACAAGCCAACTGGAAACTCTGCAGCAAACAGTAATCGAAATATCGAGCGCCTCAGAATGCCTAAGCAGCGACAACAACAAGCCAACAAATAAAATTCAAACACATGATGAATATCAAAGTAAATTAATCCTAGCGCACAGTAGTGAAAGTTTAACAAATAGTAGCAACCCCAGGGAACCAACTCTTATCCCAGTTGATGGCCCAGGAGGATAAACCTAATTTAAGGGCGGAAGAGCTGGCAAACCTACATCTCACTCTAACAAATACTGTGCAAACTTCAAACAGTGTTTTAAACATGCAGTCAGACAAACTTGACATCCAGATTGACCTGATGAATATTATATCTGCATACATTTCAGACAAATTCAAAACTTGATACATTGACGGAATTAATAACAAAGTACAATAGCACATCTATCCAGCTGCCAGCAACCAACTGTGCTTGTGGACCAATAATTGATAAACTCAGTGAAGTTCCAACAATCCTAAAGACCATACTGCAAGAGGGTAAGTGTCCTAACAAAACCCCAGTGCGACATAACATGGCGGCGAGCGTCACACCACCTAGGGGTAAAAATACAACTCCGCCAGATGTCTCAAACGAGCCTCTGCCACTGCAACCAGTGTAAGTCTCAGCAAAGAATGCTACTGGAGAATTTCCAGCTCCTCCATTTAATCCTCCAGTCGATATAAATTGAGCCCAAACTAAGCAACCAACAAGTGGAGAAATCAATCAAGCGAATATATCTGCTACCAGAGTACTTCCAGCCTCATTAGTTAATCCCGTAGTGGCCATAAATCAACCTTTTGTCCAGCACCAAGTAAACGGCCAAATTGATCAAGCTAATACATCTGCCCTCCCTCAAACAAAAAGGCAGAGAAAGCGAGCCAGAAAGGCCAGAAAGAGCCAACAGTCCACAAACAGGGTAGCGCAACAGGTGACTAGACTTTTTCCAATCTTTGACTTCAAAAACAAAAAACACAAAAATCAATTATATCAGTAACACACCAAGAATTCAAGGAAGACTCTACAAACTCCAATGAGCATCCCATGACACCGAATTTACCAGATACCTCGTCAGGAGATCTAGTGGGAACACACGACCTGACCAAAACCAAAGAGAAGTGGCCTACCGGAGGACCTCGGATGGAGATAACGCAAAAAGAACAAATGAACCCTACAGAAGACACAGAACGGCCGACCACGAGCAAAGCCAACCTAAGTGAAGAAAACAAATATCCCTCATCTCGCGCAGAAAAAACCGTGCCGTCAAACAAGTGACCAGGGAAAGGAAGTACAAGTGCAATGCAAAAAAAATGACAATGGCTCCCTCAGCATCAGATAAAAACATCAACTCATCCAGAGGACAACAGGAGGTCGTGTTACAGAGGTGTCGCCAACCAAACAAAGAACACCTCGAGACGATACTGATAAATGTCAATCTACGCCACACCAGCCCAAGGGGCAATGATCGGAATCACCAACACGAAGATCCCATTCCCTGCTCATCCCATTCATCCCACATTAGAGCCAATGAGCACCAAAGCAGCCAGTCTAACCAGATACTGCTAACCCCACAATACAAGTCACAGGGGCCACAAGATTACCTAAATAGAGGAAATGTTTTAAATCTATTGGGAACAATACCAGCACTAAATCACTTGTCCTCACCGGATTTGCTAGCTACCGAGTTTATCAGTCAAGGAGTACATAACCAAAATGAAACAACTTTCAACCTAGAGGACAGCAGAGATCACTTCATTGATACTAACCGCTACATCCCAGTTTGAAGTATGGGGTAACACTTTCATTCCCCATAAAACAATGTTACATCTCGCCATTGCTTCACCAGCAAAAGACGAAGCCGGATGATCCTGGAGCAAGTCGAGTTCACTCAGTCTTACAAAGTGCTAAAGGTAAGCAGGGCATGATTGGGTTAAAGCCAAAGCCACAAGAGAAAACTCACCAAGAAACTGGTGGAGCCAGAAGGGACGCAAGACATGTATGACAAAAAAAAACCTGCAGCACAGACTCGTCATTAAGCCTTTTGTCATGGAATATAGCAGGCGCAAAACAAGAACTGCAGGGTAATTCACCTCCAGACGGCTGGAAGTAGTATGAAATATTAGCCCTTCAAGAAACATGGCTGACCTCCCCAATTCAGGTTGCAGGGTACATTCTTCATTTTGTAAAAGCCATAAGACCTCAGCGATATGGCAGACCAAAGGGCGGACTGGCCGTCTATATTTCCACGGCACCAAACATTGCTTCCACCCAAATGCCCGCCACCACGACTGACATGCAAATAATAAAAATGGACCTTGGATCCAACAATGTGGCAAGCACCATTATTCTTTTTAATGTGTATGCACATCCGATGCGTGAGATCAAAAAAATCTTATTCAGCAATCTGATTAGGGCAATAGAAGAAATAAGGTTTGAGCATCCAGCTTGGGACATAATAGTAACCGGTGATGTTAATTTGAATCTAATACACACACCGGACAAGGATGATGACATAATAACAGCAAATACAATATGGGCAGTTCAACCCTTCGATCGTCCCACACATAAACGTTGCGATGCAAATGGTTAGAAACTGGTAGTAGATCTAGAACATCTAGGGATGCGAGTACTGAATGAAAGATCTCAAGACAAACCCCCGACCTGCACCTACCACAGCCCTAAGGCCCATTCCATCATAGATTATACAATCCTCACCTTGCCACTACTTGCACAAAGTAATTTTCAATCAGGTACAATACTGAAAGCGATCACTAGGGCCAACATCTCGTGCTGACAACCTCTTTCCCTAGACACAAAATAGCATCATCAGAACTAGGATCAGTAACATCACTTAACTTAAAACGACTAAGATGCACAAGCAATTCCCTCCTAAAAATCTCCTTGAGGGCAAAGGAACTGAACGCAACTCTCAACGCACAGGAAGGTTTGTTGATAGAAATTTGGACCACATTCCTAACACTATTGAAGGAATCTCCGCAACCCAACTATCTCAGACCCACTGGATGCGACCAGGACAAGCATCGGAGTAAAACAGCAATAAACTTAAGAACAAAACTAAAAAGAAGAATCAAACGGATAAGGGTTACTACAGTGCCTGAAGCTACCTGGGATCAAAAAAAAAAGCTGAAGAGGCAATATAAAAAAAATGAACTGGGAAGCCAAAAAAAGCAAAACAGACAACTTATGGTCAAAGATCTTATTCAAAGCTAAAAGATCAAACACAAGAGCTTTCTGGGAACTAGTGAATGGCCTCATGAGATAAAAACCGGCAATAAATAGCACCTGTGTAACTGAGCCAGCCTGGATAACATACATAACTTCGACCTTCATTGCACCTGTCAAAAAGGTTGAAGCCTTGGAAAGATTTAACCACTCCTTCGCTAAAGCCTGTGACTCGTTGATCCAACCACTATCAACAAACCTGATTACACCTGCTACATCAGTCGAAGCAGCAAGGCAAAAACTTAATTTAGCGCCACCACAAACAACGGTCAGGAAACCTAAAGTACCAGGAAGTATTCCAAACGACATGATGGCAGTGGACTCACAATTACCTCAATAAACAACAGAACAAACAGCTAAGGTTATTCAGGCGGGCAGACGAGACGGGGCACCAGGCCCAAATGGGATTCCACAAGCAATCTTCAAACAGGACCCTAACCTTTGGGCTGTCCTGTTGTCTCCTCTTTTTCACGAGGTGGGCAACACAAATAGCCTGCCGGAGAGTTGGTGAGGGTCAATAATTAACCCGGTATATAAAGGAGGGGATCGAACTGATCCAGCCAGCTACTGAATGATCGCCTTACTTGAGACAGAAGCTAAATACTACACATCTTTGATTCTATTGGATCTGCTAGACTGGTCAGAGACTAACAACAAAATCCCTCTTAACCAGTCGGGACTCCGCAAAGGCGTTGGCACCACTACCAATCTTCTTGCCCTAGGCTTAATGGCAGACAAGAGTCTACGGCAACAAAAGAGCTTATAACTATGCTTCATAGATTTCAAAGCGGCATTTGATCGAGTAAACAGAGGCCCACTGTGGCATAAACTAAGACAATGGGGACTCCCGGAAAACACTAAGAGCCATACAGCTACTATACACAAATACTTGGATCCAAGTCAAATGCACCAATGGCAATAGGCTCACCAGGAAGATCTATACCAATGCCGGATTTAAACAAGGGTGTGTCTTGGCCCCACACCTGTTTAATCTTTTCAAGTCCGATCTGTCCCCAAAGCTAGATGAGGTGAATTCACATCCACCACGCCTAGGCATTCTGCCCATCATCCATCTATCTTATGCAGATGATATAGTGCTACTAAGCCACACACAAATAGGCCTCCAAAGGGTGATCAATGAACTGGCGCAATTTGCCAAGGAAAACCTGATGGAAATCAATACTTTAAAAACAAAAGCCATGATTATAAGTCGTCGTGCTCAGAAACATCTGCCATTTAAAATCAGCAATACAGACTTGGAAGTGGTTAGCACCTACAAGTATCGGGGAGTGCCCCTGGATAATCGACTCACTTTTTGAAAACATAATGAGACCCAAACAAAAAAAGGAAACGGGCTAATATTCCCCTTCTGCTCAATGGTAAGAAACCTGAAATGTCCATCGTTCACCCCGCTGTTAGCAGTTATTAAAGCTAAACTCCTGCCCACAGTGGCATACGCAAGTGAAATCCAGTATGGGAAAGACACAGTAACTCTGGACGCCTTTCAAACAAAAGCTTAGAAGATAGTATTCCCTCTACCCCGCAACTCATCACTGGCCCAGTTGAGGTTGGAATTTAGGTTGCAGCAGCAGCACGTGCAAAGACGATATATAACAATAAAAACATGGTACAAAATTTGATCCAATAAGCAAAATTCAATCAATAATGCGCTGTGGAGGCCCTAGATTATGATCCCCAGGCTGCATACACTAAGAGGCCCATTAGGATGGCGGGCAGACTTCCGTCCGCCCGCCACCCTAGCAGTGCTGGGACCAGCCGCCAGTGGTGCAGTGGTCCCGCACTGGCGATTAGGATGCCACCGCCACCGTGGCGGTGGCATCCTCCATTCCCAGCATTGTGGCGGGCGGTGCTCACAGCACCGCCCTACCTCCTAATGGGCCCCTAAGTACCTACAATCATCCTTAAAAAACTCACAAATACTACAGGTCTTTGGCAATTGAATCTTCCATTTTCTTCCTTTCAGCTAACGCTAAAGAAAGCGGCCATAAAGCACTTGCTAATGGAGTACAAAACAAGTTTAAGTAAGCGATCCCACGCATGGATGGTCTTGCAATCATATACCAAACTGCAACCAGCAATTTATTTAGGTCCGACATACGCCCCGCATTTAAAAACAAAGTTCTTAGCACTACGCCTTGGCTCAATTCCATCAAATGCTGATCAACCAAACCATTTTGAATAACGCAGAAAGAGTTAAACCTTTCTATGACTTAATAAGACCTGATTTCTCAGTTAGGCAATGGACACAGGAACACACAGATATCCTTCGTTCCATACAAACTGACATGATCGCTTCAAAACACTTGCAGACACGCGTAAACGTACGCAATCTGGTGATCCGCATTATAGCGGGTCAATCTGGGTACACTTACCTGACCTTTAATGAAGGCGAAACAGTACCCATAGCATACAAATTACATTTGTATGCTAACGCTGAAATGCGTTTTGCTTCTACAGAGAAAATCCTGACAGCAGTACAGACTGCTGTAGTGAGAGGAAGAGCACTGGCTCAGGGGAAACAAATAATTGTTGCGACTCCAGTACCAGCCTTAGAAGCTGCTACAAAGGCAAGCGTTCCTAATGCTAAAGCCTTACATCCAAGATGGATACAATGGGCTAATTCGCTCACTGCATCAGATGTAGAATACAGATACGACCCAAGTCTGAAAACACAAGCATTTTTGCAATATGAACAAGAATATCCTCTCCCGAATGAAATAATGCCTCTAGATCAGTATGAATACATAATTTACACAGATGGATCTGCTCAGCAGCCATTGGAAGTAAACAGCAATACAGCGCCGCATGTGCAATTGTAAAAGGTCGTAGGCAGGACGGAAAGTTCCATCCAAGCTGTACAAAAACACAATCTCTAGGAGACTGCACGGCTCAGCTGGCAGAATTAAAAGCTCTATTACTGGCACTGATAAATACGGATCGAGAATTCCCCACACTAATTGTGTGCCATTCATTTTACTGTGTCCAGTCATACAATGAATATCTTAACCACTTGGGACAAAATGGGTTTAAAGACGCTAACGGTGGTACATTTAAGCATAAAATGCTACGGGAACAGGTAACTGAGTTGAAAAATGAACTACCAAGAGCTCATGTGATACACAAGCTGAGTCATCAAAGTGATGGCGTTCATGTTGAAGGGAATTCATTGGCTGATGAAGCCGCAAAGGGGGCTGTACAAACTGCTTCCGTAGCTGGAATTACTCGTTCCAAAACGAGAATAGACGGACAGATAATGGTAGCTGTCATTGCTTCACGCAAAGACAATAAGGCATTGCCGAAAGGTTTTCCACTCAAGTACTCCTACAAGTTAGATGCAAATAACATTCCATTTGCTCAGATTCCCGGAGTGGGGGATAGAGTAATTCCAAACATGGATCGCAGATTAGGCTTAATATTAGCTGCACACTAGGGTCTGGGTTCTGCACATGCAGGAGTTACGGCGACAGTTTCTTTACTGAAACAACGCTATTAGTGGCCAGGTTTAACAAAGCAGACCAAAGATTATGTCTTAAAGTGCGACATCTGTCAACAGATGAAGGGCTCCACCATAACACGTCCTGCACACACCATTGCTAATATCAGACAGACCACTCGCGTATGTCTATTTGGACCAATGCGGACCCTTACAATCTGATGGGGCTTACAAGTACATCATGGTTGCAGTGGATTCCTGCTCGAGATTCCTATGGGTATGGCCTCAGCGCTCGGCTGACACTCGAACTGTTATCAAAGATTTGCGAGTCTTTATAGGGCCATACGCAGTTGGCACATTACATTCGGACCGTGGCCCCGCGTTTAGCTCTAGGGCTTACAAGGAAGCCATGGGAAGTTTGGGTGTTGCACTGCGGTACTGCTCTCCGTACCATCCCGAGGGAAATTCGGTTGTGGAGAGGAAAAACCGGGACTTAAAGCAATCATTAACAGCTAGAGTATTAGGCGCTGGAGGTAGTTGGGTTAATCACCTATATGGGGTACAGCGGGCCTTGAACAACATGCCAAGATGTTCTCTAGGGGGTGTCACTCCTTATGAGGTCCTATTTGGGACAAGAATGTGGGTACCTGATCTCGATTATGAAGCCACAGTGGCGGATGAAAAACCTTTTGACATCAATAAACGTTTGGCTGTTTTACAGGATCTGAATGAATCAAGGGCACTACAGAGTAATGTGCAGGTAAAGCGGACCGCTACTGGGGAAGTAAAGTCAGTCACGGCAAGACCTTTCTGGATTCCTGAAGTCGGGGTTCTGGTCAGGGAAAAGATAGTGGACAAAAAAGAATTTGGGCCATCCTACAGAAAGCCTGTCCCTGGCCGTTGAAGGAACAAGAACTGTACTTCTGCCGCCTCTTGCCGGAAAAAAGGAGAATAGATTCATCTCCATTGATCTAATCAAACCACACCATGTGGCCAATACTGAATAGTAGGCCTCGTGGGCTCCTGAGTAGCTGACGCTCTCCTCTCGCTACTATACAGGAAGTTCAGACAGAAAGGCTCATCACGTTTGAAGAGTCTCCTATACGGAATGATGGACTATGCAACAATGCCATGGAACTCGTTCCCCTTGAACAAGGAATACAAAATCAAAATGAAAGACACATTTCAATTCAACCTAACACTGATGTCTACATAAACATGCCTCAACAAGAGCCGTCTACAAGTTCAACAAAACATGTGGAACTACCTAAAATAGATCGAACTGCATCTGGCTATTTCATCGACTTCGATACCTTTTCCTTGGATCCAAGTGAGCCTGAAACAACGCCAGCCCCAATATATTTAGTCAACAACAAATCAAAGACTTCTTCATTTTTCTTAAAAAGACTTACCTGGTGTCACATTGGCTAGAACTTTGGATAATCACCGGTATACTGTTCTTTCTTTTCTGGATAGGCTTAGTAACTGTTTTCTGCTTACTTATTAATGGAACTTATCTGCGCCAAAGCTCTGACGCATTAAAAGTGAAGTCGATCTTGAAACCTCATGTTTCATCGCATCGTGAACAAAGAGACTTGTCATCAGTGAACATTACAGCAGTTCCTATACCTGATGGTATAGTATGGGACAAGGTTGATGATATATTTAGTCCGACCGAACTTTTAAAAATACCTCATTTATTTAAAATTTCCTTAAATGATATCATTACCTCCAGTACATTTTCCGATGATTGGGATTTTGAAACTCTAAACAATATGTTGTCTGATTTAGAACAATCTGCCGCATTTTCTAGTGATGAAATGTTAGAAGACACATCAGATTTTAACACTATGTATTGTTATCAACATTATGGTCATCATTTTCTACACAAATCCAGTACCCCTAGGAAAGTTTACACATCACCAATGGGAACATTGCCCTACACCACCAAAAAGTAGTTCAAAAACATTTGCACAGAATTTCATATTTTTGAGGGTTTAACATTTCTGACCCGACCTCATTACTATAAGGTTGCACCTACATCCGCACAGAAAAATATGCTGACTAACACCAAACAGATTTACTACCTGCGATTACTGTGGCAGGGTATATGATGCTGCACTAACTACCAGTGTTGGTTACAGTTGATTCAAACAATGCTTCGTATGAAACCTAGTGACCAATGCCCTCCTCCCGAAACCTGCCACTGACTAAGGTTTCAAATACATCAAGAAAACACACAAGATGAGAGAGGCATCGTTATTGAGAAAAAGTTCATCGGGTTCAAATCCCACACATAATGGAGGACAATGATGACAGAAAAGGACAGTCTTTCAAATAGTTGATTCTATAGATTCTTTTATTCACAATTAAATACAGAGCAGCCAACAATTTTCAGTGCTGCAATTAATAATACAAACATGAAAAACACTGTTAAAAATAGTTTCAAGATATTGTGCAAAACTATAGGTCACAGAACAAAATCATAAATATAACAAACATTTCTGTATATAAAGTGTAGATGTGTACCACAACCAAGACATCAGTGCAAGAGTCAAACATTGTGTTCATTAAAATATGTACATTTTGGTTACACAGTTTACATCCATTGATATTTTGGACAAGAGTATCACCACGCTGGGTGACCAGGTTTGCTTTTTTTTCTTTATAAAATTGGTGACTGATTGCACATAATGCGGCACATTTTGAACATACATGTTATGTCCATTTAAGATCAAGAAATGGCTCACCAAGGAAGGAAAGAATGGAAGTATACTCATTGTACACCCAAGGTCAATGCAAACTATGTAAGACAGAAGAAGGAAAAGGGAGAAAGAAAAATGTGAATAGGTTAGTGTGGTAGCTGGAATCGTATGATGTAGCTGTGATGATGTATAACAGCATCACAGCTAGGATTCCAATATTGACATGCTGGAGGTTGTAGACGTTATTTCTACTCTTCAATAAACTTCATCAAGAAACTGAAATTGAAGCTGTGTGGATTACTACAAATTTTGGCGACGAGTTGGTCCTGCGCAGAGGGCGGAAGACACTGCAACCTTCACCTCTGGAACGCTGCTAATTAATTAATTAGCGCTATTGAAGAATGTTTGTATTGTTTTTTTGGAAAAGAACTGCAGTAAACTGAGTTACATGGCGCCAGCGTTCTTATAACTTTGATTTCTTAATTGGCCTTGTATTTTGAAAAGAAAAGGATTCCTTGCTTGCCCTATACATTAACGAGTTAAGCATTATGCGCGAGCACCGTGTTTAAACAACTCACGCGAGTGAGTTTTCCTCGCGCTGTTCGCCGCTAGTAACAGAGCGCGAGCATCTTTTCCTTGCACCGTTCGCCATCTAGTGGTGAAACGTGAGTACCGCGCTTGTCGATACAAGTTTGTTTTTTCTGCCGAGTGAAGGAGCGCTGGTTTACCGTATATGTGAAGATTTCTCCCAACTGGATGCTCTCGTTTCTTCTGCTTGATACTGGAATAAGCATCAAAGCTAGAGCGAAGGCCAGAGAGGGGAGCTTCATCGAGGGGAGCTTCATCGTGAGCACTATATTAAAAGATTAAGGAAACTGTTGAAGGACCAAGGAATTAAGGAGTTAAGGAAATTGAAGAGGGACTCTTAACTTTCTTTCCCTTATTGAAAAGGAAAAAGGGACTCACATCTCCTGCATTGAAACAAACAAGAGGCTTGAGCTGAATTCCTGATTTATTTTAGTTGGTTATTTTAGTTAATTGTTTTAATTAATTATTTTAATTAATTATTTTAATTGGTTATTTTAATCAGTTATTTTAATTAATTATTTTGGATTTTTATTTCAGCTTATTGTATTAAATTGTTATATTATTCTCTTGTTTTAGTTTGTTAAATAAACTTTATTGCAGGTATGACAGAACAAAGTATGTCTGCACCTCCAAATTTTTTACCAGTTCCAGGGGAACCATCTATTCCCTGGAAGCGATGGAAAAATATTTTTTTTACATCTCTTAGCAATTGGAGGAGACAAATACTTACATCATCTTGGAGTAGAAGGGAGGAGAATATAGGATGATTTGACTGAAATATCGTTAGGCATGGGAAATGGTCAACCAATGAATCTCTATGATATGTCTTTAAAGATGTTAGAGAAAGATTTTACTCCTAAAGTGAACGTTGTTTTTGAAAGACATACATTTTTTTGTAGAGTACAGAACCAAGATGAGGATATAATGACATATGTGGCTTCTTTGCGTGGCTTAGCAGTTACATGTGAATTTCAGGGTCTATTTAACTCTTTGATAAGGGGCCAAATTGTCAGATGTACAAATAACAAAAAGGTGAAAGAAAAGTTACTCTCGAAGGATCCTACTTTAGAGGAAGCTATTCAGATTGCTCGTAGTATGGAAGACACTGCTGTATGGATGAAAGAAATTGACAAAGGAAAGAATCCGAGTGCAAGTGCGGTAATAACGATGGGAAAAGAAGTACCTGCTGAAGTAAAAGAGGTCAAAAGAGAAATTGTTAAGAAGCCAGTTAATAGAAACAGTGATTATGTGCCTGTAAAAGTTGGAGAGAGACGACCCATAATTTGCTATAGATGTGGGTGTCCAGGGCATGTAAGTTCTAGTTTTGCATGTGGAGCAAGGAATTCTACATGTAGGTTGTGTGGAAAAAAGGGACATTTGGCAAAAGCTTGTAGATCGAAAGGGAGTGTGCAAATTACCAGCATTACGGAAGTTGAAGATAAAACTGAGGATCGTGAGGAGTTATTCTTGTCTGTTGAAGGTGCGGAATTGGTTTCATCTCAAGTTGTTGAATCTGTGGAAAAGTTCAATCTTGACTCAGTTATGACTTTACATGAGAATGATTTAAATTTCAAGAAAGAAAGTACAGAGAAACTGGAAAAACCTCATTGTGAAATCACTTTAGATAAAGGCACGGTAAAATTCTAGGCCGATTCTGGTAGCTTATTTACTTTAATTTCTAAAGAGACTTTCGAAAAGAACTTGGGTGGACAGATCAACAATTTATTACAAGCAGATGTGAAGGCAGTTGGATATGGCGGAACAAAAATTAACATTTTGGGAATGCAATGGATGAACATTGTCTTCAATAAGAATGGTGTTCATAGAAGAGTTTATATCACACATGAAGGATCCGATCTTTTGGGTTGGCGACATCAGAAGGACTTAACCCAAATGCTGCAGAACCGGTTATGGTTGTTGAGCCAGTAATTGGGAATATATCATCTAAAGTGGACGTGGAGGATGAGTGGGCAAAAGTATTCATGAAAAAGTATTCTCATGTTTTTACTGATGATTTAGGTGTGTTAAAAGGATTTTCTCACCGAATAATTCTTAAGAAAAATGCTAAGCCTATTGTACATAAGGTTAGGACAATACCATATATGATGAGGGAACCACTTCAAGGTGAATTAGATAAGTTGTTAAAGGCCAATGTCATTGAACCTATAGAGTCATCTGAATGGTTATCTCCGATTGTCGTTGCTCCTAAGGATGGTAACAAAATTTGTTTATGTATAGATTTGAGAGATTTAAATAAAAATATATGGGTAGATAGACAACCTTTACCAAATATTGGAGAAATGTTAGGCATGATGGGGGGAGGCAGTGTCTTCAGTGTTCTGGACATGATATCAGCTTACCATCAGGTAAACCTACACCCTGAATCACGTTATTTGACATCTTTCGTAACACCTTTAGGGGCATTTCGATATTGTAGGATGCCGTTTGGTTTGGCGTCTGCCTCTACCGTTTTTCAACGATTCATGCAAAACATTTTTAAAGGAATGGGAAGGGTGTTATGCTTTCAGGACGATAGAATGGTTGTGGGGAGGTCATTTGAAGAACATGATGGATTAATGGAAGAAGTTTTGCAGAGAATTGATAAGCATGGTTTGACTATCAAAAAGGAAAAATGTCAATTAAGACTAAGACAAGTCAATTATTTAGGTAATCAGATATCTGCTAGTGGTATTAGACCAAAAAGTAGCATTGTAAAGGCTATAAGAGATGCTCCCTGTCCAATTAACAAAGAACAGTTAAAATCATTCTTAGGACTTGCTGAATATTGTTCTAAATTTGTACCACATTTTGCAGATCTTGTAGAACCCATGAGACGTCTTCAAAAGGGAAGTGTATTTGAATGGGATTCTATGTGTGAAGATGCATTTGTTAATCTAAAAAAAATTATTTCCTGTGCTCCATCTTTGGGACATTTTGAACCTAATAGAAAATCCATGTTGATCACAGACGCAAGTAATGCTGGACTTGGGGCAGTTCTAATGCAGATGTCTGAAGAAGGTGAGAGAATTATTGGTTTTGCTTCACGCAGATTACAAGGAGCGGAAAGATCTTATTCAACCATAGAAAAAGAGGCATTAGCTTGTTGTTGGGAGATGGCACATTTTAGGTATTACTTGTGGGGGTTTGCCTTTTGTTGTGAAGACTGATCACAAGCCACTTGTACATATTGGATGGAAGCGTAATTCCTCGTATTTCAAGGTGGCTTTTATCTGTATTAGATTACAATGTTGTTGTGGAGTACGTTCGTGGTAATAAAAATGTTATTGCGGATTGTCTTTCTAGGATGCCTGTGGACGATGATTCGTGTATGGAAATTATAGAGGACCAAGTGGTTAATGTGGATGATGAGTTTGCAGTTTGACAGGAAAAATGGAAAGAAGCAGTACAAAATGATGAGTATAAGGTGTTGATGGAGCTCATTAGGAGTTGTTGGAAGGATTTTGATGGTTGTGAGGAAGTGGCAAAGCAATTTTTGACAGTGAAAGATGAGCTTAGTGTGCAAGGTGATAACATTTTAAGGAGGAGTCGTATAGATCCCCCTAGTTTGTTGAGATCGAGATTGTTAAGAATTGTCCACGAGGGACATTTGGGAAGGAGTTTAACAAAGAGAAGATTGAGACAGTGGTTTTTGGTGGCCGGAAATGGATAGGAATGTAGAAGATTTAGTGAGAAATTGTCATGCATGCAGTAATAGTGACAAGGTGAAAGTAGTCAGAGAACCTCCTTTGAGATGTGTAGATTTGCCTATGAGGCCATGGGATAAAGTGGCATTGGATGTGTTAGGTCCGATTGACAAATTGGGTACCAGTAATCGTTTTTTAGTTGTGTTGGTGGACTACCATAGTAAATGGTTTACATGCAAATCCATGGGTCAAGTTACTACTGCTAGTGTGATAAAATTTCTTGAGGAAGTATTTCTTGAAGAGGGTGTACCGAGAGTTTTGGTGACTGATAACTGTGTTCAGTTGGTTTCTTCTGAAATGGGAAATTTTCTTGCTAGACTTGGAATCAGACATGACAAGGTGGCCTTGTTTCGTCCACAGGCAAATGGACTTGTTGAGAGGGTAAATCGTATTGTGATGGAGTGTATTCAGCTTTCTCTTGCAAATGGTTTATCATGGAAAGAGGAGTTACGGAAGATGATGTGGGTTCACAGAATCACACCTCATTCTGTGACGGGGGTTTCTCCTTTTATAGCATTGAAGGGAAGAGAACCTGGTACTAAGGTGTCTCCTATGTGGCTCCATGAGAAGAATCAAGTGTGGGTTGATAGAGAAGAAATGAGGTCAAGGGTTTCTGATTGTCAGCGGCGTAATAAAATTCACTTTGACAGTAGGAAACATGTTAAGGAGTAGAACATTGATGAGGGCGATTGGGTAGTTGTGAGGAAAACTGGTTTTGTGAAGAAGGGTGAGAGTAAGTTTACACAGCCCCATAAAGTCATTCTAGTCATGGGATCAGTGGCTCAACTGGACGATGGTAAGAAATGGAGCTTTGGGGATTTGTGTAAAATATCCCATTTCAGTAGTGTATAATGATATTGTAATGCATCTTATTCTTAGAATGTATATTATTGTTATGTTAGTTTATTGCTTTATTTGGTATTAATGTACCATTTTTGTGTATCGTTATTCTCTGCAAGTTAACATTTTTATCTTCTTTAGGATAATATTGGGGGGGGGGGAAAGATATGTGGTAGTTGGAATCCTATGATGTAGCTGTGATGCGGTAGAACAGCATCACAGCTAGGATTCCAATATTGACCAGTATTCCTTGTAATGCTGGAGGTTGTAGACGTTATTTCTACTCTTCAATAAACTTCATCATGAAACTGAAATTGAAGCTGTGTGGATTACTACAGTTAGCAAAAGAAAAGACGTAGATGTTAAAAAGATTTTTTTAAAGAGGAAGCAGCAAGAACGCTAACAAGAAAATAAGTGTAGTAAACTAGACCCGGCAATCAACGGAAAAATACACCCACAATAGAGGCATAGACACTGGATCAATACTACGCCAAAAATATCATTTACGGATCATGTTTAGGTCAGACAGTACATTACCCACCAAGCAATTTGTGTTCATACTGTTGAGAAGGATGTCCTACGGGCGATTGCCCAGTTCGATCGGCACTATTATATTTTGTTCACTTTCGGTTGTTGAGTCTAAAAAATATGAGACAAGGCACAAATCTGATAAGGGCGTAAGTACCAATTGTGGAGACGTGAATCAAGCATGCACTCACTCTCAAAAATAAAATAAAAGACACAATGTACCTTAAAAAGTTATTCCACTGTATACTGGTCCGTAACAACTTGTCCCCTTCAGGGACATGAGTGTATTGCGCGCTTAATCGCCAGCCTGTAGACAAAGTGAATACGTACAAATTACACAGAAGGCAGGGAGTAAAATCTGCTTAAAACGTTTCCATTGAAGGTAAAGACTAAACACCCTCATCAGATACCGGTCTACGGTTTCTGGTCACAACAAGTAAAATCACGTCTAACCTCCAACATGCCCTGTGTGTCTGCATCTTGGTCTTTAAAGCAGTAATGTTGTGGATGAGAAGCGTCTTTGAACTTTATGAAATGATAGTCTAGAAAGATCAGTTCATTATGCAAACTATCTACATATCAGTCACAATGTAGAAACGTACATCATATTGCCAGCACATTACTCAGTGTTATTTTGACAGTGCTCAAGTACAAAGCGACAGGGAGATCAATTAAATTCCAGGTAAAGCACTGACAGTAAAGTGCCCACCGCGCATGGGAAAACTCCCAAACACGTACTAATGAAACATTACCCCTTATCACAGCCATACGGGAGACTTTAGTACATTACACTAAAGAACTTAAATAAAACACAAATCAAGCAACAACATTTGACGGTGCTTGAATATAGAGCATCAAACAGCTCAATGTGAAGCGTAAGTCAAGCTGTAACATTTAAGGTGCCCATCGCGCAGAGTGGAAAAACGCCAGAGCCTGTCCTAATTCAGCATTGCCTTTTCCTGCGGCCATAAGGGAGACTCGTGACGCTTCTGAAGTTGCAGGAAAAATTTCTCGCCAAGCACAACCGAGTTTAAATAGCCACATAAATAAGAAAACTCGGATCAGCTGTGTTATCAGTAAATGAAGAAGTAAAAACTAGACTGCCGACCCCGGCATCCATGTTTGTACTTCCCAATGTGCAAAAGGCACGTTTGCCTATCGGCATGAGTCTTTCCATCTTATGTAACACCATATCAATGATAATATCAGTCGTCCCAAAGTCACTTCATAATTACCATTGTATAAAAAAACTATTTGTTATAAAATACAACACTCTTACCAGAACCATTTCATTAGGTCTCGCCTGAGCCAGCGCGCATGCGCTGCTCTGGCGAGACTTTTAGTAAGCGGGTTTTGGAAGTGCAAACAGTGGCTTTTGCTGCGGACTAGCCGGCATTAACGCGAGCGTGCACGCGCGATCAGGCGCCAAATGGCTTCCCTCGCCATCTGGACGCTCGCGTGAACGCAAGCTGGTCGCCAGCAAAAGGCACTGTTTGCACTTCCAAAACCCGCACCATTACTTTCACTTTCACGGCCGCGCGGCCGTGTCTCTTTCTCTCCCTTAATCTCTCTCTCTCTTTCTTTCTCTCTCTCTCTCTCTCTCCCCCTCTGAAATTCACTTGCTCCTTCATTGTCTCTCCTCTCTTCCCCCTTTCTCTACCCTTCTTTCTGTCTCTCTCTCCCTTAATTCTCTCTCTCCCCCCTCTCAAATTCACTTGCTCCTTCATTGTCCCTCCTCTCTCTTCCCCCTTTCTCTCTCTCTCTCCACTTCATTCGCTCTCTCCCCTTCTTTCTGTCTCTCTCGCTTTCATTCACTCTCTCTCTCCCCTTCATTCTCTATCCTCTCTCTACCCTTCTTTCTCTCAACTCTCTACCCTTCTTTTACCTCTCTACACTTCTCTCTCTATTTCTCCTTTATTTACGCTCCTCTACCTCTCTCTTCTCTCTGTCACTCTCCCGCATCAACTCCATCTGCCATTCCTTCTTCCATTCTTTTCTCTATCTTGTATTTGCTCGTTCACTCTCCTCCTCTTTTGCCTACATATTGGGAAAATCTACACAGCAGACAAGGAGCCTCTGGAGCGGTCTCAGTACAGTGCTGCATGCTTGTCAGCAGGAAACACTACCCAGCGGCGCCACTGTGGTACAAGCCACACATACCCCTCCTCCTTTATTCCCGTTTGCCCTTAGCGGAAACTTTTATTTACGATTCCTCTAACACTTCTGTCCCATATAAACCTGTCCTTTGTACTGCCAGACCTTTACGATAGTGTTATAAAAGGGCCTTCATTTTATCCAGCTAAAGGCACTGTTGGCGTTACGTGAACTCTCTTTTCTTTTTTCTTTTTACAAACTTTACTTTACACCGCACACATTATTATTATTAAACTAATGTAATCGTATCCTTGTATGCTTAGACCTTTACCACAGTGTTATAAAAGGGCCTTTATTTTAGCCAGCTAAAGGCAGTGTTGGCGTTTACGTGTACTCTCGTTTATTTGTTTAACTGTACTTTTACACCACTCACATTATTATTATTATTAAACAAATGTAATCGTATTCTTGTCTACTTACGTTTTATGCTTACATTTACCTAGAGGCAGTGTTCCTGTTTAGCTGTAGTCGTATTTTATTTATACAAAATTTCCTTTACAGCACTTACATTTTTTAAGGGAAGTAATGTAATTGTATCTTTGCCTGCTTACATGCTTCAGTCTTCCACCTAAAAAAACATTCGTGTTTCACGTCAGTTCTTCCCTGTCTCTCTCTCCCCCTCTGTTTGTCTCGCTCTTTCTCTCCCCCTCTCAAATTCACTTGCTCCTTCATTGTCTCTCCTCACTTCCCCTTTTTCTCTCTCTCTCTCTCCCCTTAATTCTCTCTCTCTCTTCCCCCTCTCAAATTCACTTGCTCCTTCATTGTCGCTCCTCTCTCTTCCCCCTTTCTCTCTCTCTCTCCACTTCATTTGCTCTCTCTCCCCTTCTTTCTCTCTCTCTCCCTCTCTCCCCTTCATTCGCTCTCCCTCTCTCTCACCTTCTTTCTCTCAACTCTCTACCCTTCTCTCAACTCTCTACACTTCTCTCTATCTCTCCTTTATTTACGCTCCTCTACCTCTCTCTTCTCTCTGTCACTCTCCCCCATAAGCTCCATCTGCTATTCCTTCTTCCATTCTTTTCTATATCTTGTATTTGCTCATTCACTCTCCTCCTCTTTCGCCTGCATGTTGGTTAAATCTACACAGCAGGCAAGAAGCCTCTGGAGCGGTCTCAGTACAGTGCTGCATGCTGCATGCTTTAGTCCATTTAGTCTTGCCTCGATTACAGCACCCCATATCACAAATTAACATGTCCACATTTTACTTTAATACCGAAACATAACGATTGATTTAATCTCATTAGGGTGCTGAGAAAAATGTTAAAAGATACATTTCGTAGCTTGCAAAGGCCCCGTGACCTTTTAGTGTGTGTTTTTAAGTACACCTGTCTTCCTCCCCCCCAAAAAATTATTGGTGTTTCACATCACTTCTTCCCTCTCTCTCTCCCTCTCTCTCTTTCTCTCCCTCTCTCTTTCTCTCTCTCCCTCTTCTCACTATTCACTTGCTACTTCATTCTCTCTCTCCTCTTCCCCCTTTCTCTCTCTCCCCTTCTTTCTCTCTCTTTCTCTCCCCTTAATTCTCTCGCTCTCTCTTTCTCTCTCTCTCTCTCTCTCTCCCCCCTCTGAAATTCACTTGCTCCTTCATTGTCTCTCCTCTCTTCCCCCTTTCTCTCTACCCTTCTTTCTCTCTCTCCCCTTAATTCTCTCTTTCTCTAGCTCTCTACCTCTCTCTGTACCTACCTCTACCTCTCTCTCTCTACCTCTCTCCACCTCCCTCTCTCTACCCCTCTCTCTACCCTTGAAGCATTGGCATAGCCAATAGGTCTCGCTTTTGTGACCTTATAAGTATTTAGTTATAAAGCACAATATCCTTGGTGCAACAACATTAACTGTTGCATAGCTAAACACTTATAAGGTCCCAAAGGCGAGACCTATTGGCTATGCCAATGCTTGTTTACAAATGTTACCACTCATGCCAAAAACGAAGATTAGACCAGACTCGAACCATGCTAGCGTAAATACTGACAACCCCTGCTCAAAAAGATGTGCTACGCGAATCATGTTCTAAAAGTCCCGATTTCATGGCCTGTTATTGTACGTATTATTCATCTTCTTGAACCAGAAACTGATACAGAAAGATAAGTCCAACAAATTCCACAAAAAGAGGCATTATCCATAAAGTAGTGATAATGCAAAAAAGGGGGGAAAGAATTAATTTAAAAATTCAAACGGTTAGGAGGGATTCGAACCCTGTCTATTGATGTAATATTCAGACCTGCTCTATGGATGCCTCTTTTTGTGGAATTTGTTGGACTTATCTTTCTGTATCAGTTTCTGGTTAAAGAAGATGAATAATACGTACAATAACAGGCCATGAAATCTCATCGTTTAGAACATGATTCGCGTAGCACATATTTTTGAGCAGGGGTTGTCACTATATACGCTAGCATGGTTCGAGTCTGGTCTATTCTTCGTTTTTGGCATGAGTGGTAACATTTGTGAATGAAATGGTTCTAGTAAGAGTGTTGTATTTATAACAAATAGTTTTTTTATACGATGGTAATTATGAAGTGACTTTGGGACGACTGATATTATCATTGATATTGTGTTACATAAGATGGAAAGACTCATGCCGATAGGTAAACGTGCCTTTTGAACATTGGGAAGTACAAACATGAATTCCGGGGTCGGCAGTCTAGTTTTTACTTCTTCATTTACTGATAACACAGCTGATCCGAGTTTTCTTATTTATGTGGCTATTTAAACTAGGTTGTGCTTGGCGAGGAATTTTTCCTGCAGCTCCAGAAGCGTTCGAGTTTCCCTTATGGCCGCAGGAAAAGGTAATGTTGAATTAGGACAGGCTCTGGCGTTTTTCCACTCTGCGCGATGGGCACCTTAAATGTTACAGCTTGACTTACGCTTCACATTGAGCTGTTTGATGCTCTATATTCAAGCACCGTCAAATGTTGTTGCTTGATTTGTGTTTTATTTAAGTTCTTTAGTGTAATGTACTAAAGTCTCCCGTATTGGCTGTGATAAGGGGTAATGTTTCATTAGTACGTGTTTGGGCGTTTTCCCATGCGCGGTGGGCACTTTACTGTCAGTGCTTTACCTGGAATTTAATTGATCTCCCTGTCGCTTTGTACTTGAGCACTGTCAAAATAACACTGAGTAATGTACTGGCAATATGATGTACGTTTCTACATTGTGACTGATATGTAGATCGTTTGCATAATGAACTGATCTTTCTAGACTATCATTTCATAAAGTTCAAAGACGCTTCTCATCCACAACATTACTGCTTTAAAGACCAAGATGCAGACACACAGGGCATGTTGGAGGTTAGACGTGATTTTACTTGTTGTGACCAGAAACCGTAGAACGGTATCTGATGAGGGTGTTTAGTCTTTACCTTCAATGGAAACGTTTTAAGCAGATTTTATTCCCTGCCTTCTGTGTAATTTGTACGTATTCACTTTGACTACAGGCTGGCGATTAAGCGCTCAATACACTCATGTCCCTGAAGGGGACAAGTTGTTACGGACCAGTATACAGTGGAATAACTTTTTAAGGTACATTGTGTCTTTTATTTTATTTTTGAGAGAGTGCATGCTTGATTCACGTCTCCACATTTGGTACTTACGCCCTTATCGGATTTGTGCCTTGTCCCATATTTTTTAGACAACAACCGAAAGTGAACAAAATTTAATAGTGCCGATCGAACTGGGCCATCGCCCGTAGGACATCCTTCTCAACAGTATGAACACAAATTGCTTGGTGGGTAATGTACTGTCTGACCTAAACATGATCCGTGAATGATATTTTTGACGTAGTATTGATCCAGTGTCTATACCGCTATTGTGGGTGTATTTTTCCGTTGATTGCCGGGTCTAGTTTTCTACACTTATTTTCTTGTTAGCGTTCTTGCTGCTTCCTCTTTAAAACATTTTTTTAACATCTACGTCTTCTTTTCTTTTGCTAACCTTTTCACATTTGTTTTCTTTCTCCCTTTTCCTTCTTCTGTCTTGCATAGTTTGCATTGACCTTGGGTGTACAATGAGTATACTTCCATTCTTTCCTTCCTTGGCAAGCCATTTCTTGATCTTAGATGGACAAAACATGTATGTTCAAAATGTGCCGCATTACGTGCAATCAGTCACCGATTTTATAAAGAAAAAAAGCAAACATGGTCACGCAGCGTGGAGATACTCTTGTCCAAAATATCAATGGATATAAACTGTGTAACCAAAATGTACATATTTTAATGAACACAATGTTTGACTCTTGCACTGATGTTGTGTTGGTTGTGGTACACATCTGCACTTTATATACAGAAATGTTTGTTATATTTATGATTTTGTTTTGTGACTTATAGTTTTGCAAACAATATCTTGAAACTATTTTTAACAGTATGTTTTTCATGTTTGTATTAATTGCAGCCCTGAAGAAGCCCGCAAGGGTGAAACGCGTTGGCTGCTGTGTATTTAAATGTGAATAAAAGAATCTACAGAGACTGTCCTTTTCTGTCATCATTGTCCTCCATTATGTGTGGGATTTGAACCCGATGAACTTTTTCTCAATAACGCTGCCTCTCTCATCTTGTGTGTTTACCAAACAGATTTACTCTGCTTCCTTTATTACCCAACTGTCTGAACAGGGTTTCGACATATGGAAAGAAGCTATAGACTTAAAATCAGTCTGGGGTTCTAGAGACTGGCAAGTCCAGGGAACAGAAGCACTATTTTGAGCATGCCTCATCCCTCAGCAGATATTTCTGAATGATACTGTGCAACAGACTTCCTGTCTTGGAATAGCCAAGAACAAGGATTTGAACACACCTCGGATTTCAACACCATAACATACTGAGGAAGATTTTACATCAGAAAAAGGGGCTGCAATAGATGACATTTTACAATACAATAGATGAGACCCCAATTGGCAGGGATGGTTGGTTTGGCCCACAGACACTAATAGATGTCAGGAAAGATTCAGGGGTATCACCGAAGGGTTCAATATCCATAGGCCAGACCCACGCTATGTCAAAGAGAACATCCGGGGGTGGTGACATCATACAGTGTTGGGAAGTTATGCCTCGATTGGCTAACAACCTCAACACTACCCCAGGTGAAACAGAACTTATCCTTACTCTCGGAGGATGTGGACCTGTAGGATTTTTTATTAGGTCCCAGAAAGCCACGTCAGAAACGTTTCTATTACGCGGTCTATAACGAAATCTGGAAAATCTCCCAACAAGAAGCAGCGGAGAGACTAAGAGAAATAGATAGGATTAACCTAGAAAAGGCGTAGATTTGTCCATACTACAGCACGGGCAATTACTTTCTGGTATGTTATTGAGCTGGACGCTGCAATCATTGCGCGCAGGTTCTGTGCCTTGGCGTTTTATCAACCGTACGTCACTGTTTTCTGCATAAAATCTAATGGAAAAACAGATGAAAATGGCACAGAGGGGAGCAAAATATACAATGCTGAGTATTGAAAAACTGGACAGATTACCTTTTACTGTGGCAGAATCACCATCCACACAGTGGTTAATCCATGGCCATATAACATTACCGGTCACAACTTTCCAGTTTCAGTACTGCCTAGAACAACAGGCCGGTAGATGTGAAGAAATGGGTAGGGATTTCATCAGGGAATCTTGAGAATTACTGTACAGATTGCGATGCAGGACTGGGGATCTGGAAGTGTTTCTGAGTGGTACAAACTGCGAGAACGCTTTAAGTGGATCTCTCATATGCCAGGATATTATGCTACACTGGGCCTGTAATAGTTCAGTGGCAAACCTATCCTGTCACTTGAGGTGCCCCAGCAGCCGTAATTACCCCAGTATTCAGGCTACTTTCAAATGTAAGTTACTTGATGCTGAACGATCAAGGTTGTTGCGGGATGTGTCCGGGCATCCCATATCTTGTCACCATGAGGTCCAGGGTTACTTGTTGTATGCAAGTATTGTTTCCACCGACAGTCAGGGAGGTGCCGCTATGGCCTTTATTGAATGTTACCTTTATACGGTTTGATACTCTGAGCAGAATGAAAGCCATGCTTCTACAGAAGACCGTGCCCTTAACCTCTGCCCGGGAGACTTTTGATCTCCAAATAGCAAGGTCCTCGGCTGAAATACAGGCACTCACACATACGAATTGCCTCTTCAATTTCACAGAAATGGTAAATCATATCTTTAACATGTCTGATACGACTGATATAGTCCGCCTATTTAAGACCATGGGTTCGGGACTGTTAAGCACCTTTCAGACGGTCCTCTGAGTTATACCAAACTTCATACACTCCGTAGTCGGAAGCATTTTTGGAGGACTTCCGCTGATCCTGTGTCTAATAGCAGGTATCCTGATTGTAATTTTTCTGCTACGCAATGGATGTCCCAGTCAACAAGGAGATGGAAAAGGCACTCCTGGAGCGTAAATACCGTGATTGCATGGTACAACATCTGGGCACACCTCGCCTACGGGAACTAAGTGCCTCTTGGTTCCTGTCATTGAAACCAGTCTGGATGGACTGCATCCTACCTGTTCTGCAGAGAAGAATGCATGTTGGATCTCTGTCTGACACTTCTATCAGTTGCGCAACCGGACGTTGATGATTTACTGGACCCAATATCGGCCCATATTCTGCAGTGTCCCCAGCATATTCCTATGTTGATGGCTGCATTCTTAGAGCCTCCATGGGAAGTCTCTGCTCCTGTTGGAATGGATACTGGCTCCTCCGCTGACACCCAGGCCTTGGATGGCGCACAGGCTGCCTCAGCATCGGCTGCAGGCAGTACAGAAGATCATCTGTGCTCAATTGATGTAATCTGCGAGGTGTTACAGGGATCGTCGTCTGCGAAGGCAGGCAACAACAATGTTGTGTCTACCAGCCAGGACACATAAACATTTGGCTCATTGTGTGCTGGGAAACATTCGGCCTTTTTAAACAAACTCAAATTGCAACTCCAAAACAATTGACACTTTATGACCTGCATGGCTTTCCTATGCTTGTAGTAGTTAGAAAAATATATATATATATATTCCATCCAGGATCCTTGTACACTCGTAGGTTGTGGGCGGCTGCCAACTTCAATGGAGGGGGTTCGTTGGCGGAATCAACCTACTTCCGCATTCGAATGGAAACACAAAATAAGACCTTTCTTTTAACCTGTGCTGGCTCGCCATGCTCTTAAGGTCATGATGATGTTTTAATCTAGATTAAGTTTTATGTTTGTGATTTTTTTTTTTTTTTTTTTTTTTGCACAAATTGGGGTTATGAGACTGTCAGCTAAACTTGTGTTTGCACAGACGCATTCAAGCGGTCAAATATTCTCTGAACTGGTCTCTCAATTTTATAGATATTTTAGATGGTATTTATTTATTTATCATAAATTATCTATGGAAATGTATTACTATTGAATGGAAAGAAGAAACCATCCATTTTTGGTACATTTATTGACTGGCATTTATGGGGAGAAAACATCTGTGCATTTAAATCATAATTTTGGGGCTTATGTATTTTGCCTTGGCTCCATGTCTATCCCAGCATGTATTATTGCCAAAGTGAAACACTGATTGACTTATTAGTATGACATAAACAGCTAATATAGCATGTGGCAACAAAAGTTTAATTAAATACAATCAGAGCTATACATCAGAGAAAAAGATGAAAAAGAGAAATTAACAGAGAAACAATCAGTTACTTTAAGGAAAACAGACTACCATTTTGCAGTATTTTGTTTATGTCCACACTACATGTGACACGAAGGGTGATGAGGCACAGCATTATAAAACAGAGTTGAATGACATGTCCGTATGTGAACAAGGACACTGCGTTGTCCGAAACGCGTCGTATTTGGCTTTCGATTAAATAAATTACCTGATTTGCCACTCAGATTGGAGTCCGTCTCTCTCTCGTCGTCGAAAGGAAGCTGAGGAGATTGTTTTGTGTTTATTTATTTATATATATATATATATATATATATTAGAGCTATTGCTTGAGTGACACTTCTTCTCTTTTAGAACTTTTTAGAGTTTTTAACTTTTTTTTAGCAAACACTATTGTTTTTACTACAGTTGTTTGCATACCAGTATCTAGACAGCCTGGTAGTACGTTAGAATTTAATTATGTCATTCAGTCGGATGAGGAGTGGATGTTATATTCCATATAGGTACGCCAATATAGGCCCGGGTAACATCCCAACCTTTCACCTATATTTGTCCCTACATTACACACACAACGGTTCTTAGGAACTGACCTTTTACCTAGATACGACACTGCACACTGAATGCAGGATTTTCCCTGGTAAAAGCCTCATACATTTATGCATGAGGATTCTTGGAAACTCAGCAGGACTACCATCTCTTGTATAATATCTATGTATAAAGTTCATTCCTGACGTCATCCTAAGTCCGGCAATGGCACAGCAAGGTAGAACCCTTGGGGATTCCTTTGGGTATATAAACATCACATCTTGCTGAGATAGACAGAGGAGATCAGGACTTCCCTGCCGACACACTGATGCAAGACGCTGAGATTCCTGCATGCAGATCCTCCAGCTCGCGGTGGTCTAACATCCCTAACGGGGTGTTGAGCTCCAGAGCAAGACGGGGTCCCACAGTCTCTCACTTCAGGTAATGGGGTTAACTTTATCCTAGAGGGAATCTTGGCCTAAACACCTACATACATGGTAGGTACACTTAGGTACATCTAGTTAGGGTAGCATCGTAGGAGTATGCATTTTATTGTCATGTATTTTATATACTTGCCTGTATTCATGGTTATAGCAAAATGGTAGAAATCTACCAACCTTTTACTTTCTTAGTGCTTCTAATCATTTATATCTGCTTCTGTCTAGTGGTTGTTTCAGCACACCTATTTTACACTAAAATAACGACTGTTCAATAAATGCTTATTGAAAAACGTCCATACCGTTTATTCTGTGAATCTCTCTGAGACTAAGTAAGCACGAGTGACTGAGCTAAAAGTAATGCACTGTTTCCACAGTCCTGAGGGATCAGGGTTGTCATGTTCGATAGTTGCCAAGAACTATTCTTTCCTTGGTAAGAGGAGTTTCTAGTGGCACTGTGAGTTAGCTGGTACACAGACCAACATACCCGGTGGGGATGTCTAGAGTCAGTCTGACACCAATTCTGCAGTGTATGTTGTCTAAACTCGCAGATCCTAGATCGGTTTTATAGGCACTACATGACAGATGGAGTAACAAAATGCAGGCACTGAGAAAGTGCTGTGCTGCAGGTTAAGTGAATGCATGGCAACCTTAATATGATGTTAAATGCATAATACCTATTTATCAGAGCAGTGACGTGTGAATTAAAGAAGCTCAGACCCTATCCTCTAAACCACAGTTGCAGCCTCATGCTCACTTAAGCTTATAGAATATTCCTTTAAGCTCTTTGCATTTGCAGCCTTGTACACATTCTGGAAACTTCTAGAACATTCTAGAAGCTTCTAGAGCATTCCTTTAAAGCCTTAGCAGGGTAAACTTTAATCCAAAAGATATTTAGGGCAACCCCTTGCAGCCACACTCTGCTTGGCAATTGGCTCTGCTTGGAGAAGCTGCAGTTTGCCTGAAGATGGTTCCTGTTGTCCATTCCAGGCCTGGTAGTCCAAGTCAGTTTGCAACTTGTCATGAAGATCTTCTGAATCCTCAATTACACCAAACCCATGAGGTACCTGCAAAAGAAAGTAGAAAGATCTGGACAACTTCCTAAGCCAAGATAAGTTAAAGCAAAAACATGCATATGCATTATTACCCCAAAAAGGCTTTTCTCATAAGCACAGAGACTTAGCCCAAAAACATCGGAATCTTTTGAATAGGAAGTAAAGAAACGTTGTGGTTACCCTTTAGACATTGTTGCCAACATTGTCACTAACAAACTTGAGAGCCAAAGCTCATAGACATCACCACAAACATACACCAAAAGACTGAAAACATTGGCCAGCCGCCAGAGGTATTGAAAATGAACATTTATACGCAAGAGTGTTTAGTATGTTTAAGGCTGAACATCCAAGTACCAAGCCTAATTTACAGAGTTTGTGTCAAATGCAAAGGTATGTAAAATGTGTATAGGATTGAAATTTAATATATGCTGTATACCAAACCATACTGATAGCCAGTTTACTATTCAAGGCTTAAACACACGAATACGAGAGAGCGGGTTCAGCATGAAGAACACTTCATCTAGTCAGACTGAGAGGAGGATCTCAGCAGTTCTACAAAAGGTTCTTGTCTTTCTCTCAAACACATTCTCCCCTTTACCTCTGTGCTGTTTTGCAATGCGTGTATATTTCGCCTGTTCTGGGGAGATCTATTTTGCATTGGTGGTTAAGCTTTGTGCATCACTCCCTCTGCTTCACAGGATCACTGGTTAGTCAATCTATTAAAAAAATCCTGCATCTAATCTGTGCCTGACAATATCTTCATTCCTGGCCAATGTTAAATCTGTTGCTGACAGAATGCTATGAGTGAAAATGTTTCCTATTTTAGCCTGGATACATGAATTATTTAAATTTTTCAAAACAATATAAGTAAACTCAAATTTATTGACAACGAGCTCAGCTCACTCTGCTCATTTTACAGGCAAGCTGTTAAACTTGGGCTCATTTGACTATTTTCTGTTTGGAGCTAATTTGGCTTATTTTATTTGGCAGGCTCACTTTAACTTATTTGGCTCAGGTGCTCATTTGACTTATTTCAACTAATTTCCAGGCGCTCTTGACACATGCATATATTTTTACGGATTTTCTGAGCACACTTCAATTTTGTAGTGCAGAATCCTCTGTGCTTCATATGAATTATTTGGTGTTTTGATTTGCATTTTTGCTGGTTACATTACTGATTTAATGTCTTGCTATATTTAATGAATTTGGGCCTGATTATGAGCTTGGCTGTCCATCGGACCGCCGAACCCATGGTGGTGGTCCATGGACCACTAGACTGGTGGTCCGCCCACCGTATTTCGAATACGGCGGTGGGACCAACGCAACCACCGGGGATCATGGATCTATCAGCGGTGGCGCAGTGGTCAGCGGCCCGGATATGCTTGGCGGGGCCGCTGCGGCACATATTAGGAGTTTGCTGACCGCATCACTTTAAATGGCAAGCCTGCCATTAACAGTGTGGCAGTGAGGAAACTTAGGATGTTGCCTCAGGGCAATGGAATGCATGCGGGGGCACATGGTGTGCAGGAACGGTCTTTGGTGTTCCCAGTGCCATGCCTTTTTCGGGTCTCTGACAGAATATCGATGACCAGAATATCGACGACAAAAATATCGAACCCGAAATATCGATGTCCAGAATATCGAAGTCCTATCTACATAATGGGAAGTACAAAAATATCGATAAAAAATATCGTTGTTAAAAATCTTTTTTTTTTTACTGTTTAAAAAAATAATGTAATATAAATTAAATAATACATGTAATTAAAATGAATAGAAAATGTTTAAAATTATAATTAATACATATAATGTAAAATAAATTAAACAGATATATACAAAAAATATAATATATATATATATATATATTTGCTTAATATTAATACATTATTTTAATAAATTATATTGTTACAAACAGATTAAAAAATATAAATATATATATATACCATTAACATAAAAATAATATGTATAATAAATTAAAATATTACAATATTTTAAATTTTTTAAAAATACATTTTACACTACATTAACTTAAACAGTAAAGAAAATATTGGATAGCGGAGAGGAGAAAATTACTATTCCCACTCCAGAGAGTGCATCAGTAGGGGAAGTGTTGGATAGTGTAGGAATAAAAATGACTATTCCCACTCCAGTGAGTGCAACAGTAGGGAAACTGGTGGATAGTGTAGGGGTAAAAATTACTATACCTACTCCAATGAATGCAACAGTAGGGAAAGTTTTGGATAGCATAGAAGTACAAATTACTATTCCCACTCCACTGAGTGCAACAGTAGGGAAAGTGTTGGATAGCGTAGGAGTAAAAATTACTATTCCCACTCCAGTGAGTGCAACAGTAGGGAAAGTGTTGGATAGCAAAGGGTTAAAATTAATAATTTCAAAAATATAAATAAAAAAATAGCAACTACAATACAAAAATTGTTAACACAAAAAAATCAAAATATTACAAAATTCCAAAAGATACAAAAATAATTAAATATTAAATACTAAATATTAAATACAAACATTAATTTATAAAAGTTTTAAAACAACATTTTACAAACAACTATCTTTACAAATACATAATTACAATCCCAAAAATATTTATTAATTTATAAATAAATTACTTCACACCATATTCCAATATAAACGCACAAAGAACTCATACAAATTTGACAGTTTTAACATATTTACCAATTAAATATTTATAATTGTCAAACAATTAATAATTAAATATTATTAAATGAATTACCACAAACAACACTATAAAATAAATACTAATTAATAAAAAAATATTAATTACTTTATTTTAATTAAATTACTGCCCAACCTATTCCCCTATAAACCTACAACCCACTGCTTAACAAAATAACACTTAACTTAATTATCAATTTAATAATTAAAACAAATTAATAACCCATTAATAAATAATAACTTAATTATAAATACTAATATATAACAATTAATAATTACTTTACTATCATTAAATTACTTCCCACACTATTCCCCTATAAACCCACAACCAAAAATAAAATATATTTTAATAATCAATTAATACAAATTAATAACCAATTAATAAGTAAATATTAATTATAAATAGTAATAAACATTAAAAATTACTTTATTATAATTAAATTACTTCCCACCCGATTACCCTATAAACCCACAACCCGCTCCTAAAATAAATAACTCAGGGGCCGATTATGATGGCGGTCGGAAAAGCATACCGACCGCCATGCTAGCGGCAAAAGTCCGCCCGCATGGCCAACGGGAAAAACGCCGGATACATTATGATGAACCGGCAGAATAATCCGTCCGCGGTGGCAGGAGTCAACGAAAAACCGCCCGCACTCGCCGGACCAGCTGAAAATCCGACCGCAACGGCCGGATTCCCAGTGGAAAAGCCAAGAACCGCCACCATGCACACGGAGTAACCGCCTGTGACATTATGACATCCCTGTTACCACCACGGTACCTACCGTTGAATCCGACCGCCTTGTGCGCGAACAGTGATGAATCCGATAGGTGGCGGAAGGGCTGCAGCATAGCCCCCGCTGCCTAGGAACCGCTGCGGAGGATCAGCAAAAAAAATGGCGGACGTAGAAAAAACACGAAAACAAATACAAACAATGCACACAGTGATGTAGACCTGCCCCAATACAAACCAAAAGTGCCCAATGACAACAGCCCCAGAAATTTCAAAATAACCAATCCCAGGACAACACACAACACACCTGACAGCAACATACCAGCTTGCCACACCCCCCATAGCCGAGCATAAAACCAGCCCCTCCCTGACCACAATCCTTTGCTACACTCCACAACTGAAGGTACCAACCCCAGAGAACAAAGGAGAGGCAAACCTGCACACATCACCACCTACATCACCTACATCACCCACAACACCCACACAACTGCACCACAGAACATCTGCACAGCACACACCATGGCACCACACAAAATGCCAAAATTCACTGATTCAGAGCTTGCAGTCATGGTAGATGAGATAATAAGAGTTGAACCACAACTCTATGGTAACATGGTCCAACACACCCCATTAGCCACAAGAACCCAATTGTGGGTGAGGATAGTCAATAAGGTCAATGCAGTAGGGACCACCCCCCGCAACAAGCAGGAAATACAGAAGCGGTGGCATGACCTGAAGACCGTGGTGAAGAGGAAGAGGGCCAAGAACCGTCAGCTGGCTGACATGACTGGTGGAGGCACTCCCATCCCACCCAAACCATACAGTCCGTGGGAGGAGAAGGTCCTTAGAATCCTACATCCAGAGAGTCTTGAAGAAATCCCCGGGGGACTGGAAGCTGTTAAGTACAAACCAATGTATATCATCACATTGCCATATACCGTCTTGCACAACTTCAAACCTACAACCCCTAGGCCAAAGGACATTCGTCTGCCCCACAATACCCAAAACAGGTCACACAGATGTAACCACCACTCAACCTGATAAAGCACAAAGCTAAACAAAATCAACTGGGTTGCATGTGTACAGACAAAAAGCACTACAACACACACCAGGCCCCCCTCTCCCACCCCTCAGCAGGATGGAGCACACCACCCAGCAGCATGTGTCAGCCATTGAACGCTCCCCCACCACCTAACAGGTAGGTAGCCATCTTCACAGGGATGGGGAATGTGTATCTGGAGGCAGCACAACTCCCAACAGGCCCCCCTCTCCCACCCCTCAGCAGGATGGAGCACCCCACCCAGAAGCATGTGTCTGAAAGTAAAAACCAAAGTAACACTGCACAGGTAATCAGACAGTGCATGCACCCCACCATCACTCACCAAAAGCATTGAGACACATGACAACACGAGGCTCTACTTCACACAAAAATAGAAAAGCACAGCCATTGACAGGATGCAGACAGCTCAGCGTACGTAACTGTGACAGAAACAGAACTGTGACTCTCAACAAAGCAAACGGGCCTCTGACATGCATCACCCAGACTTCCCTCTGTAGCGTACATGGGTGCTGATCATGAAGGACCATGGGAAAAACAAACTAGCATGGTCTGCCGTATAAAGAAATACAAGCACAGGACATGTCAACGGTATGCATGTGATGACAATGGCTAGTCCATGCACACAGGTAATGTCTGCCAGGCAGAGTAATCAGCAAAGATGCTGAACATCAACTTGTAGTCATGCCAGTTGTCAGATGACAACCTCACATTGTAATCACTAATACTAGACGTGTGGCATGGTAACCAATCACAGGTCACACCATTGTGAAATGATGAATGTAACTCCACTTCATGGCATGAGGCACATCACTGTGCAGACATACAATGTGTGAAAAAGGCAACTGTGTGTAGCATAACATGTAAATTAGAGACATCAAACACAGCAACCCTGAGGTGTGTAAGGCAATTACCATCTACTTCCTGTCCCACAGGTGACCAACAACTGACTGCAGAGGACGACAACCTCAACCAGCACAGCCAGTCACCAGCTCCCAAACATCTCCCCTCGGATGCAGACTCCCTGGATAATGATGAGGAGGAGGGCCAAGCCGGACCATCTGGTGTGGCAGGGCGTAATGTGTCCCAGGACCCCACAGCCCCACCACCCTCAGCAACAACATCAACGCAGATCCCTGCTGGAATGACCTGTGCCACCACCACCACCTCCACCACCACTACCACTGCTGCCTGCAACACTCGCCCTGCTTCACAGGCCAACCAGACCACAACAACTGCGGAGGTACGGGAGAGTAGGCCGGTGCCCACAGGGGGGAGGCAACAGGGCCGTGACAGCAGGCCAGGTGTGAGGACAAGGCTGACCCAAAGGGAACAAGACCCTGGCACAGAATCACTGGCAAACATTGACAGAGTTGTGGGGGCCTATGAACACGCCCAGGGACAGTTGAGGCAGGCTCAGCAGGATGCCCGTGAGCAACAACAGAGGCTGCGCTCAATTGACAACCGCATGGGCCAACTCGTGGCCTGCATGGGCCAAATCAGGGACCTCCTGGGCCAGCTAGTGGGGGTCCTCAGGGACAGGCATGCGGCACCGCCAACACCTCCCTCCGTTGTGCCACAGGATGACAGACCCCCATCCTCCCCTGCGGTCAGCGAGCATGGGGACTCATCAGACACCACTGGCCATGCACCTGTGTCCCCCCCCTGCCAAAAGAGCAAGGGGCCGCCCGAAAAAATCATTGGGAGCATCCCGTGGCAAAGCACCTGGCAAAAGCCAGTCAAGTAGCCAGCCATGATGGCACCCCTCTTCACCCTGCTGTGTACCCTGCAGACTGTCCCCACCCACAATGCCGTGGGAATGGCAAATGACTGTTGGACTGTGTTACCATACTGATCTAGTGTATACTCTATTGTCTCATCTACCATCACTGACAAATCTGTTATTCACCATTCACAAATCTGTAAATATCCACATCTACATCACATGTATCCACTGTAAATAAACACTAATAACGCACCAATGTAGTTGTCACTGTTCCATGTTCATCACAGTATGTTAACTCACACCCATGATTACAATGTCACAGGAGCAGGGATACTCTGCAGGCAAATAGAGGCTGAAGGGACCTAGGAAAACACAACAGAACATCAGTTGCTACTCAGGTGGTGGACTAACAACCATCACACAACACAGCACATCAAGGTACGACAATCTGCACATGTCACAAGGAGCAACTGTACCAACATAGACATCAAGTAGCTGTGTCAAAAGATCCCTTTCCATACACATTTGCAGCCAGCACTGACTCTGCAACATGCTGTAGTCACAAAGCTCACATACACATATTCACCAAGCAAAACATCATCAGACAACAGCCAGTTTTGACATTGCCACTGACCATCAAGTGAAGTAGTTGTTGATGAGCTGCTGACGCTGTCCAACACCTTCCTCCTCTCCACTATCCTCGTCACTTGACATTTGGGTGTTCGCAGGTGGGGGCTGTGGCTGGTCATCATCATCCTGGATTAAGGGGATCCCCTTCCGCACGGCCAGGTTGTGTAGCATGCTACCACTATCTGACACACCTTGACGGGTGAGTACTGCAGAGCCCCTCCGGTCTTGTCGAGGCATCGAAAACGCGATTTCAGGAGTCCAAATGTTCGCTCAATGACCCGACGTGTCCTCCCATGGGCATTGTTGTAGCGCACTTCAGCTGGTGTCCTGGGATTGCGAAGTGGACTCAGCAATCAAGGTCCATTGGGATATGCAGAGTCACCTAAGTGTGAAAGACACATACAGATTGAGTGTCTGACATGTGTCCGAGGACAGCATGGCACACAAACAGCACACGACTCGACCCTTTGTACTCACCCACAATCCATGCCCGCTCCGGCGCCAGATTGCCCATCAGCCGTGGTAAAATTCTGTTGCGCATTATGTGTGAATCGTGGGCTGATCCTGGAAACTTTGCACAAACGTGTGAGATGACCATATCTGCCTGGCACACCACCTGCACATTGATGGAATGATGTTTTCTATTTCGGTAAATATGCTCCCGTGCTTGGGGTGGAACCAGGGAAACATGTGTGCCATCTATTGCACCAACTACATTAGGAACGTGTCCAAGTGCATAAAATTCGCCCTTCACATCCGCCAACTCCTGCCGCCTGGGGAAATGTATGAATTGGGCCCTGTGTTGCATCATAGCCAACAGGACATCACGTAGCACCATGCTGAATGTTGGTTGGGACATCCCCTCTGCAATGCCCACAGTTTGCTGGAAGGATCCTGTAGCCACGAAATGTAGGAATGCCATCACCTTTGCCGTTGCTGTGAGTGCTGTTGGGTATGTCCTGCGTGGAAGCAGGTGTGGCTCCAATATTGCACAAAGTTCCAGGAGGTTTGTCCGATCCAGACGGAATCGCCTGATGATGTCGGTATCCTCCATGTTAGCCAGCAGGGTGAAGGTACGAAACACATTAGGTCGCCTCCTAGGTGAAATGAAAGGGGACACGTCATAGCAACATAAATTAGGATGTGCACAAATTCATAAAGTCCGTCCTGTCACGGCGCTAACATTGACTGTCATCCCTGAAAGCACACCGTGCAATTCAGTGTTGTCCCAACATGAGACAGATTCATTGTACAACTGTCATGGATTTGCACAGTCAGTAGACACAATACGAACACTGTCTATGTGAATGCCAAGAGTCACATATCGAGCTGAGGTGGACTCAACCTTGGGTATCCATGACACAGGACATGTGTGAAGCAGAGACACTGCTGGCTTCCACGTTGCTGCTGTACCTGCCACACCTCCTTGGCCAATAATTGCAGGGGACACATCAACAACACAATGTGGATAGATCATTGGGATTGTCTTTGTACTCAGTGCCACTTCGAACACACTCAAATTCAATGACATTCACATCCCAAACCCATACATGTGCCAATGTCATCAGTACACAGGCCATATCTGCTGCTGACTTGAATACAAAGTCGGACAGTGACAGATGTCACGCCTGTGCAGAGTATGTGTACCACTGTAACAGGCCACCATTACCCCACTGCCCAATACTCTCTACAAGCACACAGCCAATGTGGCACACATAAACAATAGATGAGGTACGTGATCAGCAGGGCCTGTATGCACCCTTAATCTTCCCCCATTCTGTACATTTACATGCAGCATCAAGGAGGGACTGCCCAAGGACACATGTGCACCACAACACATACCATGGTGATACACATCCAGCTGTTTCAAGACACAACAGTGCCACAACACAAACATACAACACTACATGGACAAAGCCAAGCCAGTATGCCAACAAGTCTACGCATGAACAGACTGGATGCATTACATATGGACAACTGGCTCAGACACCTGACACCAGTGGATGTAATTTTACACCACATGTCCCAAAGGACATGCATCCTGACCCTCATTCCACACAGGCTGTCAGGCCCAACACAGCATACAATCAATATCCCACATCTACCAAACATGCTGGCTGTGCATGAGTAGTGGGACACTGGTACCTCACATTGACCAAATGTCGTAGTTGGATGAGTGTCACAGGCACAACAATCAAGGTACATCTCACCTGTCTTGGGTGCCCACTCCATCCTGATACACCAGCAGATGTGATCCACCCACACAGTGCTGGAATAGATGGTGAGCAAGGATGGCTAGCACCCCATAGCATGCACATACACTAGTGTTGGTGGCAACACACTGCACACGTGTGCCACTTGTGCTGACCATCCAACATTGCAGACAATTTCCGCAAATCAGTGTACACACATTGCAACATTGTACAGGCAATACTGGACACCCATAGCCTGTGGACAAATGTTGCATACTATATTCCATACAGTTAGCACAATCCACAACCGTGCATGCAGTCCATCTGCCAACGCAACATTCCTGATGTGAACAATGGACATGCACTGGTGGCAGGTGAGTAGCACCGGAACACAGCACAACACTCAAAAACAATGTTTAGCTAAGCACCATTGTTGAAATGTACATGTCACTGATTCACATACAACAGTCCAAACAACATGAGCACAGACCTGACACTACCACATAGGTCCCTGTGGGAACAGGTGGCAGACATGTAGCAAAGACATCTGCTCTGGCCGTCTACCCAAGTGACAAACAATAATAATGCAACGGATGCCAGGTGTAGTGCTGAAGTACTCGTCATCCTTTAGCAGGTTGAGCCCCCCCCCCTGTACATGTGGACATACACTGCAGGAGTTGCCAGTGTGTACAAAGACATTACATGCGGCATGTAATTGGTCTTAGCAATAACACAACAGGGTGACATCTGTTTCCAATGATGACAGTCATGCTGAATAAATGAATTCATCTGGGTTTTCAGTGTAACACATGGGCTCAGGTGTGAGATAGTGGTCAGCATATGTGGCAGATACGACATTGTGTGTAAATATTGCTCAACATTATGAAGCACAGTGTTCCGTTTGGTGTGAGACGTTACACATTGGCTGACATTAGACCATATCAATGTCATCCAGTGCCATGTGCCACTGTACGTGTCCACTGTGCGTAGTACAGTAATGACCATTGATCCACACACAACAAGAACTGTCCGTAGGTACCTTAAACGTGCTCCATAAACCCAATGACGCACAGAGTGTACGATGTGATGCTGCATATTCCCCATAGCGGACGCACATACTGTCCGTGAATTGGGTGGCGGAGCATGCCAACCACCATTTGAACCTTTGTCGATGCCCACCACTGACGTCAGTGTTTCATGTGCTGCACATGACACATTGGTGTTAGTGATGGCCCTCTACATAGCTGCAGATGGCGTTTGTCATGCTCCACCACCCACATCCCGGTCACCCATGTCACTCTATGGCAACCAAACAGCGGTAGCACCGGCCAGGACCCCACGGTGTGTCACCGCCATGAACCATGCCCTTGCAGCCAATGGGGACCGCTATCGCGGTGGCATGATGCACATTTAAAAATCGCGGTAGGCGTGCTCCGCCCCAGTGGATGCGAAGATTGGATGCAATTGTAAGATGCACCACCGCGGTAGTGCCGGCCAGGACCCCGCGGTGTGTCACCGCCATGAACCATGCCCTTGCAGCCAATGGGGACCGCTATCACGATGCACATTTAAACATCGCGGTAGGCGTGCTCCGCCCCCAGCGGATGCGGAGATTGGATGCAATTGTAAGATGCACCACCTCCGTAGCGCCGGCCAGGACCCCGCGGTGTCACTGCCATGAACCATGCCCTTGCAGCCAATGGGGACCGCTATCGCGGTGGCATGATGCACATTTAAAAATCGCGGTAGGCGTGCTCCGCCCCTGCGGAGGCGGTCATTGGATGCATTTGAAGAAGGCTGACCTGGAACAACAATGGCAGAAGACTGACCACTGAAACGAGTCCAGGGCCCTATATATGTGTGGAAGGGAGCACCACATTTCCACTGCTCACAGAGCCTGCTGCCTGGGACCCCTCACCTGCTGCTGCCTGAGACCCCTCACCTGCTGCTGCCTCCAGGGACTGCTGCCTGAGACCCCTCACCTGCTGCTGCCTCCAGGGACTGCTGCCTGAGACCCCTCACCTGCTGCTGCCTCCAGGGACTGCTGCCTGGGACCCCTCACCGCCCACTGGCGCCGCTGACGTCTCATGTCCACAGTGATGGCTAGGACAGAGAAGATCCGTGCCAGTCCATTTACAAGCGAGGAGCTGGATGTCCTGGTGGACGAGGTGCTGACACAGTACCCACGGCTATATGGTGGCCCAAATGTTGTGGTAAGTCTCCAACAGTGGGGGTGTGAGTGCAAGGGGGGCACACATGTAGTCGATCAGATGGTGTATGTGCCTCAGAGTGTGGGGTTGTGTCATGCACTGGCTGACATGCTGTTTCCTAGTTGTTAAGGGGGTGTATGCAACCCACACGTTAAATGCATGGACATGAAGGGTGGATGGACATGTGTTGTGTACACATCCATATGGTGTGACAGCTATCTGGTGATGCATGTTTCGGGACAGTTATTGTTCATGTGACTGTTTGTGTGGGTCCTTGTTGTCCATCTGTGTGATTCTACCTGGCATGGACTGTCCACGCCCAATGTGACAAGGACACATCACTGACTGTACAGAGTGTGATACGTGTGTGGTTGGCAGGAGTGTACATCAATGACCCATGTCTGCCGTGTAGACTGCACATGACTGGCCCTCTGATCAGTCAGTGGTTATGTGAGATCATGTCCCTCAATGCTACAAACATGACACAGTGAGCTATTCACAGAGCAAGGTCGTTTAGGCATGCGCAGTGGTGGACACAGTGACTCTCACCCCATACACATGTTGCAATGTGACATATGTCTTGCTCTACCTGGTAATAGCCAGTAGATGTGGGCACATTACACATGGCTTTCTGTGCTAGCATCCAGCTTGTATGTGAGATGTGCGGATACAGTGTCCCTCCTCAAACATGCATGCATTGACGTGGACTTCACACATGACGATGTACCCTGTGAGATATTCTAGTGTATCTGCGGGACATATCTGCCGTGTTGGGATGAGTCTGTGTCATGCCACTGTACAGAGAGAGAGGTTTTACCATGAGTGTGTCACTGATGTTTTCCCCCGCTGGTGTACCTTGAGCTGCAGGTGTGGGAGACAAGAGGGGGAAAACATCAGTGACACACTCTCAAGGTGTGGGCTCTGGGAGTGTCAAACTGCCGGCGCACCCACTGCCACAAGAGGTGGGACGACATATCCCGACTGGCAAAGAACGTTGCCGAGATGACACTGGGGATACTCCCTCGCAGTGGCAGGTTGTCACGACGCAGCTTGACACCACTGATGTGCCGCATCTTGGCTGTGACACAGCCTGAGCTGGACGCACATTTGAAGGAGCATCAACAGCAAGCTAGGGGTGAGTATTCTGTGAAGGTTGATTTTGTCTGTGAGTGGCTGCATGTGTACCAAGCCTGTACCTGCGCTGGTGTACGTGATGTGGTTAGTGTGATGCAGTGGGTTGTAAGTGGCCCCTGTGCTGGGTGTGGCAGTCACGGATTTTACATACATGCACTTACTGATGTTTTTCCAATCCTGGGCATTCCAATGGCATTGTGGGTGGTGTGCTGCAGGCCTGGTCCATTGGTGTTCGTGTTTGCACGCCCCAACATGCATGATGTTGTGCTGTCTGCCCATCACATGGCTCAGCTATGCCGTGTTTAGATGTTTGTACGCACTGTTTGAGGTAGTGAAGTGTGTCTGCATGGTGAGAATGCACGGGGTGGCCTGCAACATGTAGACTTTGTCATCCTCAGTGTTGCTTTGCTTGAATATGTTTGTCCTGTTGCTGTCACTTTACTGACCCTACATGTCTCTCTGTTATGCAGCATCTCCCGTGGGCACGGAGGGACAGGGGACGGACACCAGTGGTGGTGAAACAAGCACAACAGCTGCACAGGATCCCAGTGACACAGATGTGACCAGCGCCTCGGAGGGGGATAGTATGCTGGAGGAATCACAGCCCGAGACGCAAAGTTCAACATCATCTGATGACGGCGGTGGTGCAGACATCTTGGAGGACACAGGGAACGGAGAGTCTGCTACATCTTCCAGCACACAGCGTGCAGTGCCCACCCTCCCAGCCACTTCCTCTGTTGCTGCCCGTGTTCGCACCACAAAGAGGGGAAGAGTGTCCTTCATTCCAGGCACCGCTGCCCCTGTGCCCCCTGCTGCCATCAGTGCAGAGTGTGTGGACCTTTTGCGCCAGCTGTGTGTGGGGCAGACAGGGCTCCTCAATGCATTGTTAGACCACGACCGCAAATTGGCACAGGTGTTAGCTTTCATGGAGGGCATACATTCAGACATGGGTGGGCTGCACTGCACTGTCCAGACAATGTCCTCCACAGTGGCGGCTGCACTTCAACTGGCTCAATCTCATAGTCCAATTCCAGTCCCTTTGTCCACCCCCATGCCAGTGGCGACGTCTGACGACGGTGACCACGCTTCACACACCTCAACGTCACGATACTGCACACGTAGCACACAGCAGCAGCAGCCCAAGCGGTCAAGGTCACAGACACCTTCCCCTACGAAGAAAAAAACAACCCCAGAGCGCAAAGGGAAGAGCCCGTCAGGCGTTGCAAAGGCACATGATTCAAGGAGGAAGAACTCAGGGTCACAAGCCTCAGAGCAATCCCCAGCCACAAACTCTGTGGTCCCAAAAACGTCTCGCAAAGGCATGCAGACACTCTCCATGCCCACTGTGAAGGTGGGGCCTGGCAAGGCTACACATACTAAGGTATCCAAGCCTGTTTCACCAACTACCTCTACTCCCATTCCAAGACCAGTGAAGCAGGGACAGGAGGGCACTGTAGGGGGCACACAGGGTAAAGAGGGGATGGAGGGGCAGAGGCAATGCCAGGCAAAGCGTCCTTCTGGATCCAGCACATCCCCAGAGGGAGGTCCAGCGAGTGCACCTGCGGCAGCCTTGAAGATGAGTGTGCCGTTTGTGTCCACACCACTTCCCATTGATACCAAGACAGGCAAGCCATTTAGAATCCCCAAGAAGTGGAAAGGCACCCCTCCACTATCTCCCTCCCACACTGTGTCCCACGTCGGCCTGAGTCCACCTCCACGTGCCACTACACCACCTGGTCCAAGCAGCCCTCCAGCGTCCAAGGCCACTGATAGCTCTTCCTCAGCTGGGCGTCTCACTCCCCAGTCAAGTGGTCCAACTGTGCCCGACACACAGTCAGCTCCCAGTCAGACTGACAGCCAAGTCTGAATGTTGATCAACGTCACAGACCTGTCTCTCCCACACCGGTAACTGTGCTGCCCATCGTGACACACCAGACTGTGTTGCTGACCATGGCGGAGTCTGGTGACACACATTCCCTGTGCAGCTTCTCATTGACTCTGTCAGCACCTTGGACTGGCCACTGGCCTTGCAGTTTGCCCCCTGCCTGTGCAGCTTCTCATTGACTCTGTCAGCACCTTGGACTGGCCACTGGCCTTGCAGTTTGCCCCCTGCCTGTGCTGCTTCTCATGTTCCGGCTCTGCATCTTGTGCCTTGGTCTTGTCTAATATTGTTGCCTATCAGTGCTATTTGTGAATAAATACAGTTGCTCATGTTGTCAGTTGTGTCATTGTCCTTACTGAATGAAGCTTTTCCTGTATGTCTAACGTTTAATGGGCCACATGCTCTGTGTGCCACTTCAACTGTGCCACTGGCTTGTTTAACTTATTATTTTTTTTACAGGGGTGACGGGGACTTCAGTTCTTCATGACTCGGATACTTGTGGGGTCAGTTATGTTGTTTTCGGTGACATACCAGACTCATGTTCCTTCCTTGTTGCTGTTGGCTATGTTTTACTGAATCCTGGTATGTGGGCACTGCAAACACATAGAGGGGTCATATACACAGGATTGCAGGCAGGCTGGCCAGGCTCATCATGTATGTGCGTTCTTGCTTTCATGTATGCCTAGCAGTGTATATGTGTAGTCATGTTGTGATGGGCAGTCATCCTAGTCACAACGGTTACTTACAAGGTGTGCATTTGGGTGGTCAAGGGTTGTACGGTGTGTAGGTTGTGGCTTTGTCGTGTGTTGATGTGTGTGTGCGCATGCACTGTCAAATGTCCACATGTGTCACCCAGGAGTGGAGTGCCTGTTTGTGTTGTTGTTCTGGACTGTGGTTGTGTGGATATGTGTGAGTTGTATGTTGTGCAGTGTGTTTGTGTGTCCTTGCACTTGTGGCTGGCTTCTGCTTGTTTCTTTTCCCCATTGTGTGTATGCTGTGTGTGTGACTGGCAAGTCAGGGATTTGTTTTGCTGAACAGCCATGTGTCTTGTATCAGTTTGTACTCACTGTGCATGCATGCTCAGCCAGACTGACATTGTGGGTGTGCTGTTCTCATGCCTTGTTGTCACATGGTGGTTTTTTGACTCCAGTGTGGCATATGGGGTGCGGTGTGCTACCATCCCCTATCTGTGCTGCAGATGGTTTGTCATTGTGAGTCAGCATTCCCTCTATTCCTTTGTGGGACACTAACGCCATGTCCACTGATGGTGTGCACCCAACTTCAGTAGGATGTCAGCTGTCCCCTTGTGTTGCCTGTGTGTGTGCCTCTCCATCACTTATTTTGTGACAGTGTGCTTCGTGGTGCCTTTATTTGTGGTGGGGCACTATCCCACTAATGACTTTTCCCACATTGGTTACCTGTAGTGTTATTGTACTTTTCAGCATGCATGGTTTCTCATGTGCAGTTGATCTGTGTGTGCTGCCCAGTCCTCTGGTAAGGTTGTTTCAACTTTTGTGTGGCAGACTTGTGCATCTGTGTGTGTTGTGTTTGGTGTATGTGTGTGCTGGGCTACTGCTTGACTTCCTTGGTGTGATGTCAGTGTGCTGTTTTCATTCTTGATGTGTGTGTTAATGGCGTGTGACTCATGGCTGTGTGGGACTGTTGTGTGTTTGTGTGCACACACTGCTTGTTGTGCATTCAGTGCTGTGGGTGTATGTTGCCTTGTGCTGTCCTAGTGTACATCCCCTGATGTACTGCTGTGTTTGCTATGTGCTTTGTGGTGTTGTGCATCTGTTGTGTGTTTGATGTGTCTGTGTTGTTCTGTGATGGTGCACTTCTTGTCTGTGTTGTGGTATGTAGCCTATGCATTTTTCCTGACTGATGAGGTGGTGCACTCCTGTTGTGTGTGTGTGTGTGCTCCCATTGCCTTCCCCCAGTTTGGCTGCACAGGTGATGTGTGTTATTTTTGTGGTTCTGTATGTGTTTCTGTTTTGAATTGTGTTTGCCATTTTTGTTTTGGTGCAGACGTTGGTACTGGCATCCCTGTGTGTGTGTGTGATGTTTGTGGATACCCCCAGGGGGGTTGATTGTTTGTCTGTCTCTTGACTGGACATTATGTAGGCCCATCTGTGTGTCTGGCATTGGGGTTGTGTGCTGCAGATATGAGGGGGGTATGTTTTGGGACTCCTACTTGTGTTTGACAGTCATTGAGTGTGCCAATGTGCCCTGTGTGTTGTGGTGCTGGCATACTCATGTGTACTTGCTGTTCACTGTTTGACTTGAGGTCCTTCCTTTCATCCCTGTCCCTATTCATGGGTTACCTTGCTGTCTCCCTGAGTTGTTGCACTGAGGTGACTGTTGTTTGACTTCACTCACTGTGCCAGCCATGTGCTTGGATGGGGTGTGGATGTTGTTCTAGGTTCCCTGTCCTGCATGTGTATGTTCACCTGGTTGTTGGTTGTCTCCTTGCCCTCCCATTTGTGTGCACATCATTTTTGCTTTCCTCTATGTTGTGCTCCATTGCTGGTGGCATGTAGTCTGTGTATGTGGCTGTGTGTCGGTGTGGGGTATGTCTGTGTGAGTTGGCAGGGTGTGTGTCCAGTAGTCTGTATGTTCCTTGTGTGTGTGGATGTTAATTTTGTGCTTGTATTCAGCTTTCTTGCCATGTATGTGGTGTTGTGGTGTGTGTGTGTGTTGCCCTGGGCCTGTGCTTCTGTGCTGTGTGTTAATCTACACCCAATGCTGCTGTGTCTGTCTCCCTAGGTGTTAGTTGTGTGCTGCTGGGTGTGGATTTAGCTCGCTTGGTGTTGGACATGGGGGTGCACAGGGGGGGGTATTGGCATGTTTCTTGCTGTGTGCGGCGGAGCAGTGGGTGGTGGTGGTGCCCTGTGGTCTTTTTGGCCTGGCCATTGCTGTACATGCATTCTGCTTTGTGCGATAGATTTCCCGCATACTCACCGCTGCGGTGTCGTCAGCAACACATTACATTATGATCGCGGTAGATTGGTGGGCTTGATGCAGGGTGTGAATTGGTGCCAGATGAGACGTGTGGGTACACTGATGGATGTGTTCCTGTCCACACCAGTGTCTGGTGTGGCCAGGTGCCCTGTTTCAGCCCGTGGAATTTGTGTTCTGTTTTGTGTTGTATTGTGTTTTTTTATGTACCTGCGGCGGCGTCCGCGGCGGTCGATGTTTACCTGGTGATGTATCACGTACAGCACCGGGAGGACGTGTAGTGCTGGATCCATGGCGTTCTGCTCTGGGTGGACGGCTCCGGAAGTCTCATTTCACGCTCCGCTGTCGAGATTCCGCCGTGTCTGGAAGGGCAGTTTCTCCCCTGCGGTTCGACTGGTTGTTTGGCGCATCCTAATTTGTTGAGCGGACGGGACGTCATTCCGCACGGCGGTGAGTCTCCATTGGCTACCACCGGTGCGGTGGCGGGCGCAATTTCATGGCGGTCGGCGTTGCACCGCGGAGGTCGGGAAATGGGGCATATTTGCCCATCATAATATGGCGGCCGTGAGGACCGCTGCTGGCGGGCGGAAAAAGGCATTTTTCCGCACCGCCGGCACCGCGGTACTGACACCGACCGCCATCGTAATCGACCCCTCAATTATTACAATTACCAATTAATCTAATAATAAAAATGATTAACCAATTAATAACTAATTATTACATTAATTATAAATAGTAATAAATGAGACTTAATAATGACATTATAATTAAATTACTTCCCACCCTATTCCCCTATAAACCCACAACCCGCTACAGAACTAAAATACGCAAAAATTAATTAACATAAAATTATTTATTGCTAAAAATTGAACACATACATTAAAAAAAATTGCTATACTTATACAAAAAAATTACATCGCATACTTTTAACAAACATACTAAAATATAGTACACTAATATAAATATCGATATTAACAACGATATTTTTACAGACGATATTACTGTCTTCGATATTAAAAAAAACTATATTTCTTACCTTACTGTCGATATTCTGTACCATGATATTCTTGATGTCGATATTCTTGTACTTCGATATTTAAAACTTGATATTCTTGTAGGTCGAAAGAAAAAAAAAAAACCTCGATATTCTACCTGTTTACCGCTTTTTTTTTTTTATAGGCACCGCCGTGGGAATGCCAAAGGACCGCCCGCCGGACCGGGAGAAAACTCCTAATCTGGCAGGCGGTCTGACTATCAGATTGGCGGTCCAGGAGTGGGGCGCTGGTGTGGCAACCCACTCCAGGATCGCCAAACTCATAATCAGGCCCTAAGTCTGTTATTAAAAAGACTATATGAAGACGTGTTTTGGAATTTTTTGTGTTGAGTTTTGAATCCACTTTTACAGATTCTGCGGAGCGACCCTTCTTGGTGGAACAGAAGCATCAACGCCCACACTGAGAACAGCTTTGAGGTTACAGTTAAAGCCATCTACAGATATATTCTAGTTTGAGTGCCAAAAAAGGCAGTTGTAAAAGATATTTTAATCTCCTCCAATATAGATCTGTTCCATGAAGATCTGGTCTTATTCAGGCCTCTGTGAAATTTAAATTACATTGCATATTTTGCATACTTTCGGAAGTTTGTGTTATGCTTCTTAACACAAAATTACCAAAATAATGCCATCATGCCACTTTGCGTAATTACGCACCATGTGATGTAAAAATGTAGCGCACATGGTGCAATTTGCTGTAATTCAGGGTAAACCTTTACTGCAAACACAGAGGAACAAGCGAACATGAGCCCCCGTTGTTTGCATTGCGTTGTTTAAATGCATCCTCAAAATTTGATTCAAGGATGCATTTTGTGCAAAAATGTAGCGCAAAATTATGGATTTGCATTTCACATCATTATGCACAATCTTGCTGTCATTTTGCATATTTATGCAAATTTCGCACACCCATAGTCATATTGAGACCAGGATTTTCAATGCTTCTAAACTGTTTCCTATTTGCTCAGTTTACCACTACGAGCAGGATTACTGTAATATCTAATAAATAAGACAACATTTTGGAAAAATCCTGCCAAATGAGAAATAGAATTCTTTATTGGCACTCTGCAATAAATATTTTTTAAGCAACAATATGAACATGATTCTCCCCGACTGGTTCATATGTTTATTCAGGCGCAAGGGACACTAAACAAAATGAATTCTGACAGATAAACGTTCTGTCCAGGATTTAACTTTAAGCACAATCCTAGTGAATGCTTTGGAAACTGATTAGCTAGTGGACTGTGAATAAACAATTCTTGCATTAGATTACAGATCTCCCACTGCCAAACAAATGTTAAGCTTTTATTCTTCTCTATGTAAACTTATGTGATTGGGTGTACAATCATAGTATTTGCAATTGTCCGGCTTAATTTCAGCAAAGGTTTTATTTAAACGAAATGTAGCAGAAACCCATTGGTTGTTGTGGAAAACCATGTTACTGAAGAGGAAAAGATCCACAAACAGCCAAGGGGGATATTTACAATAAAATGTTGGAGCACGGTATTACTCCAAAATTGGTTTCGCCACGCTCTGACATTTTTTAAATGCAGGGATGCACTGTATTTACAAAAATATGGTGCACCCCTGCATTTTCCCTAAAGCTGGCACTCGTATCCAATTTATTGAAATATTCAATATTTGTATCCTCCAGGAAACCTGGACTACCTCCCATGTATACATTCCAGGCTACGCCACGTTCCATCGCCCAGCATGCTCTAATAAACCAGGCCATCCATCTGGGGGGTTGCTGATTTGGGTGAAAATCGCACTCCAATGCACGATACGGGAGCTCACATCCAACAGCCCTGATATTTTAGCTATCCAAATTAGGGGAACGAACGGCACTGTAATTGACTTTTTTAATGGCTACACACGAGGAACCAGAGCAGGTAGGAGGTCAACTACTCTCCGAGAGTTGGAAGAGCTACTCGATAATAGGGACATACAGCCCCTATTGGTTGTAGCTGGCGATTTTAACTTCATTTTTGAACCCCTAGAGAAGGAGTACATATGTGGGTGTAGAGAGAAAAAAGATGTGGCTTGTTCCCCACATTGACCTACCCCTGATTAAAAAATTGTCACAAGTAGCGCTCCAGCTTAATGCACTCACCCTTGAGTTCGACCTTAGGGCAGCAAACGACCATTCAAAATCAGATAAAATGGGGGCCAATACATATAAAAGAACCACTAATATAAGTTGCATAGACTACTTTCTGCTGGATCTGAGATTGTGGCCTAGAGTGGTTGATATGACTGTGGATCACACCACAGACAGCAACCACAACCCTCTGGAACTGCACTTGGTATCCCCTTGGGATATCACCCAGAGTTCCCCTAATATCACCCTTACGTCTAGGGAGGTTCACCCAACAAATGACAATAGGCATCTAAAATGGTCCCAGGTAACTATGGATGTAGATAAACTCAAAATAATCAAGTCTAATCTTTTGGCAAGTACTGTAGAACTACATAGACTGGCTCAGCACCAGGGAGTGCTGGACGAGATCTTGGCCTGCCATGACTATTTATTTAAACAACTGGCCACTTGTTTTAGCGAACCAAGATGTCCCCAGGCAACTGGAAAGAAGACCAAGGGGCCTATTACGATGGCGGGCGGATCGCCATCGCCGGCCCGGCGGTGGCGATCCACCCGCCACCGTAACCAGAATTACCCCCGCCATATTATTATGGCAGGTGTACCGCGGCGGATGCAAAGTGCGCCGCCGCTTTACCGCCGGCTGGCAATCGGTACGATTGCCGGCCGGGTGGACTGTGGGCCTAATATGGTGGCGGTGCCTAGCAGGCACCGCCATCCATATTAGGATGTGTGGCATTCAGAGCCTTTCCATGGCGGCGATGCCGCCATGGAAAGGCTGGTGGGAATCGCTTTGGGGGCCTGTTGCGGGCCCCCGGGTGGGTGGGGGTCTGCATTTGGGGGTACCCATGGTACCCCCCTACATTGCCATGCACAAGGTGGTAGGCACCACGCGGTGCCTGCCACCTTGTGCATGGCAAAGCACAACATGCCATTTTGGCATTGCGGCGGGTGCTGCTGTGAGCAGCACCTGCCGCAATGTCAAAGATGCAGGATGGGGGTCGCATCCTAATCAGTGGTGTGGGACCGCCGCACATCTGGCAGCTGGTCCCAGCACCGCTAGGGTGGCGGGCGGACAAAAGTCCGCCCGCCATCCTAATGAGGCCCTAGGTCGCAGTTTGCCTGGTACAACAAAGAGTGTAGGAGCCTTCAACAACAACAAGCCCTTGCCATCAGCATTAACAATGTGAAGCAAATACGGGAAGTGAGGAGATCTTACAAGCTAGCCCAGGCTAGAGCGAAAAGGGAATGGGACAAGAATAAATGGGAGCAAATCAGAGAGGCCTGTGCCAAAAAAGATTCTCAGCAATTCTGGCTTCTAGTAACTAGGGGGGATGCTAATAGACCCCTGCCACTGACTAATAATATCTCAACAGCTGTTTGGTTTGATAACTTCTCGTCACTCCATTCTGGGCCCTGTGTCTCAGATACAGAAGACCCCACCCTCAGTAGAGCTCATCTTACTGCCATTGATTTCTCCTCGAGAAATGAAATCATGTCTAGTGTCAACTCCATTGTAAGGGCTAAAGCCTCTGGCCCGGATGGCATCCCGGGTGACGTCTTTGTTAATGACCCCGAGAATTGGACATCCTACATCTTGGCCCTCGCCAATGGGATTGCAGCAGGGGCCCAAATACCATCTTCATGGATGGGAGTGGAGGTAATCCCAGTATACAAGAAGGGAGATAGATCTGTACCCTCCAACTACTGGCATATTAGTCTCATTGATTGTGTACAAAAGGTGATCGCTCGTGCACTCCTCTTGAAGATACAGCCCTGGATTACCGACCACAATATCCTATCCCCATACCAAGCTGGGTGTAGGCAAAAAATAAGCACCATCGACCAGGTATTCTGATTTTTTTTTATTGACATGGAAGACGGTGGTTATTGGACAGGGTAGCCTCTATGTAGCTTTTATTGACTTAAGGTCCGCTTTTGACCTAGTTCCAAGAAATAAGCTCTGGACTGTTCTCAAAGAGATGCGCCTCCCTCCTATGGTCTTAGAACTTGTTATCCGCCTCCATAAGGCTAACTAAGCAAGGGTTCGTTGGGGCAATCAAGGACAGCACACGGATTCGGACGACCCCCGGCCGTCCTCCGCACACGCCCACCGTGACGTCGGACGGCCGGGGGCCGTCCTAAGCATGCAAGGGGTTAAAGTCAACAAGGGGGTCCGACAGGGCTGTGTACTAGCACCTACACTCTTCTCGTTATTCATAAATTTAGTAGTCCACTACCTTTCTGAGGTCCCCGCAGATGCCCCCACCCTAGGAGGTGACAAAGTGGTAACACTGTTGTTCGCTGATGACACGTTGTTAGTCTCTAAAACCCCTAGAGGGATACAATTGCTTTTAGACTGCTTCAAGGCCTTCTGTGATTCCCGAGGACTAGAGGTTAACACCTTGAAGACAAAGCTTCTAATGTTGAACCCTCATAAACCATACAAAGGGAAGTTAACACTGGGTGGGGGCCCGCTGGGGAGAGTGAGTACCTTTGACTAACTGGGGATCACTCTCTCCGGCGACATGTCTTGGAAGCCCCAAGTATCGAAGCGCACTCTCCACCATAGACAGATAACTGGGGCTTTGACCAAAGAGCACAGGACCTCCCATAGTAAGCCAGTAGCAGCTCCTCTCCATATATATGACTACTAGGCAGTAGGCTCAGCACTGTATGGTGTGGAACTGTGGGATTTGAAAAGATGGAAGGCCTCCTGACTACAGAGAACAAGTTCCTGAGGGCCCTGATTTCACTCCCGCAGAGCACCCCTCTTCATCCACTAAGGCTGGACATGGGACGAGCCACCATTATTGAGCAGGCCAACCTACGCCCCCTATTATTCTGGCTTTGCTTAAAACCGACCCCCGAGTTGCTTCCCTATGCTGCTGCCCTCTCTGAAGTGAAGGTAGTTGATCGCTTTAAGAAAATTTCCTGATTTCACGAGGTGAAATCTCTGCTCACTGCAATCGGTCTAGATGGGCTGTGGGAACCTAAGGATCCAGCACAGCTGCCTAGCAAGGAATTGCTAAAGCAACAATATTGGCATTGGGTGGCTCAGTCCTCTTTTTCATATCCGTCCTGGGGTCGTTTAACCATGAAGTTAATGCAGTTTAAACTGTCCGCCTCATACAACCAATATCTGGAGGCTATTACAGTTCCCCAGGATAGGAAGCTGTATTTGCAATTTAGATTTGGTTCACTTCCTGTGAATTCCCTTACAGCTTCCTGGCATCAGCAATCAATTTTTTCACAATTTTGTCCAGGCTGTCCCCTTGCTGTTGAGTCAGTTGGTCACATATTTTTTGCCTGCCCACTGTATCAGCAAACAAGAGCCAAATGTCTTCTTCCCATCTGTAAACGTTTCAGTATTCGATGCCATCTCGAGGCACTGCACATTCTAAAATCTGACTCTAGCTTACTGGTAGTCTGCGCAGTGGCGGTGCGTCCATTGGGGCACTGGGGCGTTGCCCCACTAATGCCACATGGCCCCATTCATCGTTACAGTAAACAACTTCTAAGTTATTTACTGACGCGAATTCCGGGCCGGCCGGTCACCGGGCCACGCCCGAGGCAATCAGGACGCTTAAGGGGGTGGGGCAGCACTCAGGGTTTGACAGACAACAAGCAAGGGTGGTGACGGTCTAGCGCACTAAGCGCAGCAGCAATAGTGCGCATGTTCTGTTTTGGGCTGGTCATTTTTCCGACCAGCCCGAACATGCGCACTAGCCTGCACATTAGGAGCGAGGGTTGCTTCATGCCGCAGCCCCTGGTCTCCTAATGGGCGGGGAGTATCCCTGCTCAAGCCAATCCTGGCACTGCTGGAGCAGCGTCTGGATTGGCTGAGAGGCACGCATTCACCGCGCAGTCTGAGGCATTGGGTGCCGCGCATGGGTGGCACTTGGTGAAAAGTATGACCAATCACTGTGGCTTATGTGAAGCCATGCAGACAGTGATTGGCCATTTTGTTAATGATGACGACCGTGACGTTGCAGCAGACCGCACCACACACACAACACACCTCGTGTTCAGTGCCTACTACTGCTCGTGGCTCGTGCTCGGGTCACCTCTCAGCCTTGGTTGGATTGACTTCTTACGTCACCAAAACAAACTGAAGATCCTGATCATCGATCTGATAGTAAGTCAGTGATTCTAGTGTCTTGAATAACTATAAGTCTGCAGGGAACACGGGTAGAGTCATCAATCTCTGTCCTCTCAACCGGTCAATGTCGTTATGACGGTCGCAATGTAGAAATGCTGGCCCAACTCGAAAATTGCATCGATGGAAAAAACACACAAGTTCGCCTACATACATATCAATTGTCGATTTCATCTTATGTTTTTTCTTCATAAAGAAGGCGACTCTGTTAGGTTAATCTCTAAAAAAGAGGGACTTTTGATTTTCCAACATTGCCACCCCCCCCCTCTGCCCCACATGGAAGGTGCTGGAGCCCTGGGGTAGGTTTTCCGTGGGGCTGGGGAGGGACATAGGGTTGTTACTAATAACCAATTTCCAAATCGCACGTGCTAATTCTACATTTCTTTTGAGGTGTGTCCAGGGTGAATGCGCATTTCTATCAGGGACAGCAATGTGTGCGAAATTCCGCCGCCGCCCCCAAAGGATGGCAATGGATCTGCCCACGCTTGGCCTGCCAGGACTCGTATTTTATTCACTTCACAGTCTGCGGTGTCCCCCAGGTGTCAAGGTCGCCCCCTCACATCCCCCAGAGTCAGCCCATCTCCTGCAGCAGGCCGATCCCCTTCACACCCCACGTGCCTTGCGCGAGCCCGTCTCGTGCGGCAGAGGTGATATTTTATTTATGTAGCTATTTTATCGGGAAATGAAGCCCTTGTTGATTCTTGTCTTATTTGCAAAGTGAGAGGAAGGGCGGGTTTGAATCACGGCGGGTGGCAGAAAATTAGATGTAAGCCCGAGCGAGAGAGTCTGAGGTCAAAGTTGTGAAATGTGTCCTAGTCAGTGGTCGTCGAAGTGGGCAGGATCGGCAGGGCACGGCATCCCCCTAAATCTTTTTTTCAGTAGATTCCGTTCCCCTACATTGTTTATTCTAAACATTCGTCCCACAATGGCAGAAATCGCCAAGGCCTGCAAAGAAGGCTCGGCGTTCGGGACGGGCGTAGCATGCAGGGCAGGAAAAGCACTCTTTTCCTTCTTGCCAGTGACAGTGTCCACTTCTCCTGCTATGCCCCTGTCAGCTGCCCCCCTCTCTTTCTTTCTCTTATTCCCTCTCTTTCTGTCTCGCTCCTCCTCACTTACAGAAAAACGTGACTTCAAGAAATGGTTCTCACCCTCTCTTTCCTCCTTTCGCTTATTTGTTCCCCTGTGAATTAATGGATCCAAAAACAGAAAAAAACACTTTTGTCGTCTTTTTTGACATTTTTGTTTTCACAGTGCGCTTTGGGAATAAAAGGTTCAAACTATGAAAAATAAATAAAAAACGAAATAAAGCAAGTCAGAGTGTTCGCAAAGTGGCTAGATTGATTTTATTCACACCCAAACATATTAGCGCTACTTTACAGAGTTTGCCAGTGAAGCAGTACTTTTGTTTTCTTGTCTTTTTTTTGAACAGCATTGTTTTCCCAGGTGGGGAAGTGCACCAATCCTAGGGTACTACAATGACTGATTGATGGGTGGATTGGTAACCATGTTTTTCCTGCTTACATTTCACATGCTTTACTTTGCTTTTTCCAGGATGTTGGTACTTTTTATTTAGGCAGCATATTGCTCTCTTGTCTAGTGCATAATTTGAATGGAGTTGCAAGTATATTATGGTTCTAAATGCACTTGCTACCACCTTCCTGGCCTCTAGCAATTTTCAGAAACAATAAAAATGTCATGATAACGCTGATGGTTAATGTTCTTCCTAGAGAGAGATCAGAGTTTTGTCTAGTGGAAGTTTTGACTCACGGAAATGTAGAGCAGAAGATTAATGTGCCTGCTGCAAAGAACATGTACCTGATGCAGAACACAAAATGCACATGATGTAAATAGGTCAGTGAGTCACTGCTTTTGTCAGAGATCCTTTTGTTACTTGCAGTTTGTAAGTTAAAATCCTAACATAGAACAGTGAGCTATTAACTGTCATCTAAGAGCTGCATGCAAACTGCAAGGTAAAAATTAGAGCGTTATGTTTTTTCCCCCAGTCTTTGATTATCCTAATGTTTCAAAAATAAATTGTTATATTTTTATTTTCAGCACCTGGTAAAGCCTGACAAGCATTACCTAATTTTAGGGCTATGTATGTGGTCACTCTACATGGTGGTTGGGGTGGGTGCACATTTTGAACATTGTACCCTCAGTGGATGGAATTTACTAATAGCCTTAGCCCTGTGCTTTGGGCTATAACGGTTGTTAAAGGCACTATCTATCCCTTGACCTGTTAAATCCCCTCAAGCAGTGTCTGTTTCAGTGCCTTCAGCAACCAGTATGGCACACAGAGGCAACAGGCAGTAAGGCTGTATTTTTAGCAGTCATTTTGCCCAAAGGGGAGCTGTTGGAGGTATATTGCGATAATGCACAAGATATGTATTTATACTGAAATTTGATATTATTGCACCAAACCTTATACGTTGTACTTTGATTATTGACAGGTTTCTTTAATATTGGTAAGGTCAGCATCGGGATGAATACAGTAGAACAGCTACTTGCAAGGTCATTCTTTGGACGGACACTTGAAGAGAAAGTAAATATAAAGCAATTGAGGACCTGATCGGCCTGACCTAAAACTACAACAAATTTCCCAGGACAGAGGAAAGACTTACAAACATACATTCTCAAACACCTGGTACACAAAAGTTGATTGGCTTACAGGGTGCGCGTCAAGAAATTCTCTGTTCTGCTTCCCCTGCTTGCTTTTTGGTGGTGACCTTCCTTGGACAAAACAAGGAGTAACAGACTTGAAGCATTTGTCTGACAAAATAAAGAAGCATGCACACACAAGAATCCATAAGGAAAACCTGACGAGACTGGGAATGTTGGGAGACACACCGATTGAGCCTCACATAAATGACGCATACCGCAAAACAATACAGAAACACAATGAAGCAGTTGATAGGAATAGACACATACTATCAAAAATAATTGATTGCATTAGTTTCTGTGGTGCTTTCGAACTGGCATTGCGAGGCCATGATGAATCTGAAAGTTCCTCAAATCCTGGAATATTCAGAGGCCTTGTGAATTTAATAGCAAGCATAGACAATGAAATGGAAGCACATTTAGCAAGTGCTACAGTCCTTAAGGGCACCTCTAAAACAATACAAAATGAACTCCTTGAGTGTATGCTAGAAATTATGAGAAGCCATATTGTCCAAGAGGTGCAAAACACAGACTTTTTGGCTATTAAGGCTGATGACACCACTGATGTGGCCACAAAAACACAGTCCGTTTTAGTCTTTCGGTACCTTGACAATGACAGTAAAGTTGTGGAGAGGTTCTATGGTTTCCCACATTTGTGACTCTAGTGCAGAAACCATTACTTCAGCTATACTGCGCGGACTGAACTTGATTTTTCCAGAGCTGCCTCAAAAAAAAAAAAACTTATCGCACAAAGCTATGATGGTGCGTCTGTAATGAGTGGAAGCCTTGGTGGAGTACAGAAAAGAATTAGAGATGTGTACCCTAATGCTCATTATGTGCACTGTTACACCCACCAACTTAATCTTATTATGCAACAGGCAGTATCAAAGATCTCCGAGACACGAATTTTCTTTTTCGATGTAGGAGGCATAGCAGCATTCTTCTCACGTTCCCCCAAAAGAACAGAAGTACTTCAGGAGATTGTGGCCAAAAGGCTTCCAAGGGGTCCCTCAACTTGTTGGAACTTTAACATACGTACAGTCAACCTAATATATCACCATAGGGAGAAACTTGAGAAATGTTTTGACGCCATAGAAGCCAATGAAGACTTTGATTTCAAAAGTCAGAATGAAGCCCGTGGCTTTGCTAGAACACTACAAGACCGAGGGTTTCAGTTCTTTCTGTTTTTATTTCATGAAATAATGCTTTATGTTGACATATTATACAACCAGTTACAATCACGAGCCATAGATACTGTCTCTGTGCAAAGAGATACCAGTATGTTTGTCACCAGTGTGAGCAAAGTTAGAGATGGGGTTGACAATTTAGACAGCAAACTGCCAAAGGATTCTACTTTTTCAAACCGCAGGAAAAGCATCAGCAGTCTGGTCCGAATTGCAAAGGAGATATGTGACATTATAATTGTGCATGCACAAGAACTTTTTTCTTTCACAAAATATTTGGTGAGTGCCCCATTATTGCAAAGTGAACACTTTGCAAAATATGATCAATCCTTCCCTGAACAAGCTCTGAATGAGGCTGTGGAAGCTTATCCTATGCTCAACAAAGAGGACCTGAAAACTGAGTTGACTGTACTGTACGGAATGAGTGTATACCAGAAGGCCACTGGTGTCATTTCTTTGCTGGCTTTAATTCAGAAACTTAATATGGAAAAGTCACTTACAGAGACAGTGGCTTTACTAAAAATAGTCATTACCACTCCTATGACAACAGCAGAGTCGGAACGATGTTTTTCCACCTTAAACAGAATTAAGACATTCCTGAGAACACCATGATTCAGGAAAGACTGAATGCTTTAGCAATGCTCTCTATAGAGAGCGACCTAGTTAAAAGAATCCCAAACTTTAACGTTCAAGTTATTGAGAAGTTCGCTGCTATTAAAGACAGACGTGCTGATTTTGTCTACAAAAAGTGAACAATTTGTTAATCCTAACATTTCTTGAACAGTTTGTGGCCATTCTTTGAATGCTACTCGTTTGTGACCTGCTCAGTTGTTTCTTATCTGCTGTACAGATATTGGAGGCACTGAAATTAATGGTGTATAACGTATTATGCTAAATTGAATATGTTTAGTGTTCACATTATGGTTGGTTGCTCTCAATGAGACGTACAGTGCCTTGTAGGGTGCCCTACTAACTGTTAGTGTTTATTGCTTGCTGTCTCAACATGTTCAGTCCAATAAATCACAGTAGCTTGTATTTCCTCAATATACGTAATTTCTAAAGATATCTATAAATAAAGAAATATGTGAGGTACTCAGCATTGTTATTTATCTCAAAGTCTTTAATGAAGATCTGTGGTTATATTGATAAGCAGCAACCTACATTATATCATCATACAAAATCTCTATATTGATGTGATTGCTACACTTTCCCAATTGCTTTTATTAACATTCTTGCTTTCTGAAATACCCTTGAAAATGCACCATTTGGCCGCTCTTTTTTCAAAATTTCCTCTGGGAGAGAACCCCCCCGAATCCCCCTTGATATGTTCGGGCTCGCTCGCCACAGTGCACCGCACACAACTTTTACGCCTCACCACTTTCAAATGTCACCAGCTGCCACTGAGTCTGCGCTGTAGCAAAGTTCCTTGGTATTATGTGGGCAATTCGAAGGTCAGTGTTGAAATTGTAACATAGTTATATTTGTCGATGTACAACACTTTTATATACGTTTTATGCCAATTTTAACTGTTCCAGTGTTTTAGCGCTATTCTCATTACCAAGCTATCATGGTGGGCCATGCTGTTTACATTTATTTAGGGATAGGCCCTTGTTGATCCTGTTTTTTAGTGCTCTTTAGTTTTTTATTCTCTTATTCAATTAAGTAATGGAGTAATATTTTTAGCTGATCACCGATGTATTTTTTTGTATGTACTTAATAACCATGTATGTATCAATTATATGCATTTGCACTTTTATGGTCTGAGGACCGAAATAACGTTTATGATGATGATGATGATGATTAATATGTATTTCATGAAGTTTCCATATTTTATTATGTAACTGCACAAATAAAAAAGCTAAATACTTTTTCTGGGAGAAATTTCAATTCATATTTTTTTTTCTCAAACCTTAGATTGTGGAATTTTCTTCCTCAATGTACATTTAAACTTACACAAAAGATAAGCCAAAGCAATGTAGGCCCTACCAAGTGTATTGTAATAAATATCATCAGCGATCTCACGCTCAACTTTTCATGGCCCCACTGCCTAGAAGCCAGAACTATTCAATTTACACCACAACAGTTAGAAAAGGAGCATCCACTATATTGTTTTGTTTCCGGCCCAAATTCAGCCAATCCAATATAAACAAATATAACAATGATGAACAAGAAGTGAGATTCAATTGTCAGGAGTCTCAAGAATGCATCCAGTATCCAACTTTTATTGATTTTTCAATACATTAACTTTTCCAGTCAGCCCAGCCAACTCGTTTCGTCCTCTAAGGACTTCATCAGGGTTGTGCTTTCCAAACTTGTGACTTTTAAGTAGCAAGAAGTATGGCCTCCTGTTTCGGTGTCTTCATGGATAGTAAATCCCTTTTCGGCTGGTATAGTACCCCCAAAATCATCTTCCTCCTTCATGCGTCTGGGCTCGAGTGTCACGGAAAAATGCCTCATTTTGTTGAAACTCATGGAAGTGAAAGTCTGCCATTTTAAACACCATTACCACCATTAGCCATAACTCCCAAGAGCCCAAATGAATCAAGATTAATACCAAAATAGATGCTTTCTTCAGCATGTATAATTTGATGGATATGGTCAAGATCAAACCATTAAAGAAAATGTAAAATAAATAAAATACTGAATTGTCACTTGGCAAATTCATCACTTTTTTATACGTCCACAATCTTAATTAACATCTCCAGCCGGCCTTATCTATTCTTTCAACCTTCTTCTGTGACACCTATGTCATCAACTTGTTTTCATTTTGAACCTTCAATAGAGCTAGTAATTCAACAATGAGATGGGAGTCTCCTCTTATTTGTAATGCACACATCCATCCCCAACCCTTTATTCCTTATATCTCTTACTATTAATTACTAATGTCCACGTCTCGTGTTAAGTTGCACTTCTATCCTTCTCTTCTTTTAAAATTAATTATAACTAGATTTTTACTGGAAGTAATACTATAGGTGTATTTTAAATAGTCTTACAAGCCTTTGTGAATCGGTTCAAAACGTCCAACTCTTTATAAGTAAAAGGACAAACATGGGAAAGTCCTTTCTATTTGTACTAATTGTGTATGAATATTCTCATTTTCTTCCCATTTTAGTTGTTTTGGGACCATATCACAAAAGCATATAAGAGCATGTAAACAATAATACGAGAGCACTACTTTATGTATACCAAAATGCTTTTGCGAAAGGGCAAGTGAGTTATTTAATTATATTTTGCCACACAGTTTGTGCACTCACATAACTTTGGTAACCAAATATGATAAGCATGTATGATTGGAAACATGCAACTACTTCCTTTTTCATAAGGCACTGCCTTAAAATAATTAATACCAATCTATTTTCCACCTCATTAAAGTTTCTCCGGATCATATTTTCTTGTTTTTATACACTCTCCGCTTGACATAGGATTTTTAACGCTATCCCATTATCCTGCTATTTCAACATTTGCCTAATCCTTCTGAGATGTTTAATAATCACATTTTCAAGTTGCTTTAATATTTTCAGGCACACAAGAGAAAATATGGTTTACTCTATCTAACTCTTAGATTTCATTTCTTTGGCTAAAGAAGCCTGTAATGGGGATGTTAACACAGTCAATAATTATTTTGGTAGCTGCACACACCCTTCCTATCTTTTATTATAGCTGATTGTTAGTCAATAATAAAGCTGCACTCAGAGGGACGGACAAGGAATCTCACCAGTAACTAATTCACCCCAATGCGTGTGTCTGCTCCCTTAGCCTTAACAAAACACTGAGGGGCCGATTCCGATCTCGGCCGGTAGGGCACCGAATCGGATTCGGCTTAACTGGATCCGATTCGGAGCCCTCTTTTCCGACTGATTCGTACGTGCGTCCGGGCGAGCGAGTACGATGCGAGCGGACGCGAAATCACCGACCGACTCGTATGCGGGTCCGACCCGCTCCGACCGACTCGCACGGACACGACTCGCAGCGCGCAATGGAGACGTTCCCCGGCCGGGCAAGTACGATGCGCGCCTCGAGCAGTCTGACAGACTCGCGCCGTCCGGCTCCAAAGGGCAGTTGGAGCCGGACTTTGGGGGTCCGTGTCGGACCCCCCTGTACGCGTAGCCGTGCACAGGGGGGACCCATGGGTCCCCCCTACCTGTGCATGTACGGCGCAATCCGCATCGACGCGTACCCGCTAAAGGGGCCGCCCTTGTTCGCCTCGCACCCATTGAGTCAATGGGAGCCCGCGTACGCGTTGTACGACCGGCTCCCATTGACTTCAATGGGAGTCCGACCGAAGCGAGTCCGATTGCATGCGTACGCATCGTACTCGTTCGGTCGGGCTGTCAGAGTCCGATTCGGTCGGAAATCTCTCCGGGTCCGGCTCGGTCGGAGTGATTTCCGGCCTGAATCGGAATCGGCCCCTGAGTGAGATAATCCCATATTCAATATCAAAGCAATATGGATTAAAACCAGGGCCACAAGTTTACCTATGGGCATAGCCTCAGTTGTTCCTTGTAGCCTGCATAACATGAGAGTTTTTAATGCTCTGAGTGAGCTTGCTATAGCTTGCACCTGAACAAGTCTGGGATTAAACAGAAGGTTCTTCCCAAACCTCAAGGGGCAACAACTGACCATGGTTTACATGATAAGCAGACCCATCCCTGAGAAGAGAGCACTCATCTTCTCAGAATGTAATGTTTGGTACTTAAAAGCCACCTTTAACATTGGTACATTCAAGCAAAAGACCAGGTAGAAGATCATCAGTAATCAATGGTAAATGTAATCCTTTATATAATAATTGAGTACTGTTAATCAACAATTACATTCACAGTGTATTCGTTTAGATACTTCTTTAAACTTTTTCCTTATTAATGAATGTCCCCAAGTAGCTCTATTTCTGTTAAAATCCATGGCCAGCAGATTCCATTTACATATATCTTTTAAGAAGGCTGAAATGTTTTAAAAATGGGAGAAAACAATTCCACAAAAGTAGGCTTTGGGGATCAAAATAAGCAAACATCAGCTTTAATGAAAGGATTCTCTCACATTAAAAAAAGGATTGTGATGGACAATTCTTAAGAAAATCTTTTTGACAATATTTTTGTCTACATAGCAATGTTTTGTCAAATTTATTAAACTTTCCCACTTTTTGAACTCCAAACTTTGTAAACCTTAAAAAACCTTAAAGAGAAAAGGTCCATTTTCCCACCCTTTCTGGGGTACCCTTGCTTCTGCAGGAAATTCACCTGAAGATGAGTAGAAGTGCTATACCTTTGAATACTAAAATATATTTTAGTGCCAGTGTGGGATGCTCAATTTTGAACAGCTTTATGATCTGTAGACAAGAAATACTGTAGACCCCTGGGCAGTTTTTAAATGAACACCCAGAACATAAATGATCCAGCAACAAGAACATCACCTCTTCTGATTCTGCCAAAAAGTAAGCCTAAATATAGACTCGGATTAACTCTGAAAATGCTAATGGAGGCTTTAGGCAGAAAAATAGTGACTTTCTAAAGTCACTACTTCTGAAATAGACAAAATTTGACTTTAGCATTTAAGGTGGATTTTGTTTAACTATGAAAATGAGTGTTTGAAGTACTTTTCTACCTAGTGCCAATCTGACGTTCGCTTTATTAAAGGGTTATAAACCATTCCAGTGTTTCTATGGCACAGCCAGCCTTGCTACAGTAAATAATGGGTTGGGCCTTTTTTACTGTAAGGACATGTAAAAACATTAAATGCATATGTCCTATTTTAAATACTATGCACTCTGCCTTAGGGATCATAAGGCCTATTTCAGGAGATACTTACTATTATTTAAAAGGAACGTTTAGGCCTAGCAAAAGGGTGATATTGAGAGGTCGAAATGGCAATTTTAAAACTGCTCAGCAATGGTGCTGTAGCAGATCCTAGAGTCGTGTTCTACATGGTCACTTTAGTGGCAGCACAGTAAGTGCTTTAGTCTACTAATGCCTTTCAACTTGCAGGTTCTTTGCACACAGGGTATCGTATACTAGGGACTCAGAGGTAAGTTAAAGGCGCCAATTAAGGATTTTAACCAGTTTGACAAGGTTTAGGGTGCAAGCACATGCACTGGGGCCTGGTCAGCAGGGTCTCAGTGTACAAAGTCTAAAAACCAAAAGCATCAACCCAAAATAAAATGGGGGTGATGATGCAAAATGAAGCATTTTTTTACAGTTCATATTTGTCATTATTTGAGAACACTTATTCCCTTGTGGCTAAATCTATTTGGGAGTTGAAGTTGTAGTGAAACTGGACATTTACATTGTTATTGAAATCAATTACATCGACATGAATGCTTTTAAAGTAATTTAATCCAGCAGCACAACAACACATCTGAACTCAGGGCAGCTCCATATGCAACTGGAGATGCTGTAGTGTGATGTAATAGTTCTCTGCTAGAACATAGAATCCACACTGAAAATACACATTGCACATGCACAATATGAGCGAACAAAGCATAGGCTTCCTCATGCACAACTATGTACATAGGATATTACATACCCCCTCATTTAACCAGAAAAGGAACACACAAGAGATAACATAAAATAATATGCAATGAAAACCACACTATATAACAAATGAAGTAGAAGGCAGTTAATATGTATTAACTCACAAAATCAAGCAACCTTCTGAGAGGTTGCCTAACACGACTTGCACCTTTGACTCTAGAAGCCACAGTACCTTCACAGTTATTCATCACTTCTGAGCGATTACCACACTTATCATTATGATCAGACCTGCAGACCTGGTTGCTCATTCTTACTAGAGAACCTTCTTGCATGTCATCGTTATTATATGCAGCTTGGCTTCCATCAGGACACTTTGCTACTCTCCTGACATTCCACAATCTACCATCTTGAGTGATCACACTGTTGGTAAAAACTTTAATGATTTTCATAGCCTTTCCAAATCTGGCTGTACCTTTTCTGATGAACCCTGGCCTTAATATTCTTACCCAATCCCCGACTTTAAATTCCTTAGGTTTTGTTTTCCATTTGTCATCATGCCATACCTTAGTCTTGTACTGCTTCTTCGTCACCTTTTCTGCAGTTCTTCCCACAACATTTCCATCTCCTCCTTCACCTCTGCACTTCTCCTTGAACCACCATTGACACAATTTAGGGGCAGGATCTCTCCCTTTCAAAAACTTGAAAGGGCCATCCTCACTAACCATGTGCGGTGTAAAGCGATACAACCACAACTTTTCCCTAAGACAATTCCTCCAATCACTTCCTTGATTAATGGTCTCTGTAACATAACCTTTAAAGACATGGTTGAATCTCTCAACCTGACCATTCTCATGTGGTTAGTACAATGAAGTCATCACATGTCTTATACAACAATGCCTTAGGAAAGCCTCCATTTCTGTCGAAGTAAGCTGTACACCGTTGTCTGTAACCAATATAGAAGTAAACCCATCATGTGAAAAGACTTCTTTGAAAAACTATATCACTGCACCAGTGGTAGCTTGAGAAACAAACTTTCGTCTGGCCCCTTAGAATGATAATCAACTAAAACTAATGCATATCGTGAATCACTGGGTAAACAACTAAATGGCCCTGATATGTCAAAAGCAAGTTTTTTCCATGGTTTTTCAGGCCACTCTAGACTCTTTAATGGAGGAATGTTGACTTTTACCATCTTTTCACTAGAGGCACATACATCACATTCTCTAACAGTGTGATCATTGATCCTATCCATGCCAGGCCACCAGAAATAATTTCTTACCAGACGTTTCATAGCAGACATCCCTGGGTGACTTTTATGAGCCAGTTTAGGAATCAACTCTTGTATCACTTTAGGAGGAACACACTTACTCCCTTTGTACATTAAACTGCCTTCCATTTCGAATTCCTCCATGACATTTAACATGGGCATAGCTTCTGGACTTACATTTCTCGTCCTTGGCCAACCATTCAGTATATCATTTTTCACAGTTTGCCACAGATCATCCACAGCTTCACTTTCTCTCCACGCTTCTTCAGAAAGTTCCTCAAATTCTCCAGAAACAATTGCTTTGATATTGGCCACGATTCCACGTTCATGCATGACTTACAAATCATTTTGTTGGCACAGATGACATGACAGGAAGTCAGCAGTTACATTTTTCTTACCTGGTACATATTCAGTCTTGAAACTATACTCCTGAAGCCTAGATGTTAATCTAGCAATTCGTGCCATAGAATTCCAATCCCCTCCTGGTGATAGTATGTTCACTAATGGCTTCTGATCAGTTCTTAATGTGAATTTACTGCCCCACACATAATTGCGCTAATGTTCAATCGCCCACACACAAGCAAGTAATTCTTTCTCAATAACTGCATACCTACGTTCTGTCTCATTAAGGGTGCAGGAGGCAAATGCAACATTCCATTCCTCTTTGCCACTTTTCTGTGATAATACTCGTCCAACCCCATTTAAACTCGCATCCACAGTAATTATACATTCATTCTTCATGCAAAATGGTTTTAAAGTTGGATCCCTAATGATTTCACCTTTTATTATATCAAATGCCTTCTGTTGTTCATCTAACCACTCATAAGCTGCATTATGTCTCAGTAACTTCCTTAAAGAATCCATTTTGGTGGTGAAATTCTCAACAAATTTGCTATAGTACTCACACTTGCCAGCAAAAGCCAATAATTGCTCCTTACTGTTTGGAGCAGGATATTTCATAATGCCTTCAACATTGGATTGTTTTGGCACCATACCTTCACCAGACATGGTATGCCCCAGGTATTCAACAGTTTTTTGAGCATTTTGCACTTGTGTGCTTTTTTAGGTCAACCCATTTTTCGCCAACCTATTGCACACTTCAAATAAATGTTCTAAATGCTCTTCCTCATTCTTTGAAAAGATCAGAATATCGTCTTGAAAACACTTAACATACATATCAATGTCCCTAAAAATGTGAAACAAAGCCCTCTGGAAAACTGAGGCTGTGGACGCCAACCCAAATGGCATCATGGTATATTGATACAAACCTTGAGGCGTAATGAATGCTGTTAATTTCCTGCAATCCTCAGCTAATTCAATCTGATGGTATGCATATCTTAAGTCTAAAGTGGAAAATATTTTTGCACCTTGCAATATGGTAACTACCTCATTAATGTTTGTCAGAGGGTGACAGTCAACTATCACATTTGCATTAAGTGCTCTCAAATCCACACATACTCTCAACTTCTGATCAGGTTTGCGCACCAAAACAATGGGCAAAACCAATTCGGCTGATTCAATAGCTTCAATAATGTCATCACTGACTAAATAATTTATAGTATCTCTTAATTCCTCACGTACATTAATAGGTACACCTTGCAATTTCTGTTTCAAGGGAATCTCATTGTAATTAAGTTTGATCTTATGTGTGTAGTTCTTTAACTTTTCTGGTTTTTCTGTGAACACCTCCTTAAACTGTTCCCCAACACATATTTCTCTGTCGCTATTCCCTAAGAATGATACATGTTTAAAAGACTCTTCCTCACTCAACAAAACAGGTTCTCTAGAATGGGGATTCAAAACAATACCCAAATTCCATTGGTCTCTCCACCCCAAAACCTTCACACCTTTCACTGCAATGTATAAGTTAATTTGAGCAGATCTCCCTTTAAAATGCAACATCACATTCAAATATCCATCCATATCAATTGCAGATCCATCAAAACTTTCAGCAATGATATCGGACGGTTGTAATAATTCATTCATACATACTTCACTTAGTTTATCCTTGTAGTAATTCCTAGTGATAATAATCCAAGGAGACCCTGAATCAACCATGAGTTCTAAATCTACTCCCATCACATTAACTATACAAGTGGGAGACTTTTTGACCATCTCTTCATCTGAGTTTTCAACACAATTCACTGTGGATAACAAAATTCCCTTGCTATTTTCGCTCAACGCACCATACTTACATGTGTGTTTGATGCTGTACTTCTCCGCAGCGCAAGATATTTTTCCACGTGCCTGGTTAAATCCTTTCCTGGTATCTTTGCATACATTTGCGAAATGACCAACCTTTCCACAATTTTTCATTCCCTATTCATGGCAGGACAACCCGCATAAGATGCAATGTATGTTCTACTACCACATCTATAACTTGTTCCAAACTTATCAGGTCTATCATATTTTTTAACATTTCCAAAGTTGCTCATACATGGTACATTAGACCCAGAATTAAATTATTCAAAGCGATGATCATCTGTGTGTCTGAGCATGCACACTACCTCAACATCTTCCACCTTAATATCAGCATTCCTCACAGTGTTCATCCATTTTTCAGATTGCTCTGATGCATTTGCCATAGAAATAGCTTCTGCCAATTTAGGAGCTCCCATGACCAAAAGTTGTTCTTGCGTTTCTTTTATTCATAACATGTACGATGATTTGACCTCTAATCATCTCGTCAGTCATAATTCCAAAATTGCAATGCATGCTCAAAGCTCTTAACGCAGTTAGAAATTCATCAAACAATTTGCCTTCCTTTTGTGCTCTTGTGTAAAATGTAAATCTGTTTAATGCAATGTTTGTGGTAGGCTTAAACCTTTGCTCCATACTTAAAATTGCTTCTTTGTATACATGTAACCCCTCTTTCCCTTCAGCTGGAAGAATTTGAGACAGGGCCCGAAACACCACTTGACCTTCTGACCCCAAACAGTGTAAAAAAATACTTTTTCTGCACCCATACGTTCTCCATCTGTTTCCCTCCTAATTGTTAAAAATTCTTACATCTTATCTATGGAAGTTGAGGTTCTCCTTTACTGTGTAGAAACTTAGCTGGTGGTTCAAACTGCATGATATCACTATGTATTTTCCCCAGACGAGACTATTGATTTGCCTATTTTTTGCGAAAATAATATGCTGAACTTTACTGGTTAAAAGGTGCACTGCTAACTGACACGTAGCAACTGAATTCCCACTTTGAATGTCATTAGCTTCATAATATAGACAGTTGTTTTTGACACTTTACTGAGGAGAAATAATGCCACAAAATGAGTAAAATAAAATAACTTACATCATATTTATTTTCGAAGTCATACTGGACACTCGTTTCTCCTGGTGTGTTAATTACGTAACGATACAATCTGAGAAAACAAAATAGACTTTGTTTATCCGAACGAACGGCAAAACGCAGTACTAGAGTTAATCTTGTACACTTAAGATGGCCGCCACGCAGTGTTAATACTTAACATCTTCCCTGCGGGACATAATGACTTCACCGCAGCTTCTTTTCTTTTCATGCGGCTTCCACAAGAACACTGCGAGCGTGCAACTTTCCTTTGCGTTCCAAGGAGAACAAAGCAGGACACAAGTATTTTCTTTCATAGCTTGCTGTTGTCTCCTTGCCATTGGTTTCGAGGTCCGGCCTGCGCGGTTCACTCAATGTTCATTTGCAACTTCTCATACGACAACTAAAGCGGCAAACAGTCAGTAAATACATCCACAAGTAAAACACATTCACATAAATTACGATGAGTCCAGCAACGTAAATGTTTTATATCCACAAGCATTCCACACTTGCCGCAAATCATGCTGGGTACATGAAACACTCCGCTTCTGTGCTGCATACTTTGGCTGAAGTGTCTCTCAACTCGTCACCAATATTGAAATCAA